>CM056058.1:154760037-154905037 GCA_029574335.1 Rana kukunoris | reverse complement strand
TATGAGGGCACAGTGAGGCGCGTATGAGGGCACAGTGAGGCGCGTATGAGGGCACAGTGAGGCGCGTATGAGGGCACAGTGAGGCACGTATGAGGGCACAGTGAGGCACGTATGAGGGCACAGTGAGGCACGTATGAGGGCACAGTGAGGCGTGTATGAGGGCACAGTGAGGCGCGTATGAGGACACAGTGAGGCACGTATGAGGGCACAGTGAGGCACAGTGAGGCGTGTATGAGGGCACAGTGAGGCACGTATGAGGGCACAGTGAGGCGCGTATGAGGGCACAGTGAGGCGCGTATGAGGGCACGGTGAGGCATGTATGAGGGCACAGTGAGGCACGTATGAGGGCACAGTGAGGCGTGTATGAGGGCACAGTGAGGCACGTATGAGGGCACAGTGAGGCACGTATGAGGGCACAGTGAGGCACGTATGAGGGCACAGTGAGGCGTGTATGAGGGCACAGTGAGGCGTGTATGAGGGCACAGTGAGGCGTGTATGAGGGCACAGTGAGGCGTGTATGAGGGCACAGTGAGGCGTGTATGAGGGCACAGTGAGGCGTGTATGAGGGCACAGTGAGGCACGTATGAGGGCACAGTGAGGCGTGTATGAGGGCACAGTGAGGCGTGTATGAGGGCACAGTGAGGCGTGTATGAGGGCACAGTGAGGCGTGTATGAGGGCACAGTGAGGCACGTATGAGGGCACAGTGAGGCACGTATGAGGGCACAGTGAGGCATGAGGCATGTTACAAGTACAGCGAGTCTCTGTGCCCTCATACACGCCTCACTGTGCCTGTAAAATGCCCCGACGACGATCTCCCCACCTTCTCCTGCTCTCCACATCTGTCACACGTCGGCTGCCATCCTCCATTATTTGAAAGCCGCGCCTCCTCCTCAGGCTGTTCCGTGATTGGCCGAACAGTAATTTACCCAGCAGTGCCTCTGTTTAGTGTTCAGCCTATCACGGATGCCTTCTCATCGTCCGAGGCCGAGGATGAGAAACCATCCGTGATAGGCTGAACAGTAAACAGAGGCACTGCTGGGTAAATTACTGTTCGGCCAATCACGGAAGAGCCTGAGGAGGAGGCGTGGCTTTTGATAATGGATGGCTGACGGAGAGCTCAGCAGAGAGATCACCAGGTGCTGGCGGGAGACTTGGGATGTGTGGGTAGGTGTACCTGGTAACGTGTCTCCTGGTGGTGGGGAGGAGGGAGATAGCGCCCCACAGTGGTGAGGAGGTAGGTGTACCCGGTAATGCACCCTCAGTAGTAGATGCCCCGCCCCCGTGGGAGGAGGTAGGTGGGAAGGGGTAGGTGTACCTGGTAATGCACTCCCCAGTGACGATGTAGGTGGAGGGGAGGAGGCAGGCAGCAGTAGGTGTAACCGGTAATGCGCCCCCCGGTGGTGGGGTAGTAGGTGTACCTGGTAATGCGCCCCCCCGGTGGTGGGGTAGTAGGTGTAACTGGTAATGCGCCCCCCGGTGGTGGGGTAGTAGGTGTACCTGGTAATGCGCCCCCCCGGTGGTGGGGTAGTAGGTGTACCTGGTAATGCACCCCCCGGTGGTGGGGTAGTAGGTGTACCTGGTAATGCACCCCCCGGTGGTGGGGTAGTAGGTGTACCTGGTAATGCACCCCCCGGTGGTGGGGTAGTAGGTGTACCTGGTAATGCGCCCCCCAGTGGTGGGGTAGTAGGTGTACCTGGTAATGACCCCCCCGGTGGTGGGGTAGTAGGTGTACCTGGTAATGACCCCCCTCCCTATAGAGGTAGGTGTACTTGGTGATGACCCCCCCTCCTGATAGAGGTAGGTGTACCTGGTAATGACACCCCCCCTGATAGATGGGTAGGTAGGTGGCGGTTGGTGTAACTGGTAATGTCCCCTCCAGTAGATGAGGTAGGTAGGTGTACTTGGTAATGCACCCCCCCAGTGTAGGGATAGGTAGGTGGCGGTTGGTGTACCTGGTAATGCACCCCCCGGTAGATGAGGTAGGTTGGGGAGGTAGGTGACAGTAAGTGTACCTGGTAATGCGCCCCCCAGTGGGGGAGGGAAGGTGGGTAGGTGTACCTGGTAATGCGCCCCCCCCCCCCCGTGGTGGGGAGGTAGGTAGCGGATGGTGTACTTGGTAATGCACCCCCCTATAAAGAGGGAGGAGGTAAGTAGGTGTACCTGGTAATGCGCCCCCCGGTGGTGGGGAGGTGGGTAGCGGTAGGGGTACCCGGTAATGCGCCCCCCTATAAAGGACAGCGACCCCTGGTGGCCGGATGTGGCACAGCACAGGAGTAAAGATCAGTTATCATAGTGCCTTTTACCGGCCACTGATGGGGGTCTCCAGGGTATGGAGAGTAGGGGTGTCAAATATAATCGCTGCATCGGTGCATCGCGATTCGGGTGTGCCCGATGCGAGCCCGATGCAGGCGACCGCCATAATCGATTTTTAGCCCCGCCCCCGTCCCCGCCCCTCCGCTCCGTTTAGATGTTTGTTACCTTGTGTGCAGGGTCGGCGGGGCCAGGCCTCGGGGCGGAAGCAGGTGAAGGGGCGGTGCCGCGGGTGGAAAAAATCAAAAGCCAATCAGCTTTTGAAGTGTGTGACATACGACTCGCTTGATTGCGGGCATTCCTGCAATGTGGATCTGACCCGCCCCCTTTTGAGGCATCAGGAAGTTTTCATTGGCGGGCGGGAGAGATCACAGCCAATAGGCTCCAGTGGAGAGAGAGTTTGGCTGCGTGCGGCTGCGTGGGGTGACGTCGGCGGGCACTTTCAATATTGAGCTGTGTGTCCACAGAGAGCGAGGTGAGCACGGGGAGATACGAGGACCGACCTATTTGTGAGAAGGAGAGGGGGGCATACTTGGGATGGGAAGGACATTGTTTGGAGGAGGAGGACATGACATGGAGGAGAGGAGGAGGAGATGGGACTGGAGGAGGACATGACATAGAGGAGATGGGACTGGAGAGAGGATGACATGGAGGAGATGAGACTGGAGGGGAAGGAGGAAGATGTGAGACTGGAGTCCAGTGTTCATCTGTCTCCACATCTTCCAGGCAGCTGGATTCTCCCATCACCACTGCTCTGCCTCTGGGCCCCCTCCAGACAAAGTTACAGTGCAGAATATTTTACTCAAAGTATTTAATTCCTTGATGGGTATGCTACATAATGCTTATTTACTTGCAGTCTCTGATTGTCTCCTGTACTATATCCTAGTCTCTGATTGTCTCCTGTACTATATCCACAGTCTCTGTCTCCTGTACTATATCCACAGTCTCTGTCTCCTGTACTATATCCACAGTCTCTGTCTCCTGTACTATATCCACAGTCTCTGTCTCCTGTACTATATCCACAGTCTCTGTCTCCTGTACTATATCCACAGTCTCTGTCTCCTGTACTATATCCACAGTCTCTGTCTCCTGTACTATATCCACAGTCTCTGTCTCCTGTACTATATGTCTCAGTCTCTGTCTCCTGTCTACTATATCTCCTGTACTATATCCGCAGTCTCTGTCTCCTGTCTATATCCACAGTCTCTGTCTCCTGTACTATATCCGCAGTCTCTGTCTCCTGTACTAAGTCTCTGTCTCCTGTACTATATCCGCAGTCTCTGTCTCCTGTCTGTCTCCTGTACTATATCCGCAGTCTCTGTCTGTCTCCTGTACTATATCCGCAGTCTCTGATTGTCTCCTGTACTATATCCGCAGTCTCTGTCTCTGTCTCCTGTACTATATCCGCAGTCTCTGTCTGTCTCCTGTACTATATCCGCAGTCTCTGTCTGTCTCCTGTACTATATCCGCAGTCTCTGTCTGTCTCCTGTACTATATCCGCAGTCTCTGTCTGTCTCCTGTACTATATCCGCAGTCTCTGTCTGTCTCCTGTACTATATCCGCAGTCTCTGTCTGTCTCCTGTACTATATCCGCAGTCTCTGTCTGTCTCCTGTACTATATCCGCAGTCTCTGTCTGTCTCCTGTACTATATCCAGTCTCTGTCTGCAGTCTCTGTCTGTCTCCTGTACTATATCCGCAGTCTCTCTGTCTGTCTCCTGTACTATATCCGCAGTCTCTGTCTGTCTCCTGTACTATATCCGCAGTCTCTGTCTGTCTCCTGTACTATATCCGCAGTCTCTGTCTGTCTCCTGTACTATATCCGCAGTCTCTGTCTGTCTCCTGTACTATATCCGCAGTCTCTGTCTGTCTCCTGTACTATATCCGCAGTCTCTGTCTGTCTCCTGTACTATATCTCTGTCTGTCTCCTGTACTATATCCGCAGTCTCTGTCTGTCTCCTGTACTATATCCGCAGTCTCTGTCTGTCTCCTGTACTATATCCGCAGTCTCTGTCTGTCTCCTGTACTATATCCGCAGTCTCTGTCTGTCTCCTGTACTATATCCGCAGTCTCTGTCTGTCTCCTGTACTATATCCGCAGTCTCTGTCTGTCTCCTGTACTATATCCGCAGTCTCTGTCTGTCTCCTGTACTATATCCGCAGTCTCTGTCTGTCTCCTGTACTATATCCGCAGTCTCTGTCTGTCTCCTGTACTATATCCGCAGTCTCTGTCTGTCTCCTGTACTATATCCGCAGTCTCTGTCTGTCTCCTGTACTATATCCGCAGTCTCTGTCTGTCTCCTGTACTATATCCGCAGTCTCTGTCTGTCTCCTGTACTATATCCGCAGTCTCTGTCTGTCTCCTGTACTATATCCGCAGTCTCCTGTACTATATCCGCAGTCTCTGTCTGTCTCCTGTACTATATCCGCAGTCTCTGTCTGTCTCCTGTACTATATCCGCAGTCTCTGTCTGTCTCCTGTACTATATCCGCAGTCTCTGTCTGTCTCCTGTACTATATCCGCAGTCTCTGTCTGTCTCCTGTACTATATCCGCAGTCTCTGTCTGTCTCCTGTACTATATCCGCAGTCTCTGTCTGTCTCCTGTACTATATCCGCAGTCTCTGGTCTGTCTCCTGTACTATATCCACAGTCTCTGATCATCTCCTGTAGTATTTTGGGGGGAGAGCCATGCGCACTTACGCTGCAATCGTGATGCATCGCGGAATCGAATCGAATCGAATCGTGGACTTGATAATCGTAATCGCATCGAATCGTGAGACCGGTGAAGATGCGCAGCCCTAATGGAGAGGAGGGGATTCTACCCAATGGGGGGACACAACAGGGTTTCTAATCCTTCCCAACACCCTGTACAAAAATAAAACAAGGTTTTTATCTGTAAACACACAATAAATATGGAGACTGTGAAATAAAACTCTTTATTGTGGGATTTGTCTTCTGTACAACACTAAATGGTGAATTTGGTACAAAGCGCTGCGAAGATATTTACACATTAAATAAAGTTTTTTTCCTTTAATTTTTAAATGTGACAATAAAAAAAAATAACAAACCAAATGAGAATGAAAAAAAAATGAAACAGAAAAAATAAATAAAAACACGGCAGGAAAAATAACAATTAAAGGGTCACTCCACGTGGCAAAAAAATAAAATAATAAATGGAAAAAAAACACACACAAGTCACGTTGTCATTTAATGTTATTAAAAATTCTCTTTCCTTTCCAATCCTCAGAGATGTCATTGTCTGTAAAATACAATATGGCCACCTGGAGGCGCTCTGTACACAGACCCCGCCCCCCAGAAATGTCCTGCTTGTGTGATTGGCTCACTGATTTCCCCAGAAGTCTACACTATTTCCAGTATGAACAATGTTACTTTGTATCTCTCCATCTCCCGCCTGATCAATGTTTATAAACACTGTTACTTTGTATCTATCATCTGAACAATGTTTATAAACTCTCTATATCCTATAAAACATATACAATACAATCTAATGTCTTCATAAATTTAGGCCAAAGTGTATTTTGGTACACGTCTTTGGTAAAATAAAATAATAATTTGGGGTGTATGCGCCCCACATATACATTATTGTCAAAAGTATTGGGACGCCTGCCTTTCCATAGAGATGAGCTCATCACTGAGCTGCTTCTCCTTTCCCTGACCAGTCACAGGCTGATGATGATGATGATGGACAGAAGACTGAGGACATCTAGTGGCAGAAGAAATGTACTGCGTGGGAAATCTCTGAAGCTGAATATTGCAGCAAAAGCTGTTGTTTTTTTGGTTTTTTTGTTTGTTTTTTACTTTTTTTTTTTTTATTGGGTTAATTATTTGTAATCTTGTTATTTTTTTAGCTGGAGTTCTGCTTTAACCAATGACAATTGATTCCATACACAGGAATTTGGGTGGATTGAATCTCAGTAACTGCGGCCCTACAGCCCACAAAGATCTTGTAAAGAGGACCAAAGCGGTTTTGTCCGATGAGCGGTTGGAGACGCCCAAAAAGATAATAATATGTCCAATGGGAAGAAGAGAGGGATATTAACGGTGCAATTATACAAATAATCATAGGGAATAATTGTATCTTTAGAAAAGATTTTTTTTTTAAATAAATATATTATTATTAATATTAATTTACTGTTAATATTACTATTAAATATTATATAAAATATATTTAATAGTAATATTAATAATACATTCATTATTAATCCATAATTAATAATAAATATTAATATATTTATTTTAAAACATCTTTTTAATATATTGTTAGCATACAGTTTTGTATGCAATCAAAGGTCGGCCTCCGCCCCATGCTTTGCTTTTTCCTGTTTTTAACCACTTCTAGCCCCGGACCATTTGGCTGGCCAAAGACCAGAGCATTTTTTTTGCGTTAACCAACAATTGACATGCTTTTTTCCCCACAAATAGAGCTTTCTTTTGGTGGTATTTGATCACCTCTGTGGTTTTTATTTTTTGCGCTATAAACCATTTTGGAAAAAAAATGCAATATTTTTTTACTTTTTGCCATAATACATTTTTTAAATAATTTGAAAATAATTTTTTATTTATTTACAAATCGCCTGATTTATGGATTTACTTATATTATCGTGATATTTCACGTCATATATATTAATTTAATAATATTTTTACATTTTTATAAAGGTTTAAATTTATTGCGCTGCACTTTCTTCTCCATAATAAATATTCCCCAAAAAAATCTATAAAAAACAAAATTTTTCCTCAGTTTAGGTCGATATGTATTCTTCTACCTATTTTTGGTAAAAAAAAAAAAAATCGCACTAAGCGTTTGGTTTGTGAAAAAGTTATAGCATCTACAAAATAGGGGATAGCTTTATGGTATTTTTATTATTTAATTTTTTTCTCTAGTAATGGTGACGATCAGCAATTTTTTTTTATTTATTTTTTTATCGTGACTGCTACATTATGACCGGCACATCGGACACCTTTGATGCTCTTTTGTGACCATTGTCATTTTTACAGCTATAAAAATGCACTGATTACTGTGAAAATGACACTGGCAGTGAAGGGGTTAACCAATAGGTGGCGCTGAAGGGGTTGAGTGTGTCCTAGGGAGTGCTTCTAATTGTTAGGGGCGTGGCTTGCCGTGACACGTCACTGATCGCTGTTCCTAATGACAGGGAATAGACGATCAGTGTCCTGTCACTAGGCAGAACGGGGAGATGTTGGCCCAGATTCATGTAGCCAGCTGTATCTTTAGGCGGGAGTAGCGTATCTTGTTTACGCTACGCCGCCGTAAAAAGGCGAGGCAAATGCTGAATTCACCAAGCCAAGTTACGGCGGCGTAGCGTAAATGGGCCGGCGCAAGCCAGGGTAATTCAAATATGAATAAGGGGGGCGTGTTTTATGCCAATGTTTCGTGACCCCACATTTTTATTATTTTTTTAACTGCGCATGCGCCGTCCGTTGACGTATCCCAGTGCGCATACTCCAAATTACGACGCTAAGACGCATTTTGTTTTCGACGTGAACGTAATTGACGTAAAGCCCCATTCACGGACGAGTTACGCAAACGACGAAAAATTCTACGCGGTCCCGACGTCCATACTTAACATAGGATGCGCCATCTTTTTGGTGGTTTATCTTTACGCCGGAAAACGCCTTACGTAAACAGAGTAAATTCACTGTGTCGGCCGGGCGTACGTTTCGTGAATAGGCGTATCTCGCTGCTTTACATATTCTAGGCGTAAATCAGCGGGAATGCCCCTAGCGGCCAGCGTAAAAATGCAGTTAAGATACGCCGGGGGAGGAGACTTACGCCGGTCGTATCTTAACGATATTTAAGCGTATCTCACTTTCAGAATACGCTTTAAATATACGCCGGCGCAGATTCAGAGTTACGACGGCGTATCTCTACCTGAATCTGGCCCGTTGTGCCTCTCCCCGCTCCTCAGCTCTGTGACCCGATTGCGGGACACCGGCAGACATAAAGTCCGCAGGTCCCGCGGGCACGGTCACGGAGATCACGGCAGGGGCGTGTGTCCTCGTGGCAGAAATTTCAAAGTGACATATATATATATATACACGTTACTTTGCCCATCCGTGCCATTCTGCCGATGTATATGTGTAGGAGCCGGGAACCCGGTTAAAGTAAGTAACCCTTTGTTCACTCACAGCAATTTTCTTTTATATATCTTCACTGCCCCATTTTTTATTTATTTAGCTTGGTCATCGTGTGTCCTCTATGACCACCCAGGACCCCTTCCTGGATTTATCTTAGTCCCAAATGTTGGCAGTGGTTGGTATTGGTGGATCCTAATGCGGGGTAAACAAACCTTGAGACCTAGTTGGCAACGTAGTGACTCTCGCCTATCTATATTGTTTTTATGTATTACTTCGTTTTCTGTCATTTACGTTGTTTTTTCTGTTCTTGTACAGTTTTTGGAATTGTCTATTTAACCACTTAAGGACCCCTTCACGTCGATATGCGTCGGCAGAATGACACGGCTGGGCACAAGCACGTACCTCTACGTTGCCTTTAAGATCCCAGCCGGTCTGAAGCTCCGTGACCACGCCCACTGGACCCGCGGACTAGTTCGTCGTCGGTGTCCCGCGATCGGTCACAGGAGCTGAAGAATAGGGAGAGGTGAGTGTAAACACATCTTCCCCGTTCTTCTCAGTGGCAATGTCAGTGATCGTCTGTTCTCTGATATAGGGAAAGACGATCAGTGATGTCACATGTCCAGCCCCGCCCCCCTACAGTTAGAAACATAAATGAGGTCACAAATAACCCCTACAGCGCCCCCTAGTGGTTAACTCCTAAACTGCAATTGTCATTTTCACAGTAATCAGTGAATTTTTATAGCACTTTTCACTGTGAAAATGACAATGGCCCCAAAAATGTGTCCGATGTGTCTGCCATAATGTCGCAGTCATGAAAAAAAAATTGCCGTTATTTTTGTTTATAGCGCAAAAAATTAAAACCGCAGAGGTGGTCAAATACCACCAAATGAAAGCTCTATTTGTGGGGGAAAAAAAGGAAGCCAATTTAATTTTGGGAGCCACGCGCAATTGTCTGTTAAAGCGACACAGTGCCGAATCATAAACTGAAGCATCGTAAACACAGGATACTAATTAGTATGCAGACATTTCGGCACCGGTCTATAATTAACATGACCTAATTACTACATCTGAGAAGTCACATTCCTTTAGATAATGACATTCAGTTGAGTTAATTACTAATTGTAACAGAATGCATTATCCAGACAGCCTGGCTCTGCATATAGCTTGACAAGTTCCCCTAAACATAATTGACATGCTAATTCAATACACCTGAAGAGAGACGTCTGACCTTTAGAGTCACAACACATCTATCATCAATGGGCTTTAAACAGTGTTATCACACAATGAAAGGTCTTTCAAAAGCCTGACTCACTTAGCATCTCAATAGCCTGTGCTAAGCATTGAAAGATTCATTCTTATTGACTGGTAGGGTCAGAATAAACCAACACTTGTCAAAAAGGGGCACAGGGTGACCTTAGACCCAAGAGTCCTTAGTGCCGCTGCCACAGGCGTATCCCCCATCCCTCAAAAGTCTCTGGGCGTCACGGGTCATCCCGTGACGCATGTGCTGCCTGCAGAGACAGTGCCACCCATGACGCTAATGCCATAACGCATGTGCTGCCTGCAGAGACGATGCCGCCCATGCCATAATGTGCTGCAGACAGTGCCACCCATGCCATAATATGCTGCAGACAGTGCTACCCGTGCTGCCAATGGCATTATGCCATTGATGGCATGGGTGGCACTGTCTGTAGCACAATATGGCATTGGTGGGCAGCATGGCATGGGTGGCACTGTCTGCAGTATAATATGGCATCTGGGGAGGGGCCAGGGGTGGAGCTGAAGGAGGGACCAGGGGTGGAGCTGAAGGGGGTCCTGTCAGGTAGGCTGTACGGGGCCCGTGATTTCTATCAGCGGCCCTGCCCGAAGATGGCTAATAGGGGAGATGAATGATGGAGGGATTGGGATTCATGAAGACTGAGCAGCTCTCCCACTGAATCTTATGGAGAGAATTCCCTCACATGGACAGCCTGGTGTTATCAGAGGTGGACTGACCCACACAGACTGTCATAGACTCTGCTCAGGGCTCTCTGCACACCTACCTGGCTTGGTTTTTATTTTAAAGTTTTTATATAAAAAAATAAATTTTTCAGACAATGTTTTCACAATAGTGTTTTTTATTTAAACAGTGAGAGCAGCAGCAGACTGATAAAGCCATCCCTCTTTTCCCGCTTCTCTTATCTAGATCACACTTTAAACATGAACACTTTAGCTGCGCACAGCAATTTTTTATTTATGGTATTAACTATACATATATTTTGCAATTAAATAACATTTCTAATCATATGAAGTTCCCTTACACTTTAAAGGGGGGTTCTGATGTAAGTAGGGCCGCCATCAGGGCTTACACAGCTTCAGGTATGGGCCCCCGGAGTAGCGAACCGGGGGGGGGGTGTGCTGCCGCCTCAAATTGAGAAGCAAAGCAGGGGGGTGCAGCTGCTAATTGAGAAAATTGAGAAGCGCGGGGGGGGGGGGGGGGTGTAAATTGAGAAATGGGGGTGCCATGAATTGGAGGGGGTTGCCCTGGGGACCTCCGGGCCCCTTACAAAAAAAATATATAGAATAATCGTAAAAAAAGAGGGGGTAGCCACCCGGGCCCTGGGGACCTCTGGGTCCTTTAATAAAAAAGGGGGGGTTGCCATCCGGGACCTCTGGGCCCCTTAATAAAAAAAAAATATATATATATATAAAAAAGGGGGTGCCATGCGGGGCCCTGGAGACCTCCGGGCCCCTGGGGACCTTTGGGCCCTTTAATAAAAAACAAATATATATATATAGAGAGAGAGAGAAAATAAATGAAAAAAAGGGGGTTGCCATCCACTTTTAATAAACATGCACTCACCTGCTTCACAGGCCAGTGCCGCGCCACCCGGGGCTTCGCTCCTCTCTCCCCCTTCTCCGCCGGCGTCTTCATTGTAACTGTGGGCACCCGGCCGTGACGGCTTTCAGCTTCACGGCCGGGCACTCACTGCGCATGCGGGAACGGCACAGCGCCCCCCCTAGTGGACAGGCGATCACCTGTGACGTGTCCCAGGCGATTGCCTACAGGGAGGGGCCGTCGTAGGCCATATGACGTATTGCTTGCCTAAGCGGTCCCTGGGCGGAAGGAGGAGGTGGGACAGGAAGTCTCACTCCTACTGAAGCCCCCACTCCCCCCCCCAAAAAAATACATGCCAAAGGTGGTGTGGATTAAGCAGAAGTTCCACTTTTGGGTGGAACTCTGTTTTAAGGGGGAACACTGAGAACTCTGATGTACGGAGAGGACTCTGATGTAAGGGGGAACACTGTGGCCTCTGGTGTAAAGGGGAACTCTGATGTAAGGGGTGCTCTGAGAACCCTGATTTACCTTAATGTACTCACTCATAGGCAGGAGAGAGAATGGGGGAGGGGGAGACTTCAGTCACAGACAGGGGTGCTGGACTTCAAATTTCCGGCCCCCACTTTCCTTTTCTGAGGCACATCGCTGGGGGTTGGAGGGTGGGCAGACACAGGAGGTAGGGGCTGGAGGATGAGGAGGAAATTGAGCCCCCTCTCCTCTCCTGTCTGTACTGGCTTTAAGCAGTGTGAAAGTGTAACAGAACCAGGTATTACACCCCAGATGGTAAGACATTAGGGTGACCACATTTCCAAACTACCATTCAGGGACGCCCTCTCTTCCCAAAAATCAGCTTGTGCTGTAACGAATCACAGCACAGTGATTGGACACAAGAGGTGGGTATTATGATTTCTCCAATCACAAGCAGAGGTGGGGACTGTGCTCCTCCAGACATTCCCGGCCAGGACAAGTACTATCAGTGAGTAAAGCGGCGATGTGGTGGCCTTTTTTGGGGGCATCAGATTGGGGGGGGGGGGGGTGGCTATGTCATTTCATTCCGGGACACTGTATTGTCCTGGAATGAAGGTGCCCGGGACAGACCTGCAAAACAGGAAAGAAACCCTGGGAATAAATCACCCCATCCTTGGGGGCCCTTCATTGGCTAACAGTAAAGGATCGGATCACATTCAAGACCCCCTGCCTCACCCACAAATGCACACAAGGAAAGGCTCCTCAATACTTAAGTGAGAAAATAAAATGCTACACCACCCATCGCACTCTCCGATCATCTAACCAAAACCTCCTCTACATCCCCAAGTACAAATACAAATCGAAGGGAGAATGAAGATTTGCAGTCCAAGGACCACGGCTATAGAACGCTCTACCAACGGATATCGGCATTAGAGGTCGACCGATATATCGGCCGATATTTGGCCGTTTTGGAGAAATCGGCATCGGCCGATTTTTCTCCAAATTAGGCCGATATTTTACATGGCGCTAGCGCTGCCGCGGCTCCGGAGCTAGGCCGAGGCCGCGGCCTTTCCTGATGCTGTGACCGCAGCGGCAATCCGCGGATTGCCGCCGCGGTCACAGCATCAGGAAAGGCCGCGGCCTCGGCCTAGCTCCGGAGCCGCGGACATCTTGGTACACCCAGCGTTGTAGGCGTCGGCGGCCGCCGATTGGCTGTTACAGGCGTCAGTAGATAGCAGCGAGCGGGCCCCTCCTCCTCTGTGGGTGTATACAGAGATGAAGGGCCCGCTCGCTGCTATCTACTGACGCCTGTAACAGCCAATCGGCGGCCGCCGCTGCTGACATTCTACACCCCAGAATGTTACTGGCCCGCTCTGCATTCTGGGGTTTGTAGGCAGAGGCCGGGCGCGCAGCACATCAGGGGACTTTTATTTTTTACAGTGTAGAATGTCGGCAGCGGCGGCCGCCGATTGGCTGTTGCAGACAGGGGTGGTTGGCACAGGGGTGTATGGCACAGGGGTGGTTGGCATAGGGGTGTATGGCACAGGGGTGGTTGGCATAGGGGTGTATGGCACAGGGGTGGATGGCACTGGTTGGCACAGGTGGTGCACTGGTTGGCGATGCACTGAGGTGATTGCACTGGTGGGCATTGATGAGGTGGCACTGGTGGTGGACACTGATGGGCTGCACTGGTGGGCATTGATGAGGTGGGCATTGATGTGGTGGACACTGATGGGCTGCACTGGTGGGCATTGAGGTGGTACTGGTGGTGGACACTGATGGGCTGCACTGGTGGGCATTGATGAGGTGGCACTGGTAGTGGACACTGATGGGCTGCACTGGTGGGCATTAATGAGGTGGCACTGGTGGTGGACACTGATGGGCTGCACTGGTGGGCATTGATGAGGTGGCACTGGTGGTGGACACTGATGGGCTGCACTGGTGGTGGGCATTGATGAGGTGGCACTGGTGGTGGACACTGATGAGGTGGCACTGGTGGTGGACACTGATGGGCTGCACTGGTGGGCATTGATGAGGTGGCACTGGTGGTGGACACTGATGGGCTGCACTGGTGGGCATTGATGAGGTGGCACTGGTGGTGGACACTGATGAGGTGGCACTGGTGGGCATTGATGAGGTGGCACTGGTGGTGGACACTGATGGGCTGCACTGGTGGGCATTGATGAGGTGGTACTTGTGGTGGACACTGGTGGGCATTGATGAGGTGGCACTGGTGGTGGACACTGATGGGCATTGATGAGGTGGCACTGGTGGTGGACACTGATGGGCTGCACTGGTGGGCATTGATGAGGTGGCACTGGTGGTGGACACTGATGGGCTATACTGGTGGGCATTGATGAGGTGGCACTGGTGGTGGGCACTGACAGGCTGCACCCCACCTCTCCACCCTAAACAATAATCTCCTCCCCACCTCTCCACCCTAGGTTTTTTGAGTTGAGGAGAAAAAAAAAAATCGGCCTAAAATATCGGCCGCAAAAATCGGCAACACATATCGGCCATCGGCCGCCCCGATTTCCAAATATCGGCATCGGCCAGAGAAAAACCCATATCAGTCGACCTCTAATCGGCATGGAAGAAAACCATCGGGCATTCAGGAAAAAACTCAAGACCCACCTCTTCTGAAGGATAAGGACGACACCTGAATGGAAAGCGCCTTGAGGCGATTTAGTTTGCATGTGTAGCGCTATACAAGATATTCACTCACTCACAGACCCGGGCAATCCGGGACACGTGGTCACCCTATAAGCCATGCACAGGTTATACAGTGACCACAGTCCCGATGTCTGGGTTATTGCCTTTTGAGGTTTGTTTGGAGGTCAACCAAAACCAGAGTCGTACTTTCCTCAGCAGCTGTCGCCCACATCCTCAGCTGATGGGGTGGGTGCGGTCACTGTAACATGAACTTCAAAAGGTCCACCCACAGGGTTCATGAGTCCCTCCTGGACCCTGACACAATAACCGCTTTACATTCTTTCCAACCAGGTGACTGGGTCTTTGTATAGAAGCTTGAGGGACGTGACCACGCCAGCCACTGCAAGAAGCTGCTCAACCCCACCAAAAGAATGAGGAGTATTATTTATATCTTTTATTCAGTATAATTTAGCAAGGGTAACAATGAAAGGCATCACAACTTATTGTTTATGTTTCAATTGTTTTTATTAACAATACAAGGAACGTAGTGCTCGGCTTTTCATTGTGCAGTATACAACGTATTCAGGGAGTCATACATTGAATATTCTAATATACAGTCCTAATCAAAAGTTTAGGACCAAAATTAGTAAATAAATACAATTAATAAATTATTTACAGCGCAATATATATGTGAATGAACTCCCTAATTATGGGCAGAAATGTGTATTGTGTGATAAATTCAACAATCTGATGGGTATTGAATAAACTCCATAATAGAAAATGGGTTTAATATTGATTGAACTAGCACTTTGAACAACAGGAGTGATTCCAGAAAAAGTTGTTAATAGATTCATGCAATTATTCCTCAGGTGTGTTGATATGCTTCACCCCTGATGACGTGAAACTACACGAAACATATGTCGGCGGCGCAATCTGGCCACCCCACACATAGCTGAATGCAGCGCCCTACTTAGTGCCATCCAGCCTAAGAATACTGATCGCATCTATCGTGCAGCAGAGCGGGTCTTCACACGAGAGCGATATACAGTGCCGGTGCCGGGCGGGCACATTCTAAGTAAGAGGCCACTCGGCTGTATTTTTTAAATTTGTCGTTTTAATAAATGGTAATACACTATGGGATTCCCCCTGTTTTGCTTTCTTTGAGTTTCTAATGGTACAACATTGAAGTTATGGTTCCAGTCCTTGCCGCATAGTGAGCAGGCACTCATCCTGCCCAGCCTATATGACCTACTTTTCTAAAGAGGCCCCAACATTGTGGTAAGCGCATTTGGTGTTCAGAGCACTTCGGGTGAAGCTGTAATGAAGTGGTGAAGGCTATCAACACACCTGAGGATTAATTGCATGAATCTATTAACCACTTTTTCTGGAATCACTCCTGTTGTTCAAAGTGCTAGTTCAATCAATATTGAACCCATTTTCTATTATGGACTTTTAGATGGACTTTATTCAATACCCATCAGATTGTTGAATTTATTCAACAATTTTTTCAACAATAACGGCGCGAGCTACTCATTACTAAGTTCATGTTTGGAAGTTGGATTTCATTTTTTTTTAGTTTTTTTTTGGAGGTGTGGTCCTAAACTTTAGATCAGCTGAAAAACAGGTAAAAAAAACTATACAATATTTAAAATAAAGAACAAATGTAATCAACATAAACTCTATTTCTATTTCACAGAATCCCCTTATCACAGACCCCCCCCCCCCCCTTTCTCATCACAGATCCCCCCCAAAACACGGTCCCCCATTGCAGAACCCTCCATAACAGATTTCCCCAATACAGACTCCCCTGATACAGAGACCTCAATCACAGATCTCCCATCACAGAGCCCTCCATAACAAATCCACCCCATCATAGCTCCCCTATAACAAAGCCCACCCATTACAGCCTCCCCCAACACAGAGTTCTCCATCATAGATCCCCCATCACAGACCCACTAAATCACAGACTTCCCCCAACACAGAGCCCTCCATAACAGATCATTCAGATATCAATGTGGATCTGGCCAGCTCAGTAGATTGCTTTAAGAAGGGCCTGGATTCTTTCCTAAATGCACAGAATATAACTGAGTACTAAGATCATGTGTAGGTAAGTTGATCCGGGGTAAATCCGATTGCCTCTCGGGGGATCAGGAAGGAATTTTTCCCCTGCTGTAGCAAATTGGATCATTGCTGGGGTTTTTTGCCTTCCTCTGGAGCAACTGTGGGTATGGAGTTGGGTATATGTGATGTACTGTGTATTTTTTATTTATTTTTTTGTTTATTTTTTTATGGTTGAACTGAATGGACTTGTGTCTTTTTTTTAACCTGACTAACTATGTAATGTCTTTAGCCACCGATTCTCTGCATAAGAACAAAGCGTCAGTTCCGCCGCTTGATCATTCTTATAGGCAGCAGGAGGGGACGTCCCCCCTCCTGCTGCCATCCAGTGCTTGCTGGCACGATGACATGGGAGAGCCCGGAGAGCGAATCGGCCAGTGCTGGCTGGGAAGCATAGAGATGACTGGCGACCAGATAGTCACCAGTCATCTTTATGACAGTTGGAGGCCTGGGCGCGACTTTATGACATCACGCCCGGGTACCCGGAAGTAAACAAAGCTGCAATCGCATCTGTCGGCATGAGATCAGTGAATTTTCTTCACGATCTCATGCTTGCAAGCCTGGAGGAGAGAGGCGGGGTCTTATTGACCCCTTCTCTCTCCATAAAGAGGACCTGTCACACTGACTCCAATTACAAGGGATGTTTACATTCCTTGTGATAGAAATAAAATTGATAAAAAAGTGTAACAATAAAGAAAATGAAGTGAAATAAAAATAAAATAATTTTTTTTTTAACCCCTTCAATACTGGGCTTTTATACCCACCTCAATACTGGGCCTATTCTGGCACCTCTCTCCTACATGTACAAATCATCATTCAAATTATGCAGAACCCCCAAACATTATATATGTTTTTTTAGCAGACACTCTAGGGCAGGGGTGTCAAACTGGCGGCCCTCCAGCTGTTCCGAAACTACAAGTCCCATCATGCCTCTGCCTGTGGGAGTCATGCTTGTAACTGTTAGCCTTGCAATGCCTCATGGGACTTGTAGTTTTGCAACAGCTGGAGGGCCGCCAGTTTGACACCCCTGCTCTAGGGAATAAAATGGCGGTCATTGCAACTTTTTATCTCGCACAGTATTTGTGCAATCATTTTTCAAACGCCTTTTTTTTTGGAAAAAAAAAAATGGTTTCATGACTTGAAAAATAACAAAACAGTAAAGTTAGCCCAATTTTTTGTAAAATATGAAAGATGATGTTACGCAGAGTAAATAGATACCTAACATGTCACGCTTTAAAATTGCGCACACTCATGGAATGGCGCCAAACTTCGGTACTTAAAAATCTCCATAGGCGACGCTTTAATTTTTTTTACAGGTTACCAGTTTAGAGTTACAGAGGAGGTCCAGTGCGAGAATTGTTGCTGGCACTCTAAAGCACGCGGCGATACCTCACGTGTGGTTTAAAGGGCGTTTACATATGTGGGCGTGACTTACGTGTGCCTTCGCTTCTGCGCACAAGCTACCGGGGACAGGGGCGTTTTAAGTTTTTTTTTTTATTTATTTTTTTACACTGTTTTATTTTATTTTTTGTTTACACTTTTATTCCTATTACAAGGAATGTAAACATCCCTTGTAATAGGAAATGTGTGTGACAGGTCCTCTTTATGGAAAAAATGCGAAATGGTCAAAAAGACCTCCCACAACTCTCCTCCAGGCTGGAAAGCATGAGATCAGTGAAAAAAAATGTCACTGATCTCATTCTTACTAGCCGCAATCGCAGCTTTGTTTACTTCCGGGTACTTCGGTACTTAAAAATCTCCAGATCATCACCAGTTATCTCTATGACCGTCGGAGGCCCGGGCGCGATGTGATGACGTCACGCCCGGGCCTCCGGGCCCGGGTCATAGAGATAACTGGTGACGATCTGGAGATTTTTAAGTACCGAAGTTTGGCGCCATTCCATGAGTGTGCGCAATTTTAAAGCATGACATGTTGGGTATCTATTTACTTGCCGTAACATCATCTTTCACAATATACCAAAAAATTGGGCTAAATTTACAGTTTTGTTATTTTTTAATTCACAAACACGTTTTTTTTCCCCCAAAAAAAGGCATTTGAAAAATGATTGCGCAAATACAGTGAGAGAAAAAAAGTTGCAATGACCGCCATTTTATTCCCTAGGGTGTCTGCTAAAAAATATATATATATATATATATATATATATATATATATATATATATAAAATGTTTGGGGGTTCTAATTAATTTTCTAGCAAAAATTTTTAGATTTTTGCATGAAGGAGAAAAGTGCCAGAATAGGCCCGGTGGACAAGTGGTTAAGGCTCAGGACAGGAAGGCGGCTTCTCCCCTGTGTGGGATCTCTGATGTGTGGAAAGATTGCCCTGTCGTGAAAAACATTCCCCACACTCAGGACAGGAATACGGCTTCTCCCACTTGTGAGACCTCAGATGTCGGGAAAGATTGCTCTGTTGTGAAATTTTTTTTCCACACTCAGGACAGGAATACGGCTTCTCCCCTGTGTGAGATCTCTGATGTAAGTCAAGTAGGGACTTCATTGAAAAACATTTCCTGCACCTAGGACAGGAGTGCGGTTTCTCCCCCGTGTGAGACCTCAGATGTTGGGAAAGACTGGATCTCTGTGAAAAACATTTCCCGCACTCAGGACAGATATACGGCTTCTCCCCTGTGTGAGATCTCTGATGTATGCCAAGTTGGGACTTCGTTAAAAAACATTTCTCGCACTCAGGACAGGAATACGGCTTTACACCTGTGTGAGACCTCTGATGTATGCCAAGTTGGGACTTCGTTAAAAAACATTTCTCGCACTCAGGACAGGAATACGGCTTTACACCTGTGTGAGATCTCTGATGTATGCCAAGTAGGGACTTCCTTGAAAAACGTTTCCCGCACTCAGGACAGGAATACGGCTTTACACCTGTATGAGACCTCTGATGTATGCCAAGATAGGACTTACTTGAAAAATGTTTCCCGCACTCAGGACAGGAATACGGCTTTACACCTGTGTGAGATCTCTGATGTATGCCAAGTAGGGACTTCCTTGAAAAACGTTTCCCGCACTCAGGACAGGAATACGGCTTTACACCTGTGTGAGATCTCTGATGTATGCCAAGATAGGACTTACTTGAAAAACGTTTCCCGCACTCAGGACAGGAATACGGCTTCTCACCTGTGTGAGACCTCTCATGTTTGGAAAGACTGGATCTCTGTGAAAAACTTTTCCCACACTCAGGACATAAATACGGCTTCTCTCCTGTGTGAGATCTCTGATGCACAGTGAGATTGGACTTATAACGAAAACACTTTCCGCACTCACTACAGGATAACCCGCTCTCTGTTGGAGAGATTGTACTGTCCGTCACAGTCTGGGGTTCCTCAGGATTGGAGGAACATGATGGTCCGGCACTCTCCCTCAAAGTCTGAGGTTCCTCAGGATTGGAGGAACATGATGGTCCGGCACTCTCCCTCACAGTCTGAGGTTCCTCAGGATTGGAGGAACATGATGGTCCGGCACTCTCCCTCACAGTTTGAGGTTCCTCAGGATTGAAGGAACATGATGGTCCGGCACTCTCCCTCACAGTTTGAGGTTCCTTAGGATTGGAGGAACATGATGGTCCAAGACTCTCCCTCACAGTCTGAGGTTCCTCAGGATAAGAGAAATACGATGGTCTGGCACTCTCCCTCACAGTCTGAGGTTCCTCAGGATTAGAGGAATACAATGGGATCTTCATCTTCCGTCCATCTTCTAAAATAGAAATAAAAAGATTATTACTAGACATGAGCAGATTGGTATCCCTAAACCAGGACTCCGCCCACATCAGGAAGCTTTGTCTTTAAGGATCATATAATACCCCCCTCAAGGTAACTAGTAAATGGGTCCTTTGATCTCCTACAAGTTCATTTCTTTATTCGTGGACCTCAGTCAGAGAGTGAGAGCACGAGAACTGTCTTATAGGAATGACAGTGATGAGGGGATTATAGGACGAGTGTCCCCACCCACCCCCCCCCCCCCCCATCACTCATTGCCATCTTCCCAACACAACAAGTACTGCACTGCCTGATTTAGTCCATGATTCAATCATGAATAACAGCGGGGCTGAGCCCCACCAGAGGTCAGAGAGTGAGGATGGGGGAGAACAACCATGATGAAGACTGGACTCATCCTGAAGACCACCATCATTGGGTTATTGGCTCCTCCCTCATTATCACTTTCTGTTTAAGGTTCCAAACTTTGAGGATGTTATCACATTATTATCAACATATAAAAGACTGGTGCAGATTTTAGGTATTTTACAAGGAGAGTTAGCTAGGATATAGAGAAAACGTGGTAGGTAAATCATTTTATCAATTATACTATTTTGGTTATTTATTAATCTTACCAATTACACCATTCTATGCTATTGGAGCGCAACACCATCTCTTGATTTTTTCCATTACACTTATCATCTCATGCCAAGAGATTGCTCCGTATTCTTTCTTTATTTTTTGTTAGAAAGACTATTTTGCTGTCCTGGAAGGGAGCACAGACCTTGCTAAAGTCCATGTGGTTGAAACGTATTAATGATGTTATACCGCTATATAAACTTACCTTTGAAATCTGCAAATGGAGCAAAACCTTCAACAAAATTTGGGGTAGATGGCTGGCTAGCCCACTAACATTATCTCAGCACTAATTGACCCCTCCTTATAATTGTGGACCGTACCCTAAGAATTTTTTTTATTTATTTTTTATTATAGGATAATTACTAATTTTTTTTTGCAATGAAAATCTGTTACCAGAATGTGCCTTTATACTCCTTTCCCTTCTCTTGCACTGATACCCAATGTTTCTGTAAATCTGTGCACTTTGCCAGAAAAGTACTTTATATCTGTGTGACCTGAGGTAGCCAGATTGTCTGGTGCACTGTTGTGTGTTTTTTTTTGTATGTGCTTTATTTTTGTTTGTCTGTAAGTTTGTTTTTGGAAAACGTAATAAAAATATCTTTAACTACTTCCTTACCGGCCCATAGTCATTTGACGTCCACAGATGGGATCTCCCATCCCGGGTGGACCTCATATGACGTCCTGGACTTTGTGCAGTGATATCTGAATGATGGGGGCAGCTAGAGGCATCATTCAGATGTCATTGTTTGCCGGCGGCGATTCTGCGCACCATAAGGATGCGTTTCCGCCGCTTGATCATTCTTATAAGCGGCGGGAGAAGACACCCCCTCCCACCGTCATTCCATTGGCTTCTCCGGGCTCTCCTGTGCCATCGGGGGCCCGGAGAAAGAATCGTCCAGTGCCGGATGGGAAGCATAGAGATGACTGGTGACCAGATGGTCACCAGTCATCTCTATGACTGTCGGAGGCCCGGGTGCGATGTGATGACGTCACTCCTGGGTACTCAGGAGTAAACAAAGCTGCGATTGCGGCTGGTAAGCATGAGATTGGTGAATTTTTTTTTCACAATCTCATGCTTTCCAGCCTGCAGGAGAGATGTGTAGAGTCTTATTGACCCCGCTTCTCTCCATAAAGAGGACCTGTCACACACTATTCCCATTACAAGGGATGTTTACATTCCTTGTACTAGGAATAAAAGTGTAAAAAAAAGTGTAATAAAAATAAAAAATAAGTAAAATAAATAAAAATAATATATATATTTTTTAAACGCCCCTGTCCCCGGTAGCTCGCGCTCAGAAGTGAACGCACGCGTAAGTCCCACCAACGTATGTTGTGCTGCCCCAATATGGGCATAGAATATGAGATGCATAGCCTCAGTTAATATTAGCATTGTTATATAGATTAGAGTTCATATAGTGTGGTTTGCCTAACTATTTTCTCATAGCTAAATCTATGTGTTATCCTATGCTGCCATCTAGTGGCCTTTCTTGCAATGTACATGTTCTCTGTAATTCCTCATTAGTTACCACATTTTCCAGTTTATGTATGCCCCTCCCTACTTCCTGTGGGCAGTACTTCCTGTGTCATTCCCTCAGCTAGCAAGCCACATGTACAAGGACACACATGTATCTGCACGGTACTTGGGAAAGGCATCATCTTTTGACCGCACAATACTATTACCATTCATCTGCTGTTCCTGTTATCTGCTGTAACCCCTGAAGTTAAAGAATAAACACCTCTTTTGAATGAATCGGTATTGACGAGTTCAGCTATCTGACAAGGATTGTCCGCAGTGAGTACATCTACTTATACAGGCCAGGCATAGAGGTCTCAGCAAGGGATATATCGTTTTTACAACAATCGGAGTCAGAATAGTCAAAAGATGCATAGAATTCTTACAGCCTGCTGTGTATATGTGTGTGCATAATCTGCAATCAAGCTCAGTGCCAGCCGCCATCTTGTGAAAAGCACATTGTCGCACAAGCTTACTGTGCTTCATGTGAATGTTGAAAGCTGTTAAATTGAACTGTGTTACCCCACCTGTCTAAGCTGCTGTTTGTCTTCTTAAAGAGACAGTACCATTTTTTACAAAACCGTGAGAAATGTCTAGACAAGGCTCTGAACACTCTTTTATGGCTGAACCAATGCAGATTCATCATGCCTCTGAACCCGCAGACGTACAGGGAGCAGACTCTGCAGATATTGCTGAACAGAGTGTAAGACCCAAGCGTACAATAAAACCAACACAGAAACTCAGAGAAAACTATGAATACACTAGAGATGAGTTCTCCAGCAAGCTGTCAGACCTCTGGGACAAAACTTCACACTGCATGTCAGTTTTGCCACACTTTAATGATCAACCAGCTGAATTAAGAGACTCTATAGATCGCCTATCTGCTGCGTATGAACATTACCAGCGGCTGTCTGCAAAATACACTGCCTTCTTGCAAGACTGTAATATAGAGGACTTTGCAGCAAAACTGACCAAGACTGATGCACTGAACCAACAAAGGGATCTCTTAGTGCAAAATGCTCAGTGTAAGGCAGAACTCCGCATCGCTCAACTGCAAGAGACCAGATCTCACAGATCAATATCAACCAAGCACACTGCACGTTCTTCTAGATCCTCTCGCTCCAGAAGTTCAACATTAAGCGACAAGCTAATAGAGGCCCGCGCTGATGCTGAATCCAGAAAAGCGCAAAGCTCCCTTGCTAAGAAAGAAGCAGAGATGGAAGCCCAAAGCAAAGCTCTGCAAGCAGAGATGGAAGCCCAAAGCAAAGCTCTGCAAGCAGAGATGGCTGCTCGCCAGGCAGAGATGGAAGCTCAAATAAAGGTTCTGCAAATAGAGAAAGAGGAAGCAGGTGCCCTAGCAAGGCTGAAAGTCCTTGAACAAGCAATGTGTCAAAGTACTAATTCAGACTGTCTTATCCCAGCAGAACTGGAAGATCCAATTGAACGCACCAGTGAATATGTGCTAAAGCATAATGCTTACAAAGTTACAGAGTCATCTCCTATACCTCCTACTAACAACACTGTTCTGACTCTCAACACAGTGACCTCTCAGCTCCAAATGCCTGAGCCTCCTCAAGTCCACAACACAAGTGCATCTACGCAGCAAACCACATCGACTCCTGCCAACAACAAGGTGACTTCCAGCGACAAGCCGCAGCTACAGCCACAGCCAGCAGAAGCCTTAGAGACTACACCAAAGTTAAGCGCTCATGCAACATCATTTTATCCTGGTAAACCTCACCCTTCTTCACCAGAGAACTTTCACACCCAAGGGGTTCCACAAGTTACTTTGGCACCAAAGAGTGAGAGATCAGACTTGAATGACTTCGCCAGATATATGGCACACCGTGAGCTCATTAACACTAGCCTCTCAAGGTTTGATGACTGTCCAGAGAGCTACAGGGCCTGGAGATCAACCTTCAAGGCTGCTATTGCTGATTTCAACCTTACTGCCAAGCAGGAACTTGATTATCTCATAAAGTCGCTGGGGCCAGAATCTGCAAATCGTGTTAAAAGACTGAGGACAGTACATGTTGACCACCCAGATGCAGGTCTTGTTGCTGCATGGGCAAGACTTGAGCAAGCCTATGGTAGCTCAGAAGCCATAGAAAGCGCTCTATTCAAGAGACTGCAAAACTTCCCAAAAATAGGGAACAAAGACTATCGCAAGCTCCAAGATCTAAGTGACCTCCTCATGGAGTTAGAGTTGGCAAAGACAGACCCACGTCTACCTGGACTAAGCTTCCTGGACACTGCTCATGGTGTCAATCCAGTGGTGTCTAAACTGCCATACGACCTGCAAGAGAGATGGGCGCAGCAGGGCTCAAGGTACAAAAGAGACTATGACGTATCCTTTCCTCCATTCTCATATTTTTGCAGGTTCATCAGTGAACAAGCCTGGATGAGAAATGATCCCAGCTTCAGCTTCAGTGAACCCAACTTACCTGCTTCATCATCATCACCATCACCAAGGTATGATAACACAGCAGCTAAACGCAGAGACTTTCATAGAGCAATATCTGTTAAAAGGACAGATGTCTCACCACCTGTGTCCTCTCATGCATACCAGAGTGATTTGGGTGGTAGAGATAAAGATCCTAATCGTCAGTGCCCTATTCACAAGAAGCCTCACCCTCTTAAGAAATGCCGGGAGCTGAGAGCAAAGACTTTACAAGAGCGCAGGGAGATTCTCCAGAAACTTGGAGTATGCTACAGGTGCTGTGCTTCTTATAGTCATTTTGCCAAGGACTGTAAAGTTGTCATCAAGTGCACAGAATGCAGTAGCGAAAGACATGTGACAGCTATGCATCCTACTCCAATTACAGACAGCCCACAGCAGCTACCTACCTCCACCCCTCTCTCAAATCATGGCGGGGAGCAACAAAGCCACGCTCTAGCCAGGGAGAATGTTTCTTCTTCATGCACAGAAGTCTGTGGAGAAGGTTTAGATCACAAGTGCTGTGCCAAGATATGCCTTGTTAAGGTATACCCAGAGGATCAACCTGAAAAAGCTGCCAGGATGTATGCCATAATAGATGAACAGAGCAACAGATCCCTGGTCAAGCCTAAATTCTTTGAGATCTTTGGCATTGAGGGTCATGCCACACCGTATACTCTCAGAACCTGTTCTGGTCGCGTAGAGACTTTCGGCAGAAGGGTCGATGGGTTCATGGTGTCTCATATCGAAGGGAAAGATGGCATACTCCTACCAACATTAGTTGAGTGTGACCAGATACCAGACGAACGAGAAGAGATTCCTACTCCAGAGGCTGAATATCACCATCCTCACTTAAGGCACCTTGTTGATGAGATTCCCGCAATGGACATGAATGCTGAAATCTTAGTTTTGCTAGGAAGAGACATTCTCAGAGTACATAAGGTACGTGAGCAGTGTCATGGACCTGAGGATGCCCCTTATGCACAAAGACTTGATCTAGGCTGGGTAATAGTGGGCGATGTATGCTTGGATAGAATGTGTACGTCATCTGAGATCCACTCCTTCAAAACTTACATGTTAGGAAATGGACGTGCATCCCACTTCAAAGAGTGCCCTCACCATTATGAAGTAAAGGAGAAGCCTCTTGACATCATCCAAGTACCTGATGTCACTCCTATCCTTTGTGACGACAACCTAGGTACCACAGTGTATATGACAATGAAATGGTGATAAGCGCTTTCAGAAATGAAAATGTAAACTGTGCAAACACCAAATAATAAACAACTGAAAATAAATCATACAATGTGCAACACCATATATAAAAACAAACTGGTGATAGACCATAAAGAACACTAGTGAACTGACAAACACAAGTCCACAACGTGCGTGGTGTGAATAATCAAAAAGACAACAGTATCTTGTGCCTAATGCATCTATGTATCACTATGTGACCTGTGATAACCAATAGGTGGTGATGGGTGTCAAAAAAGACACTATTTGACAGTCTATATAAATATATAGGAATGGACTGGGTGAGATGTGATCGGAGTCTTCCTTGTAGTGATGTACAAATTGTATTGAATCCTTAAGGAGTGCTGTAGTCCCCTTACCTTAGGGTGGCTATACGTAAGCATGAAGTGTAGAATCCTGCTATGTTCTTGTCCGCGATCTCTCAGGATCTTATCCTCTTTCTGTTGTCCTCTGTTCCAGATGGTCCGGATTCAGTACTCAAATTCAGGTAAAAGAGAGAGAAAAAAAGGAGCCTCCCATGGTGAAGTAGGTCAATGCCAAAACAGGGGATTTTATTAAAAAATAAAGAACAATAAACAGTCCAAACACAGTTGGGCTGAATGGGCTAAAAGTTCAGCATGAAGTAAAATTGGGGTGTGAAATAAAAACAAAGTGAACAGCGGAGACGGAGCGGAGCGATCGCAATACCTCCACCGCTAGATCTGATAGCCTCCGGCTTGAGCGGGCGTCACGTGATCTCAGTGTCCCTACGTCGTTACGTCACGCTCCTCGTGACTTCATCAGGGGATTCCCATTGGTTACCGGATCACGGCTTTTATTTACTACTGGCCGGAAGTAAACAGACCGCCATTTTCTTGGAGTCCCGTTTATGGGACGAATGTGGGCTATGTTCGTACCTCACTAGAATTTGCGGGAGAACAAGCATAAAGATATGTATATACACAGCAAGCTGGTATAATATTATTAAATCTTTGCAGGACTTTCAGAACATCACTGTTGGTGATGGTAAATGAACATAAAATGTTTAAAAATAATAATGATAGTAATGTGTTATCACACTTATTTAAGGTATTCCCTTGGATCGGTAAAGGGTCGGATAATGCAATCAACCCTACATACAAGTAGATAGTGGATGCGGGGTATGTTACTGGTGTATCCCCTAATCAAAGATGGCGGCGTTGCCTTCCTTTGCTGGGTGCACCCATAGGTTGACCAATACTTGCAGTCGGTGACTACATGGTGTATATGTGAGGGTCTTATTGGCGCAATATGATACTCAAGACCCCCTGCATAGGTAGTTAAGTGAACTCATCTGGTAGGCCATGTACTAGTGTGCAGGACCGACTCATGTGAGGATATATTCCAATTGGTGTATATAAGGTGGTGGATCTGGGGTAAGGGGATGTCCAGTACCTGTATGGTCCCTGACACCCTCACAAGCCCGAAGCCATCAGATCAATTTAGAGTACATGGATTACAACACATGGATTATGGTACATGATATATTGTTATTTCTGTTGTATCTATGTTCTACATAGGGTGTTTCTATAGGATCCTAATTATGGCCTTGATCTACAGAGAAATCCACCCATTACAGGGAAATTGTTAAATGAATATACATTCCCATTGGAGTCTCATTCAGTATGGGGTGATTAGGTGGTGTATATGAACTGGAGATTTAGAAATTGTTGAGAAAGCAGTTTAAGTCGAAATCAACGTTCAAGCCCCCTGGAGTCAAAGTATTGAGGGTAAGTATCCAACGTGATTCTTTCTGACTGATGACTCGTATTTTGTGGCTACCTCTCCACGATGGTTTGAATTTTTCAATGCCCCAAAATTGTAGTGAAGAGGGATCTTCATTGTGTACTTTTGAAAAATGTCGTGACACACTATGTTTAGTGTATCCATTGGATATATTCCGTATATGCTCTTCTATTCTCAGTTTGAGCTTTCTTTTTGTCCTACCCACATATTGCAATTTGCAATCACACTGCAGTACATATATGACACCCTCAGTATGACATCCAATGAATTCATTAATTGGGTGGGTGTGGCCTGTGTTACTGCTGACAAAGTCTAGTCTTTTGCCTTGGAATAGTTTGGCATGCCTGCAGGCAAAACAATTCCTGCAGGGGTAGAACCCCTTCCCATTGAAAAAGGAGAACATGGGTTTTGGGGGTGGAGCAATGACCGATTTAACCAATAGGTCTCTTAGAGTAGGAGCTCTTTTATAGATGATTCTGGGTTTGGGAGGGAGTATGGATTTTAGGTCTTTATCTCCTAATGCCAGTGTCGCTGGATGACTTTATTTATGTCTTTATGTTGGGCATTATAGTCCAATTAAGACTAGGTGTTGGTTCCATTAAGTTCCCTTTATCTTTCTTCTTATTCTCTAGCATAGGTTTTCTATCGAGCGATTCAACTTTGCGGATTTGTTCTTCTATCCAGAGGGGTTCATATCCTTTCTCTTCAAACCTTTTGCCAATAAATTTGGCCTGTGTTTTGAAGTCATCCTCTTTGGTGCAATTTCTTTTAAGTCTAATCAGTTGACCTTTCGGTATGTTGTAGAGCCACGGTTTGTGGTGGCAGCTTTCTACTGAAAGGTAGCTGTTGGTATCCACTGCCTTGAAATAGGTTTTAGTGATGATTTTGTTTCCTTCTAACGTGATGTTCAAATCAAGGAAGTCGACTGTTTTATCATCGATCTTCCAAATGAGATTGATGTTTTTCCCATTATCATTGAGGCCCAACATATACTTCTCCAGGCTGTCTTTGTTGCCATTCCATAGAATGATGACATCATCTATGTACCTTTTGTACAATATAAGTTCCTCGGGCTTGTGGGCATATATGGCTGTTTCTTCCCATTGGGCCATAAATGCATTTGCCACACTAGGGGCAAACTTCGCGCCCATAGCAATACCTATGGCTTGTTTAAAGAAGCTCTGGTCGTGCCAAAAATAATTAAATTTAAGGCAGAACTCGAGGCATTTGATGAGGTATTTGCGCTGCTTGCATGCCAAGTTGCTATGCATACGCAAAAGCCACTTGGTGGCATGGCAGGCATCATGATGGCCTACTATTGTATACAGGGACGTGACATCTGCTGTAGCAAGCAGCGTACATCCTTCTTGTGCAATCGTTGTATCTAGCAATTGGAGAATATGTTTAGTATCCTTTAGATAGGCTTGAGTATTTTGAACTGCTGGTTGGATGAAAAAATCTATATATTGGCCCATCCTGGATGTTAATGATTCAATACCATTAACTATGGGTCTACCAGGAGGGTTCTCTTTGGACTTGTGGATTTTGGGTACCGTATAGATTATTGGAATTCTACAACATTCCGGTACGAGGTACTTCGCTTCTTTTTTGTTTAGGATGTCTTTCTTGACTCCTAAATTAACTACTAATTTCAATTCCTTTTTATAGGTGTTGGTGGGATTGCCAGCTAGTTTAATATAGGTACCCTCATCAGTCAGTTGCCGGTCTAATTCTCTCAGATATTGTTCCTTTGTTTGAAGAACTATAGCTCCCCCTTTGTCCGCAGGGCGGATAACTATGTCGTTTCTTTCTGTTAGAAGTTTAATTCCCTTTTTCATATGTATCGGGTCATATTGTTTTTTGATTTTGAGTCCTGCAAGGTCTTCCAGAACTAGTTTTTTAAAAACTTCTATATGTTGATTATCAGAAACTTGTGGGTTAAAGGTGGAATTATTCCTGAGTGTGCTGTGTGTTGATACATTGCTAGATGTTTGTTGTGTGGGATGTGAGAATTTATCGTGAAGGAGGTATTTTTTCATATTCAACTTCCTGATATATTTACGGATTCCAATGTATGTGTCGAATTTATTTAGGTTTTTAGTCGGTGCATGTTTTAATCCCCTATCAAGGACTGCCAACTCTTCACTGGTTAATTGTATAGAGGTTAGATTTACCACGTTTTCTCCTCGTCTTTTCTTTTTCTTTTGTTGTCTCTTTCCTGCTCTGTTTCCTCTCTTATTTCTGGACTTGGTTTTGTTGTTGTTTCCTGTGTCCTTCTTTTGGGTGAGCGATAGGGTTCCTGAGTGGATCTCCGTGGGGAATATTCCCTCCTTTCCCTGTCTAAAAAAGACTGGGGTGCTGTATGATATTGTTGGTCCTGACTTGAGCGTGGCTCTTCATAGTACTGGTTCTGATGGCTTCTTATAGGTTCAAATCTATTGTGAGTCGTTATGGGAGTTCTATTGTATCCTCCATAGTGTTCTTGTGGTGGTGGAGGTCCTCTATTGTAATTGCCATAGTAATCATACATTGGAGGGGGAGGGGGGGGTCCTCTACTATATCCTCCATAAGGTTCTTGTGGCGGAGGAGGAGGTCCTCTATATTCTCTTGGGTTTCTTTCATTTTGTTGTCCATTATTGGGTCGGCCATTATTATAGGGTTTCCTAAATGGCTTTTTGAAGGGTTTCTTCCATTGTTTTTTGGGAGTGTGATAAATGTAATGGCCATTATTCTGATGGTCTTGTTGTGGCCTGGTGTTATCCCTGTAGTTAGCTTGTTCCTCCCACCTCGGTGGGGGTCTCATCTGCGATGTGGTAGGGTCTTGTATTCTTACTTCTCTGATCGGTGTCGAGTGGGTGGAACTGGACTGAGCCGGTTCAATCCTGTGTTGCCACTTGAACACTTGATCAGTTTTATAGTCTGCTACGTCTCTTTGAAATTTTTTAATTTTACGCTGTTGCACCTCCAGGTCTTTAGCTGCCAGATCTTTATTCAATAGTGTAGCCAGCTTCTGGAAGTTACTGGAGTCTTTCAAAGGGTCCAGTTTTAGTTTGATTTCCTCAATTTGCTGCTGGACTAGTCTAAGTTTTTTCTGTTTCCTTTTCAGTAGGAATTTAACTCCTTCAACGCTTTTATTATTGAAGAACTCGAACCACTCATTGAGTGATTCTTTGTCATCCAGTCCATCATTAGGTGGCATGTCCCATCTGACACGTCTAGGTGCTATGTTGTCTTTGACATATTGGTCAAAGGTATGCGTGTCCCACCAAAGTGTTACTTTCTTTTCCATAAGGTGACCTAATTTTCTAAATTGACTGTCTAAATCAGTGTTTGGTGCTTTGGTGCGAGCGTGAAAGACTTCTTCTAAATTAACACTTCTGTTCTCTATGAACGTAAAAATGTCCATCGTGGCAGCAACAGTGAATGTGTATAACTCAAGTGAAAGTGTGAAAGGGAGAACTGATGCGCTACTGAGAGTAAACGAAGGTGAAATAAAGTCGCATGAACTGGTCTGTAGCGGCTCAATCTAGAGTGCCTACAAAGCACTGGTGAGAGATGTATATGACAATGAAATGGTGATAAGCGCTTTCAGAAATGAAAATGTAAACTGTGCAAACACCAAATAATAAACAACTGAAAATGAATCATACAATGTGCAACACCATAAATAAAAACAAACTGGTGATAGACCATAAAGAACACTAGTGAACTGACAAACACAAGTCCACAACGTGCGTGGTGTGAATAATCAAAAAGACAACAGTATCTTGTGCCTAATGCATCTATGTATCACTATGTGACCTGTGATAACCAATAGGTGGTGATGGGTGTCAAAAAAGACACTATTTGACAGTCTATATAAATATATAGGAATGGACTGGGTGAGATGTGATCGGAGTCTTCCTTGTAGTGATGTACAAATTGTATTGAATCCTTAAGGAGTGTTGTAGTCCCCTTACCTTAGGGTGGCTATACGTAAGCATGAAGTGTAGAATCCTGCTATGTTCTTGTCCGCGATCTCTCAGGATCTTATCCTCTTTCTGTTGTCCTCTGTTCCAGATGGTCCGGATTCAGTACTCAAATTCAGGTAAAAGAGAGAGAAAAAAAAGGAGCCTCCCATGGTGAAGTAGGTCAATGCCAAAACAGGGGATTTTATTAAAAAATAAAGAACAATAAACAGTCCAAACACAGTTGGGCTGAATGGGCTAAAAGTTCAGCATGAAGTAAAATTGGGGTGTGAAATAAAAACAAAGTGAACAGCGGAGACGGAGCGGAGCGATCGCAATACCTCCACCGCTAGATCTGATAGCCTCCGGCTTGAGCGGGCGTCACGTGATCTCAGTGTCCCTACGTCGTTACGTCACGCTCCTCGTGACTTCATCAGGGGATTCCCATTGGTTACCGGATCACGGCTTTTATTTACTACTGGCCGGAACAATATCATACAGCACCCCAGTCTTTTTTAGACAGGGAAAGGAGGGAATATTCCCCACGGAGATCCACTCAGGAACCCTATCGCTCACCCAAAAGAAGGACACAGGAAACAACAACAAAACCAAGTCCAGAAATAAGAGAGGAAACAGAGCAGGAAAGAGACAACAAAAGAAAAAGAAAAGACGAGGAGAAAACGTGGTAAATCTAACCTCTATACAATTAACCAGTGAAGAGTTGGCAGTCCTTGATAGGGGATTAAAACATGCACCGACTAAAAACCTAAATAAATTCGACACATACATTGGAATCCGTAAATATATCAGGAAGTTGAATATGAAAAAATACTTCCTTCACGATAAATTCTCACATCTCACACAACAAACATCTAGCAATGTATCAACACACAGCACACTCAGGAATAATTCCACCTTTAACCCACAAGTTTCTGATAATCAACATATAGAAGTTTTTAAAAAACTAGTTCTGGAAGACCTTGCAGGACTCAAAATCAAAAAACAATATGACCCGATACATATGAAAAAGGGAATTAAACTTCTAACAGAAAGAAACGACATAGTTATCCGCCCTGCGGACAAAGGGGGAGCTATAGTTCTTCAAACAAAGGAACAATATCTGAGAGAAATAGACCGGCAACTGACTGATGAGGGTACCTATATTAAACTAGCTGGCAATCCCACCAACACCTATAAAAAGGAATTGAAATTAGTAGTTAATTTAGGAGTCAAGAAAGACATCCTAAACAAAAAAGAAGCGAAGTACCTCGTACCGGAATGTTGTAGAATTCCAATAATCTATACGGTACCCAAAATCCACAAGTCCAAAGAGAACCCTCCTGGTAGACCCATAGTTAATGGTATTGAATCATTAACATCCAGGATGGGCCAATATATAGATTTTTTCATCCAACCAGCAGTTCAAAATACTCGAGCCTATCTAAAGGATACTAAACATATTCTCCAATTGCTAGATACAACGATTGCACAAGAAGGATGTACGCTGCTTGCTACAGCAGATGTCACGTCCCTGTATACAATAGTAGGCCATCATGATGCCTGCCATGCCACCAAGTGGCTTTTGCGTATGCATAGCAACTTGGCATGCAAGCAGCGCAAATACCTCATCAAATGCCTCGAGTTCTGCCTTAAATTTAATTATTTTTGGCACGACCAGAGCTTCTTTAAACAAGCCATAGGTATTGCTATGGGCGCGAAGTTTGCCCCTAGTGTGGCAAATGCATTTATGGCCCAATGGGAAGAAACAGCCATATATGCCCACAAGCCCGAGGAACTTATATTGTACAAAAGGTACATAGATGATGTCATCATTCTATGGAATGGCAACAAAGACAGCCTGGAGAAGTATATGTTGGGCCTCAATGATAATGGGAAAAACATCAATCTCATTTGGAAGATCGATGATAAAACAGTCGACTTCCTTGATTTGAACATCACGTTAGAAGGAAACAAAATCATCACTAAAACCTATTTCAAGGCAGTGGATACCAACAGCTACCTTTCAGTAGAAAGCTGCCACCACAAACCGTGGCTCTACAACATACCGAAAGGTCAACTGATTAGACTTAAAAGAAATTGCACCAAAGAGGATGACTTCAAAACACAGGCCAAATTTATTGGCAAAAGGTTTGAAGAGAAAGGATATGAACCCCTCTGGATAGAAGAACAAATCCGCAAAGTTGAATCGCTCGATAGAAAACCTATGCTAGAGAATAAGAAGAAAGATAAAGGGAACTTAATGGAACCAACACCTAGTCTTATATTGGACTATAATGCCCAACATAAAGACATAAATAAAGTCATCCAGCGACACTGGCATGTACTATTAGGAGATAAAGACCTAAAATCCATACTCCCTCCCAAACCCAGAATCATCTATAAAAGAGCTCCTACTCTAAGAGACCTATTGGTTAAATCGGTCATTGCTCCACCCCCAAAACCCATGTTCTCCTTTTTCAATGGGAAGGGGTTCTACCCCTGCAGGAATTGTTTTGCCTGCAGGCATGCCAAACTATTCCAAGGCAAAAGACTAGACTTTGTCAGCAGTAACACAGGCCACACCCACCCAATTAATGAATTCATTGGATGTCATACTGAGGGTGTCATATATGTACTGCAGTGTGATTGCAAATTGCAATATGTGGGTAGGACAAAAAGAAAGCTCAAACTGAGAATAGAAGAGCATATACGGAATATATCCAATGGATACACTAAACATAGTGTGTCACGACATTTTTCAAAAGTACACAATGAAGATCCCTCTTCACTACAATTTTGGGGCATTGAAAAATTCAAACCATCGTGGAGAGGTAGCCACAAAATACGAGTCATCAGTCAGAAAGAATCACGTTGGATACATACCCTCAATACTTTGACTCCAGGGGGCTTGAACGTTGATTTCGACTTAAACTGCTTTCTCAACAATTTCTAAATCTCCAGTTCATATACACCACCTAATCACCCCATACTGAATGAGACTCCAATGGGAATGTATATTAATTTAACAATTTCCCTGTAATGGGTGGATTTCTCTGTAGATCAAGGCCATAATTAGGATCCTATAGAAACACCCTATGTAGAACATAGATACAACAGAAATAACAATATATCATGTACCATAATCCATGTGTTGTAATCCATGTACTCTAAATTGATCTGATGGCTTCGGGCTTGTGAGGGTGTCAGGGACCATACAGGTACTGGACATCCCCTTACCCCAGATCCACCACCTTATATACACCAATTGGAATATATCCTCACATGAGTCGGTCCTGCACACTAGTACATGGCCTACCAGATGAGTTCACTTAACTACCTATGCAGGGGGTCTTGAGTATCATATTGCGCCAATAAGACCCTCACATATACACCATGTAGTCACCGACTGCAAGTATTGGTCAACCTATGGGTGCACCCAGCAAAGGAAGGCAACGCCGCCATCTTTGATTAGGGGATACACCAGTAACATACCCCGCATCCACTATCTACTTGTATGTAGGGTTGATTGCATTATCCGACCCTTTACCGATCCAAGGGAATACCTTAAATAAGTGTGATAACACATTACTATCATTATTATTTTTAAACATTTTATGTTCATTTACCATCACCAACAGTGATGTTCTGAAAGTCCTGCAAAGATTTAATAATATTATACCAGCTTGCTGTGTATATACATATCTTTATGCTTGTTCTCCCGCAAATTCTAGTGAGGTACGAACATAGCCCACATTCGTCCCATAAACGGGACTCCAAGAAAATGGCGGTCTGTTTACTTCCGGCCAGTAGTAAATAAAAGCCGTGATCCGGTAACCAATGGGAATCCCCTGATGAAGTCACGAGGAGCGTGACGTAACGACGTAGGGACACTGAGATCACGTGACGCCCGCTCAAGCCGGAGGCTATCAGATCTAGCGGTGGAGGTATTGCGATCGCTCCGCTCCGTCTCCGCTGTTCACTTTGTTTTTATTTCACACCCCAATTTTACTTCATGCTGAACTTTTAGCCCATTCAGCCCAACTGTGTTTGGACTGTTTATTGTTCTTTATTTTTTAATAAAATCCCCTGTTTTGGCATTGACCTACTTCACCATGGGAGGCTCCTTTTTTTCTCTCTCTTTTACCTGAATTTGAGTACTGAATCCGGACCATCTGGAACAGAGGACAACAGAAAGAGGATAAGATCCTGAGAGATCGTGGACAAGAACATAGCAGGATTCTACACTTCATGCTTACGTATAGCCACCCTAAGGTAAGGGGACTACAACACTCCTTAAGGATTCAATACAATTTGTACATCACTACAAGGAAGACTCCGATCACATCTCACCCAGTCCATTCCTATATATTTATATAGACTGTCAAATAGTGTCTTTTTTGACACCCATCACCACCTATTGGTTATCACAGGTCACATAGTGATACATAGATGCATTAGGCACAAGATACTGTTGTCTTTTTGATTATTCACACCACGCACGTTGTGGACTTGTGTTTGTCAGTTCACTAGTGTTCTTTATGGTCTATCACCAGTTTGTTTTTATATATGGTGTTGCACATTGTATGATTCATTTTCAGTTGTTTATTATTTGGTGTTTGCACAGTTTACATTTTCATTTCTGAAAGCGCTTATCACCATTTCATTGTCATATACATCTCTCACCAGTGCTTTGTAGGCACTCTAGATTGAGCCGCTACAGACCAGTTCATGCGACTTTATTTCACCTTCGTTTACTCTCAGTAGCGCATCAGTTCTCCCTTTCACACTTTCACTAGGTACCACAGTGTTTTGTACCACAAGTGACGACAACAAAATAGCCTTGTCAGTTGAAGACAGAGAGTTCATCAAAATAATGGACAAAGAATTCTTCAAGGATGAGTCCAACAGCTGGGTTGCACCATTGCCTCTTCGTGCTGCAAAGGTCAAACTGCCAAACAATCGTGAACATGCTTTATCCAGATTCAACTCACTTCAACGAACACTAAAGAACAGGCCTGAAATGAAGGACCATTTCATTACCTTTATGAAGAGGATCTTTGACAATGAGCACGCTGAGCCAGCTCCACCTCTTCAAATACACGATGAGTGCTGGTACCTACCTTTCTTCGGAGTGTACCATCCACGTAAGCCAAAACAAATCAGGGTAGTGTTCGACTCCAGTGCCAAGCATCAGGGCGTATCCTTGAACGATATTCTTCTCACTGGCCCTAACCTAACCAACAACCTTGTAGGTGTACTCATGAGGTTCAGAAGAGAGCCAGTTGCCATAACTGCTGACATTGAACAAATGTTTCATTGCTTTATTGTACGAGAAGACCATAGGAACTTCCTAAGGTTTCTGTGGCACCGTGACAACAACATGGACAATGAGATGATTGAATACCGCATGAAGGTTCATGTTTTTGGAAATAGCCCCTCACCTGCCGTTGCAACATACGGTTTACGAAGGACTGCTCTTGATGGAGAACAGGAGTATGGTGCAGATGCTCGACATTTCGTCGAGAGAGACTTCTATGTGGACGACGGACTTAAATCTTTACCTACAGCGGAAGAAGCCATAGACCTGCTCCAAAGGACACAAGGTATGCTTTCTGAGGCTAACCTCAGACTACACAAGATTGCCTCAAACAGTGTTGCTGTTATGAAAGCCTTTCGACCTGGTGATCATGCCACAGGGTTTAAAGACTTAAATCTGGGGATGGACATGCCACCTGTGCAGAGAAGTCTGGGCCTTCGGTGGGACTTATTAAAAGACACCTTTGGTTTTCAAGCCAGCTCTGCAGACAAGCCATTTACCAAGCGTGGAGTTCTGTCAGTGGTGAACAGCCTATACGATCCAGTGGGATTTGTGGCCCCCATCACCATACAAGGTAAATCCATACTTAGGCAGCTCTCAGAGACTATCAAAGATTGGGATGCTCCACTACCAATAGACAAACTTTCAAAGTGGGAGTCCTGGAAACAATCGTTACATGCCTTAGATGGAATCTGTATACCACGCTGCTACACTCCAACTTCCCTTGCTACCAGTCAGAGGAAAGAGCTTCACATCTTCTCAGATGCATCTACTGAGGCCATAGCGGCCGTTGCCTACCTCAAGGCGAGAGATTCAGCTAATCTAACCCATGTAGGGTTTCTGTTTGGGAAAGCTAAGTTAGCACCCAAGCCTGAACACACAATTCCTAGGCTTGAACTTTGTGGGACTGTGCTAGCTGTAGAAATTGCAGATTTCATACTGCGTGAGCTAGACATTCAGATAGATGACATCAAATTCTACACAGACAGCAAGGTTGTTCTGGGCTACATATACAACCAGACTAAACGTTTATATGTCTATGTCAGCAACCATGTAGAAAGAATAAGAAAATCATCTAAACCTGAACAATGGCATTATGTTCCATCTGAAATTAATCCTGCAGATCATGGCACCAGGCCAGTGTCTGCGAGTGCCTTTGTAAATTCTTCTTGGTTAAAAGGTCCTGAATTCTTGCTGGCTGATCCAGAAGAAACCACGGCTGATGTCTTCAGTCTTCTAGAACCCGACAAAGATCCAGAGGTTCGTCCTGAAGTTAAAACCCTTGTCACCAGAACTGAACAAAGACGTGCCTTGGGCTGTCAACGCTTTGAACGTTTCTCCAAGTGGACAAGGCTGGTACGCACCACCGCAAGGTTAGTTCATATTGCACGCTGCTTTCACACGAAGCCCACAGATGCTCACTGTCAAGGTTGGCACATGTGCCAAAAGCTTCTTTCTGCAAAAGACATTGCTGAAGCTGAACTGATCGTAATACGCAGTGTACAACAGGATGTCTTTGGCTCAGAAATCAGACGTATCCGTGACAAGGGGGACATTCCAAAAAACAGTCCAATTGCTAACCTGAACCCATTCATTGACAATGATGGCACGTTAAGGGTTGGTGGACGCTTAAACAAGGCTAAGTTCAGTGAGCAAGAACAGAATCCTCTCATTATGCCTGCTCGCTATCACATCACCACTTTGCTCATACGGCACTACCATGAAGAGGTGAAAGTTTCAAGACAAGGGACTGTAAAGACTTTCATCAGACCTATCACGGAACTCATTTTGCTCTTGCCGTTTGGAGACTGAACTTACTTGGGTATGCTGTTGGATCCTACCTGCGACTTCGAGAAGGAAGTATCTGGGACTTTAGTTGTCACAACTTGAAGCTTTATATTATAGTTGTTGTTGCATTATATGCATGTTCTCTATTATGTCTTTCAGGTTTTCAAGACATCAAGCAAATTGCGCTGTTGTTTATTTGCATAACTACCGTTGTATTAGGTAAATAGTGGCATTACCATGCCAGACGGGGAGTGTGCTGCCCCAATATGGGCATAGAATATGAGATGCATAGCCTCAGTTAATATTAGCATTGTTATATAGATTAGAGTTCATATAGTGTGGTTTGCCTAACTATTTTCTCATAGCTAAATCTATGTGTTATCCTATGCTGCCATCTAGTGGCCTTTCTTGCAATGTACATGTTCTCTGTAATTCCTCATTAGTTACCACATTTTCCAGTTTATGTATGCCCCTCCCTACTTCCTGTGGGTAGTACTTCCTGTGTCATTCCCTCAAAGGACACACATGTATCTGCACGGTACTTGGGAAAGGCATCATCTTTTGACCGCACAATACTATTACCATTCATCTGCTGTTCCTGTTATCTGCTGTAACCCCTGAAGTTAAAGAATAAACACCTCTTTTGAATGAATCGGTATTGACGAGTTCAGCTATCTGACAAGGATTGTCCGCAGTGAGTACATCTACTTATACAGGCCAGGCATAGAGGTCTCAGCAAGGGATATATCGCTATCACAACAATCGGAGTCAGAATATATGTAAACGCCGTCCAAACAACATATGTGAGGTATCGCCGCCGCTAACTTTACTGTTTTGTTATTTCTTTTAATTCTTGAAACAATTTTTTCCCCCCAAAAAAAAGGCGTTTGAAAAATGATTTCACAAATACCGTGCAAGATAAAAAGTTGCAATGACGGCCATTTTATTCCCTAGGGTGTCTGCTAAAAAAAACATATATAACGTTTGGGGGTTCTGATTAATTTTCTAGCAGAAGAATGATGATTTGTACATGTAGGAGAGAAGTGCCAGAATAGGCCCGGTATGGAGGTGGGTATAAAAGCCTGAGATTATCTGAGAGAAATACAGAAATACAGGACGGGGAACACAGCTCAGGAAAGTGACCAGGATATTACAGGCTGATCTCACCCAGTCCCCTCCCTCCTCTGCACCAATCAGTGAGCAGTATGGGTGGAGGAATGGATTTAGTGTTATTGACCCACCTGTGAGGATCTCGGTAGGAGTGTCCTCCTCTAGAAATGTCCCCGTCATTCCATCCTTCTCCATAGACTGCTGATCATCCCTCACATACATCTCTTCTTCTTCAGATTTCACCTCAAATTCTATATTGTTTGGCTGTCCACTCTAAATCAAGAAAATGAGAGAAAATATCATCTGTAAAATAAGATTTATTACTGATACATCATATATAAAATCTACACATCACCTCCACAAGTCCATGTCCTAGATGCTCCATCTTACCGACCTTTAAATAAGGAGGGGTGGTGGGACCCTCCTGTGTGGAATACAGAGGACGGGGACATCTCTCTGGTGGGTTCCTGGTATTAGGTGTCTCCATCACATCCTTGTGTCCTCCTGGAAACTCCTCCGTCACTCCATACTCCTCATCCTCCTCTTTAAACTCTTTTTTAACATCTATATTTTCTCCCCCGAGGTTTCCACTCTGTAAGATATAATAAAACATTAATTGTAACAAACATACTTGTGTATAAATCACAACTACCAATAATTGTCATCATCTACCTGATGATGATGAGGGATGGTGAGACCCTCCTGTGTGGAATCCCGGGAATACAGAGGACGGGGACATCTCTCTGGGGGGTTCTCATTACTGGATCCATCTGTAGGAAGCACACACACTGACTGAATACGTTGTTTCTATGTGTTTATCAGATGATGGGGGGGGATCTAGGTGGACCCTCCGTACTGCTCTCTCCTTTACAATAAAGTCTCCTCTTACCCGGTGATATGAGGGGCGGCTGATTCTCCATCATGATGTCCCTGTAGAGATCCTTGTGTCCTTTTAAATACTCCCACTCCTCCGTGGAGAAATAGACAGAGACATCCTGACTCCTTATAGGAACCTGACACACACAATGATACAGTCACCATCCAGACACATCTCTGGTCTGTTACTGGATAATGTCCCAGAATTCCCGACACCGCTCACCTCTCCTGTCAGCAGCTCCATCATCTTCTTGGTGACTTCTAGAATCTTCTCCATGTTGTGTCTCTCAGGAATTAGGGAGTCACATAGAGGCACTTTAATGTATCTCTGTATTGAAAAAAAAATATATATCATGTGACCTCCCAGAATTCCCCTCACCTCTCTGGTCAGGTCTGTGTTTTATTAATAGAGATAAGAATGATGTCATGTGACCTCCCAGAATCCTCCTCACCTCTCCGGTCAGGTCTGTGTTTTATTAATAGAGATAAGAGTGATGTCATGTGACCTCCCAGAATTCACCTCTCCGGTCAGGTCTGTGTTTTATTAATAGAGATAAGAATGATGTCATGTGACCTCCCAGAATCCTCCTCACCTCTCCGGTCAGGTCTGTGTTTTATTATTGGAGATAAGAGTGATGTCATGTGACCTCCCAGAATTCCCCTCACCTCTCCGGTCAGGTCTGTGTTTTATTAATAGAGATAAAAATGATGTCATGTGACCTCCCAGAATCCTCCTCACCTCTCCGGTCAGGTCTGTGTTTTATTAATAGAGATAAGAATGATGTCATGTGACCTTCCAGAATCCTCCTCACCTCTCCGGTCAGGTCTGTGTTTTATTAATAGAGATAAGAATGATGTCATGTGACCTCCCAGAATCCTCCTCACCTCTCCGGTCAGGTCTGTGTTTTATTAATAGAGATAAGAGTGATGTCATGTGACCTCCCAGAATCCTCCTCACCTCTCCGGTCAGTAGGTAGATAATCTCCAGGGTGAGGTTTAGTAACCTCTCAGACGTGGGACTCCGGTCCTTCTCTATCCTCGATGATGTGGTTCTGTAGAAGGATAGGGTAGAATTATTTGGACAGTATCGGTTGTACAATATTAGGATGGGTGTAGGGGGTTAATAGGCAGGCTGTCCCCAGTAGCACATGTAGATTGGGTTACTCTGTGTTTGTTGGGTTTCTCGCAACCCGGTGATTTGTGTTGGGTGGGGGGATATGTGGGGGAGATGTTGTGCTGGGGAGGAACTGGGGGAGTAGGGGATTTGTGCTAAGAGGTGGCTACACCTGTATACCCCAGGGATGCTGGACAGTTGGCCCAGATCCCCAACAGCATGATGGAGTGAGCCCAGTCTCCCTGTCTTCTCTCCAGCGGCTGAAAGGACTCCAGGGAGAAGAGCCCGTCTATGCTTCTCCCCAGCGGTAGGTATGTTCTATTAGAGAGGCAGAGGTTGGCTGGGTGAGTAATGTTTGTTTGGAATACTATGTGGGTATGGGCATTGGGGGACTGGAACTATGGACTAACTTCCAAGTCAACCCGTTTGGGGTCTCCTTCTGTGTTAGTCTTCTGCTGTAAGGGGAGATGTGTGATGGGAGTCACTTTGGGTGGGGGGGCTTGTGGCTGGCCACAAGTCTGTTTACATCTGTGGCTCAATAGAGGTGAACAAAGGGTCCAATTGGGTCAGACTGATCGTGTGAAAGGGGCCTAAGGCTGCTTTCACACTAATATGCTGTGTTGTACCTAGAGCATAGCCCATGATCCATAGAACCTAGTGTACAGTCCATAGTACCTAGAGCATAGTCCATGATCCATAGAACCTAGTGCACAGTCCATAGTACCTAGAGCATAGTCCATGATCCATAGAACCTAGTGCACAGTCCATAGTACCTAGAGCACAGCCCATGATCCATAGAACCTAGTGCATAGTCCATAGTACCTAGAGCATAGACCATGATCCATAGAACCTAGTGCATAGTACCTAGAGCATAGCCCATGATCCATAGAACCTAGTGCATAGTCCATAGTACCTAGAGCATAGACCATGATCCATAGAACCTAGTGCATAGTCCATAGTACCTAGAGCATAGTCCTCATGTTATCTACATTTGGAAATCGAAGCTGATGTTTATCCTCCTACTTAGACATACCACTACAATATCAATAGTTCGACCCCTTCTTTGCCATCATGAAGTTATCTCCCAGGCACCTTTCCTAGTGCATAGCCCATGATCCATAGAACCTAGTGCATAGTCCATAAGACTTAGGGTATAGTCCATGATCCATAGAACCTAGTGCATAGTCCATTGTACCTAGTGTATAGAACATAGAACCTAGTGCATAGTCCATGATCCATAGTAGCTAGAGCATAGTCCATGATCCATAGAACCTAGTGCATAGTCCATGGTACCTAGAGAGCATAGTCCATGTTCCATAGAACCTAGTGCATAGTCCATAGTACCTAGAGCATAGACCATGATCCATAGAACCTAGTGCATAATCCATAGTACCTAGAGCATAGCCCATGATCCATAGAACCTAGTGCATAGTCCATAGTACCTAGAGCATAGACCATGATCCATAGAACCTAGTGCATAGTCCATAGTACCTAGAGCATAGTCCATGATCCATAGAACCTAGTGCATAGTCCATAGTACCTAGAGCATAGACCATGATCCATAGAACCTAGTGCATAGTCCATAGTACCTAGAGCATAGACCATGATCCATAGAACCTAGTGCATAATCCATAGTACCTAGAGCATAGCCCATGATCCATAGAACCTAGTGCATAGTCCATAGTACCTAGAGCATAGTCCATGATCTATAGAACCTAGTGCATAATCCATAGTACTTAGAGCATAGTCCATGATCCATAGAACCTAGTGCATAGTCCATAGTACCTAGAGCATAGAACATGATCCATAGAACCTAGTGCATAGTCCATAGTACCTAGAGCATAGTCCATGATCTATAGAACCTAGTGCATAATCCATAGTACCTAGAGCATAGTCCATGATCCATAGAACCTAGTGCATAATCCATAGTACCTAGTTCCGACCCAATAGAATCTCCTCATGTTATCTACATTTGGAAATCGAAGCTGATGTTTATCCTCCTACTTAGACATACCACTACAATATCAATAGTTCGACCCCTTCTTTGCCATCATGAAGTTATCTCCCAGGCACCTTTCCAAGTCCATTAATCTGTTACCATGTCATTCACATTCAAACTGACCATTGTGTCCCATTATCCAATCACCACTATGTTACATGGTTCCGCATTGCACATCATTTGCACATCTGGTATCTGGGCCACCATCGTGTGCCAGACCCTTATTGTTCCACACCTTTTAATTTCCTTGTTTTCTTTGGTGCCACACGTCATCACTCTTTATGTAATTATTCCCCAATCACTCATCAATGGGACCTAATATCTGAATGTCCCGGTTTTCATAGTCGGTTGACCAATGACTTGCCCTGTCACAAGGGCTTGACTTGATAAATGACAGTTCCCTAATCCCTTAGCCCTCTTGTGACAGCTTCTTGTGTGGTTTAACAACCTGTATGTAATCAATGCTGTGGGATTTACTTCTCCCCCAATTTTTTGTAACTGGTTTTACATTGTAACGATGTCATTTTTTTTCTTTTGTCATTGTATGGCTACCACTAGTGGTCGGATGTGGTTTCGGGCCGCCTGGTGCTTTCCTCCCCTGAAATCGGAGGACGTGTGTCTCTCCTGGGAGGGGTGACCTAAGGCTCCTCCCCTCCTTGCCTTCCCCGAGCTGGGCTCCTCGCCCACTGGTCCGGGTGGAATGCGCACGCGCGGCAGCGTCAATCACGCACCCGCACTGTGCGGAGGTACTGACCTGTGACGTCAGACGCCGCCCTCGGCAGCGTTTCTGGCGTCCCTGTGTTGGGGAGGTCATTTATAAGGGCTTTGCCCGTGTATGAGCATTGCGGATGTCTGTTGGTTCCCACATGCGGGTCAGAATTTCTCAGGCTACTTACACTCTTTGACTGGGGGCTCCCATAGGTATGTTTCCTTCTGGTATCCAGGAGCATCTCTGATACGCTTTGTTCAATTAGCCATTGTAACTCATTCCCATCTGCATTACCAGACTTCCTTTTGCTGGGCAGTTCTTTGCAATGATGGACCCTATACCAATTTTTACCAATAATGCTATCCTGGTCAGTAGTACCTTGGGATGCCCCCACCTTCAATTTGCCACACTGCCTCTGCATCCTAGTGAACCACCAGTGATGGTTTGGCACCCACACCACCCTTCAATTACTCGGTGAGCCCAATTGGGTCACGTTGTGTTCAGCTAATTTTGGTTTTGGGCATCTATTCTGTCCTTCCCTCTTTCCCCCCTTTTCCCTCCCCCTCTTCATCTCCCCCCCTACTTCCACCCCCTCTCCCCTCCTTCCCCTTCTCCCTCATCCTTTTCCACCCCCTTGTCCTTCTGCCGCCCTCTCTTTTCCTTTACCTTGTCTCATCTTTCCCTCTTCCCTTCCCTAGTCCCCTCTGCCTCTGTGCACCCCCCTCCCCACCTCTTTTTTCCCCCCTACCTGTCCTTCTTCCCTTCTGTTCCTCTGTTTGGTCCTCTTTCTCCCCAATTCCCCCCTCTTCCTTTTCTTTCCTCCACCCCCTTTCCCCCTCCCTCCTCCACCCCCCTTTCCCCCCTCCCTCCTCCACCCCCTTTCCCCCCATCTTCCTTTCCTTGCTCACGGGTGTCCCATTCCACCTTTACGCTGCTCCTTATTGACTTTACCCATTCTATGCCTCCATCTACAGTGTCCGTTATTCCTTCCCCCTCGTCCGCCGCGGGGGGGGGGGGGCTGCTTTACCTGGGAGGCCTGACGCCACATATGACCACCAAATTAGTGGGTAAGCTTTTTAACTCTGTATTATCCCTTTTTATTGTATTTTTATGGCTATTGTTGAATTGTTATGTTCACCTAAAACCCATTATACTGTTTGCTTTATAGATTGGTCCTCCTGGGGAAACGGTTGTTACCGCGAAACATGTCGAGACTTAGACCAGTCTATACGTTTGTAATAACAGAATTTGCCTAGTGGTATCCTTGAGACTTTGTTCTTCAATTTTAATCATGGATTGTTTTGTTTATTTAATAAAAGTAATAAATATTTTTCCATGTATGCGTTTTTCTACCAAGTACTGAGATAGTCCAATAACCTCCCAGGGGTGAGGGAATGTTGGAGGACCAGTATCAGCCACTGTCCCCTGTCCCTTGTCCCCACCCTTTTCATTTTTATATCAATCTGGATGATGGTACATTTCTAAAATTAGCTATCCTATTTATCTGAGGCTATACTAAGGACCGCCTCCTGCACATTTACGTCGGCAGAATGGCACGGCTGGGCACATCAACGTATATATACGTTGATTTTAGTACCCAGCCGCGGGTCACGGGCGCGCGCCCGCGGTGTGCTCCCTTGACCCGGTCCGAAGCTCCAGGACTGGGGACGCGGGACTCGCGGACCCGATCGCCGCTGCAGTGCGGCGATCCGTCCCTGGAGCTGAAGAACGGGGAGAGCCGTGTGTAAACACAGCTTCCCTGTGCTTCTCTGTGGCCGCAGCATCGATCGCGTCATCCCTGTTATAGGGGGACACGATCGATGACGTCACACCTACCGCCACACCCCCCTACATTTGTAAACACACACACAGGGAACACTCAATGTCACAGCGCCCCCTGTGGTTAACTCCCAAACTGCAACTGTAATTTCCACAGTAAACAATGCAATTTTTGCTGTGAAAATTACAATTGTCCCAAAAATGTGTCAAAATTGTCCGAAGTGTCCGCCATAATGTCGCAGTCACGAAAAAAATCGCCGATCGCGATAGTAGTAAAAAAAAAAAATTAATAAAAATGCAATAAAACTATCCCTTATTTTGTAAACGCTATAAATTTTGCGAAAACCAACCGACAAACGCTTATTGCGATTTTTTTTACCAAAAATATGTAGAAGAATACGTATCGGCCTAAACTGAGGAAAAAAATTTGTTTTTTTATATACTTTTGGGGGATATTTATTATAGGAAAAAGTAAAAAATATTGCATTTTTTTTTAAATTGTCGCTCTATTTTTGTTTATAGCGCAAAAAATAAAAACCGCAGAGGTGATCAAATACCACCAAAAGAAAGCTCTATTTGTGGGGAAAAAAGGACGCCAATTTGTTTGGGAGCCACGTCGCACGGCCGCGCAATTGTCAGTTAAAACGACGCAGTGCCGAATCGCAAAAAAGGGGCAAGGTCTTTTACCTGCATTTTGGTCCGGGTCTTAACCAGTTAAAATCTCCATAGGCGACGTTTAAAAAAATTGTACAAGTTGCATGTTTTGAGTCACAGAGGAGGTCTAGGGCTAGAATTATTGCTCTCGCTCTAACGATCGTGGCGATACCTCACGTGTGTGGTTTGAATACCGTTTACATATGCGGGTGCTGCTCACGTATGCGTTTGCTTCTGCGCGCGAGCTTGGCGGGACGGGGCACATTTTTGGCTCCTAGATTCCAAGCAAATTTGTCAAACCCTGGTATAAGCTATAAATAGGGTACAAACCTGACTTAGAAGTAGGTGATTCCCTTCCGCGTGTTCTGACACACCGCTGTGTAGATATACACCTTCATACAGTACAGTGTGTAATAGAAAACTTGGTACTGTACACTTATATAACACCGGCATGCACCCAACCAAGAGGTATCACCAATGCCCTGCGGGTAAGTATCACCTGGCAGAGCTCTCACTGTAAGGCTGGATTCACACCTAGGGGCAGTTTTAGTGCTTTTTGCATTTTGCAGATTTGCACTACAGTCCATCTCTCATGGTTTCCTATGGAACACGTTCTGTAGTGCAAATCTGCAAAATGCACTAAAACTGCCCCTAGGTGTGAATCCGGCCTAAAGGCCAAGTTGTTCCCTGTAGGTGTGTAAATCTTCTGCCTGACGGGTCGTCACCTCAGCTGCAGCTCTCCTTCTGATCGACTGCAAGATCGCAACAAAAAAAAGCACGGAGAAGGAGGTTTTATGCAAAGTAGGGAAACATATATAATGGTCTGCCCTTCTATAAGTAGACAGATTTCTCACCGCTCCAGGTGAGCCCCGTGTGCAATCAAGGGTTGTTGAACCACCAAGGTGCTGGCAATGCTAATGATAGCAAATGGAAGGACGAAGACTGGACAGCCGCACTCCAAAATAACTTAAAATAAGTTGTCTTTTATTTTCAACTGTACACACAGTCACTGCAACCAACAAAATACAGTATGGCCGACGCGTTTCGCACTTACAATCAGTGCTTAGCCATGACTAAGCACTGATTGTAAGTGCGAAACGCGTCGGTTGCAGTGACTGTGTGTACAGTTGAAAATAAAAGACAACTTATTTTAAGTTATTTTGGAGTGCGGCTGTCCAGTCTTCGTCCTTCCATTTGCCCCCTTCTATAAGTAGCCTGGCTGTCATGGAAAGTAGGGGTGTCCCAATAACACGTTTTTAGGACCGAGTACAAGTACCGATACTTTTTTTTCATGTACTCGCCGATACCGAATACCGATACTTTTACAGCCATGTGACAGTTTGACTGATGAGCACTGATAGGTGGCACTGACTGATGGGCACTGATAGGTGGCACTGACTGATGGGCACTGATAGGTGGCACTGACTGATGGGGACTGATAGGTGGCACTGACTGATGGGGACTGATAGGTGGCACTGACTGATGGGGACTGATAGGTGGCACTGACTGATGGGCACTGATAGGTGGCACTGACTGATGGGGACTGATAGGTGGCACTGACTGATGGGGACTGATAGGTGGCACTGACTGATGGGGACTGATCGATGGCACTGACTGATGGGGACTGATAGGTGGCACTGACTGATGGGGACTGATAGGTGGCACTGACTGATGGGGACTGATAGATGGCACTGACTGATGGGGACTGATAGATGGCACTGACTGATGGGGACTGATAGGTGGCACTGACTGATGGGGACTGATAGGTGGCACTGACTGATGGGGACTGATAGATGGCACTGACTGATGGGGACTGATAGGTGGTACTGACTGATGGGCACTGATAGATGGCACTGACTGATGGGGACTGATAGATGGCACTGACTGATGGGGACTGATAGATGGCACTAACTGATGGGGACTGATAGGTGGCACTGACTGATGGGGACTGATAGGCGGCACCTATGGGCACCGACAGGTGGCTGGCACTTATTAGCAGGCACTGAAATGCAGCATCAAAGGACATGAGGAAATGCTATGCTGCAGCGCTCATCTTGGTACACCCTGCACTCGGCATCAGTAAGTATAAGCAGACATCTTGTTACACCCGACTCAAACTACATGGGCTGGGTGTAACAAGAGGTCAGCTGCTGGCTTACTGTGGCCAAGTTCAGGGTGTGCCAAGATGGCGGCGACCGCTCCGCCTGCTGAGGCCGCCCGCCCACTCCGCTTACTGACGCCGACCGCCCTCCCCGCCCACTGAATCCGTTCTCACGCTCCGCCCACTGAGGCGGGCCAATCCGCCTATTGACGCCACCCACCCTCTCCGCCCAGAGTCCGCTCACCTCCGACCAAGTATTGGGTCAGGCATCGGGAGAATTTGTACGAGTACTCGCACACGTGCTCGGTATCGGCCGCGATACCAATACTAGTATCAGTATCGGGACAACCCTACTGTCCATACCTTACTGACATTCCATCCTAGTCTATTGTTACATCTTACTTCAGCCATACCTGGATGTTCCATCACTGAAATATCCTTTAGATCTTAGGGGGTCACATCACCTTCTTTCTTTTGATGGGGTCACTCTTCTGGGGTGGACCCCCTGGTGGTGATATCCATGTTTGCAGCAGAACCCTTTATTTTTCAATATGCTTTCTTATGATTGGAATTGATTAACCACTTCCCAACCGCCGCATGTAGATTAACGTCGGCAACATGGCACCGTAAGGCAGATCCACGCATATATATACGTGGCTGCCTTTGCGCGGGTCGGGGGTCCGATCGGGACCCCCCCCCCGCTACATGCGGCGGTCGGGAACCCGCGGGGAGCGATCCAGGACGAGGGCTCGAGATCGCTCCCTGGAGCTGAAGAACGAGTCGAGCCGTATGTAAACACGGCTTCCCCGTGCTTCACTGTGGCGGCTGCATCGATCAAGTGATCCCTTTTACAGGGAGACTCGATCGATGATGTCAGACCTACAGCCACACCCCCCTACAGTTGTAAACACACACAGGGAAGTGGGAACACACAAAATCCTACAGCGCCCCCTGTGGTTAACTTCCGAACTGCAACTGTCATTTTCACAATAAACAATGCAATTTAAATGCATTTTTTGCTGTGAAAATGACAGTGGTCCCAAAAATGTGTCAAAATTGTCCGAAGTGTCCGCCATAATGTCGCAGTCACGAAAAAAATCGCTGATCGCCGCCATTAGTAGTAAAAAAAATAATAATAATAAAAATGCAATAAAACTATCCCCTATTTTGTAAACGCTATAAATTTTGCGCAAACCAATCGATAAACGCTTATTGCGATTTTTTTTATACCAAAAATAGGTAGAAGAATACGTATCGGCCTAAACTGAGGGGAAAAAAAATGTTATATATGTTTTTGGGGGATATTTATTATAGCAAAAAGTAAAAAATATTGCATTTTTTTTTTCAAAATTGTCGCTCTATTTTTGTTTATAGCGCAACAAATAAAAACCGCAGAGGTGATCAAATTCCACCAAAAGAAAGCTCTATTTGTGGGGAAAAAAAAACGCCAATTTTGTTTGGGAGCCACATCGCACGACCGCGCAATTTTGTGTTAAAGGGACGCAGTGCCGAATTGTAAAAACGTCTTTGGGCATTTAGCAGCATATTGGTCCGCGGCTTAAGTGGTTAAGAGGCAACTCTTCTCTTTTTTTTTTGTTATTTTTGTTTCTCATATATTTGGTTATATTCCTCATAAATTTTCACTTGCCACGACGTCACCTACCACACATTGCGGATTGTAACTAGAGGTCGGCCAATATGGGTTTTTCTCTGGCCGATGCCGATATTTGGAAATCGGGGAAGCCGATGGCCGATATGTGTTGCCGATTTTTGCGGCCGATATTTTAGGGCGATTTTTTTTCCCCCTCATCTCAAAAAACCAAGGGTGGAGAGGTGATAATTGTTTAGGGTGGAGAGGTGGGGTACAGCCTGTCAGTGCCACATCAGTGCCCACCAGTGCAGCCCATCAGTGCCACCTCATTAGTGCCCACCAGTGCAGCCTATCAGTGTCCATCAGTGCCACCTCATTGGTGTTTATCAGTGCCCACCAGTGCCACCTCATCAGTGCCCATCAGTGCCACTTCATCAATGCCCACCAATGCACCAGCGCATCCCATCATTGCCCACCAGTGCATCTCACCAGCGCATCACATTAGTGCCAACCAGTGCATCACAGGCTCCAGGCTGCGTTCCATCTCCTAGCCTAGCACAAGAAAGCTCCATTCGTCCCTGGCCCTGACGCGCTGCCCCACCTCTGCCTACAATCCCCAGAATGCAGAGCGGGCCGGTAACAGCCAATCAGCGGCCGCCACTACCGACATCCTTCACTCTGAAAAAAAAACGTCCCCTGACGTTCTGCGCGCCCTGCCTCTGCCTACTAACCACTTCTCACCCGCCCGCCGTCAAATGACGCGGGCGGAATGCTCTATTGTTCTGACAGGACGTTATATGACGTCCTGCCATTTACAGCTGCTAGGGGGCGCGCACACACACACCTGGTGGCCGCGATGGCCGACAGGCACCCACGATTGCCCAGTAACTGAGCAGGGATGTGGAGCTCTGTGTGTAAACACAGAGCTCCACATCCTGTCAGGGAGAGAGGAGACTGATCTGTGTCCCTTGTACATAGGGACACAATTGGTCACCTCCCCCAGTCACCCCCCCTCCCCCTACAGTTAGAACACTCAATAGGACACATATTTAACCCCTTTCCCGCCCCCTAGTGGTTAACCCCTTTACTGCCAGTCACATTTATACAGTTATCAACGCATATTTATAGCATTGTTCACTGTATAAATGTGAATGGTCCCAAAAATGTGTCAAAAGTGTCCGATGTGTCCGCTATAATGTCGCAGTCCCAAAAAAAAAATCGCAGATTGCCACCATTCCTAGTAAAAAATTAATGAAAAAAAATCATAATTATGTCTCCTATTTTGTAGGCAATATAACTTTTGCGCAAACCAGTCACTATACGGTTATTGCGTTTTTTTTTTACCAAAAATATGTAGAATAATACGGATCGGCATAAACTGAGATAAATTTAATTTTTAATTTTTATGTTTAAAAAGGGGATATTTATTATAGCAAAAAGCAAAAAATATTGGGCCAGATTCAGAGAGCCGTAACTCCTGTGTAACTGGTGTTAGACTGGAGTACTTTCGAATTACGCGTCTTTTTTAGCTAGTCTGAAACCTCAAACCATGAAAAGACGGCTGCGGGCTTCAATTCGACTGGATTACGTGTTCGTACGCCTTCGGATCTACGATGCAATAAAATTGCGGCCACTAGGTGGACTTCCCGTCGTTTTCCGCGTCGGGGTATGCTAATGAGCTTTTGCCGGCAATCCCCGAAATTACGATCTTCAATCGCAATCTCTTACGGCATCTTTAGCTGGTCTAATATTAGACAGCCCATGTTAAGTATGGCCGTCGTTCCCGCGTCGAATATCAACGTTTTCCGACGTCTTTTATTATTTTTTACGTAAGTCGTCTGGGAATAGGAATGTCCGTAAACTACGGTACTCAAACAAAAAATGACGTAACGACGTGATTTCGCGCAATGCACGGCGGGAGATTTCTGAAGGGAGCATGCGCAGTTCGATCGCCGCGGGGACGCGCCTAATTTAAATGCTTCACGCCCCCTAATCGCGTATTTCGATTACGCGGCGAGAAATAGACTACGCCGCCATAGTGTACGGGCAAAAATCTACCAGAATTCGATGTAGAGCCTGGTAAAATACGGCAGCGTAGAGTATTACGCTGCGCAAATTTACGTGTACCTGAATCTGGCCTATTGTGGGTTTTTTTTTCAAAATTTTGTTTATAGCCCAAAAAATAAAAACCACACGGGCGATCAAATACCACCAAAAGAAAGCTCTATTTGTGGGGAAAAAAGGACGCCAATTTTATTTGGGAGCCACGTCGCACGACCGCGCAATTGTCAGTTAAAGTGACGCAGTGCCGGAAGCTAAAATTTAGTCTCGGCAGGAAGGGGGTGTAGGTGCAGAGTAGGCAAGTGGTTAAAGGAAATAGATTGTGATCCTGTCCTGTTATTTATTGTTCTAATAAATCTTCACTGTGAAGCAAAACTGAGGTCACTGTATTTGCACTGAATTGGAAATATTTTTTGAAAAATACTATGAGAACAGTGCGCCATTGCAAACTTATATTTTGAGGTTTTAATTACATTATTTTAATATTCGTGAACTAAAGTGGGCTGGTCTAAGCAGGGCCGCCATCAGGGGGGGGGGGGGGTACAGGCAGTACACCTGTACTTTATTTTTTATTAAAAAATATATTTTTTAAATATATTTTTATTTATTTTTTTAATAAAGGGCCAATTTTTTTTTCTAGAGGTCCGGAGTTCCTCAGGGGACCGGAGGCCCCCAGGGCCCCGGATGGTAACCCCCTTTTTTTTAAATACATTTTTGATATAAAAAAATATATATTTTTTAATATATATTTATTTTATTTTTTTATTAAAGGGCCAATTTTTTTTTTAGGGGTCTGGAGGTCCCCAGAGGCCCAGAGATCCCCAAGTCCCCGGATGACAACCCTCCTTTGTTTATATTATTTTATTTCTTTTTTTCTTTTTTTTTATGTACGTATATTTTTTTATTAAAGGGCTCAGAGGTCCCCAGGGCCCCATGTGTCAAACTTCCTTTTTTTTTTATAAATGTTTATTTTTTTATTTTTGTTTATATATATTTTTTATTAAAGTGCCCAGTGGCAGGCAACCCCCCCCCCTTTTTTTATAAATGTTTATTTCTTTTTTATAGTTCATTCTGATTTTATTATGTTATAACAATACATTATAGAATATAATACAGACATTGATGTGTTCAGATAAGTAATATAGTTATTTCATCTAATCAATTTCTGATATATTTTTGTTTCCATATATTGTTCAAAAAGACTATACAAAACCGGACTGGACAAGACAAGACTAGACATGACAAGACAGGTCAAGACAAACAAAACTGGACTAGACAAGACAAGACAAGACAACATACCCAAATACAAAAAAAAAAATATATATATACAAAAATACAAAAAAAAAAAAAAAAATTAGGGCAAGGTTAAGGATTGGTAACAACAACCCCCACCACTCACCACTAATTTGTTCTGTTCCTACAAGTAATTTCTAAATTCTTGTTGTTTCTCTATATACTCTCCAGTGGACCCAAGTCTGAAGGTGTTCCTCATATGTATCCAATTCAAGTGCTAAAAGTGATTCCATCTTTTCTATACCATCCATTTCACTGGCCCATTCCTTAACTGATGGAGTTTGTATTGAGCGCCAGTGCCGTGGTATAACTAATCTTGCTGCTGTCAACCAGTGTCTCAAAAGACCCCTTTTAATATTCTTATATGATCCTGGTAGTATTGATAACAAAGTGATTTGTGGTATATTTAATATTGGTTCCCCAGTAACTAAAGTGTATAGCTGCATAATTTTTTCCCAGAAATTTAAGATTGGGGGACATTCCCACCAAATGTGTAGCAATGAACCTTTAAATATATGGCATCGCCAACATATGTCTGATTTATCTGGATATATACGCTTTAATGACATTGGGCTCCAATACCACCTGGAAAGAAGTTTGTAATTTGTCTCTTGTGCTTTAATTGTTAGTGACATACAATGTGTTAAATTAAATGCTTTCTTCCACTCTGCATCTTCAATTTGAACATTTAACTCATTCGCCCATTTCCTTATGTATTCAGGAAGTTCAGGGTGTTTTTTTATAGCTAATATCTTATAGATTGAAGATAAGACATGTTTTGGTTTTGAGTCTTGTAGCAATAGAAGTTCAAACTGAGTTGTGTCTCTATACAAAAATGTATTTGAGGGAAGAGAGGACAAGAAAGATAATAGTTGCCGATATTCCAACCATTGCGTAAGTGAGGGCTTTGATGTAAAGATTAGGTTTAGTATAGGTGGAAATGCTGCCTGGCAAGTAATCTGGCACACTCTACGATGAGATTCTTTGTTCCAAATGAGGAAATCTTTACGTTTTAAAGCCGGCGGAAATCGTGGGTTACCAAATAAAGGTGTCATAGGTCCCACTAATGAGGAAAGTTCTAATTGTAGAATTGTTTTGGTCCAAATTTTTAATAGGTGGGATGTTAGGGAGGGCATAGTAGAAGATAAATCTCGATAGATATCACTATTCTCAAGGTCTAAACAAGGGAGGGCGGTAAGATCAAATTGATTTAGCCATTGCTCTATTAGTACCCATTGTTTAGTATTGGAGGAGTGGAACCAGTTCACTATCCTTGTTAATACTGCCGCTACATAATAATGGTAAAGATCAGGTGCACCCGCTCCTCCGTTCACTTTGGGTAGTGATAGTAATTTCTTTTTCAATCTATGTTTTTTATGGCCCCAAATAAATTTTGTAAAGGCCGACTGTAGAGTAGAAAAATAAGTTCTAGGGATAGAGACAGGCATGGTTTGGAAGAGATACAAAAACCGCGGTATTATATCCATTTTTAGAATATTAATCCTCCCAAACCACGAATATTGATTGTGATCATATTTTTTTAAATCCTGTAAGGTTCGTTGCATAAGAGGAATATAATTTGTTAGATATAAATGGTTCAGGTCAGAGGGGATAAAAATACCTAAATATTTTAATACCGAAGAACAGATTTTGAGTGGAAAACTATTTTTCAATACCGCCACTTGTTGTGGACTGAGTGACACATTGAGAATAACTGATTTTGATATATTTACTTTAAAGTTACTAAGGGTACCAAAACGTTTAAATTCTGATAAAATAGCCGGTATGGAAACCTGTGGATTAGTGACATATAGCAATAGATCGTCAGCAAACAAGGCTAATTTTATTTCCGTTTGGTTTATCTGTATGCCCCCAATCAAAGGGTTCTGTCTAATTGCTATTGCTAGATGCTCCATTACCAGGACATAAAGTAAAGGTGATAGTGGGCATCCTTGTCGGGTACCATTTTGTATGGTGAAACTTGTTGATAACGATCCATTAATCTTTATCCTAGCCTCAGGTTTAGTATATAATGCCAGGATCTTGTGCAGTAAATTTGGGCCCAGACCTATTTGCATTAATGCTTGTTTTAAGAAGGGCCATCCAATTCGGTCAAAGGCCTTCTCTGCATCAACTGAAAGGAGACATACTGGTATTTTTGCTGTTTGAGCATAGTTCATTAATAAAAAAGTTTTTATAGTATTGTCCCGTGCTTCTCTACCTTGTACAAAACCCGTCTGGTCTAAGTGTACCAGGTTTGGAAGAAGAGGTTGGAGACGTAATGCAATTAATTTAGCAAAGATTTTTAAATCTATCCCAATTAATGAGATCGGGCGAAAACTGGAACATAAAGTTAGGTCCTTTTCCGGTTTCGGAATCAGAGTGATATGCGCTTCTAATGTCTGAGTTGAGAATTGATTCCTAGGGGAGATAGAATTTAATACTTGGAGCAAAAATGGAGATAGATATTCCTTGTAGGTTTTGTAAAATTTTGGAGTGAATCCATCTGGGCCTGGACTCTTTCCTGATGGAATATCGGCAATCACATCCAATAATTCCTGAAGTTGAAAAGGACAATCTAACAATGTTCCTTTGTCATCACTTAATACTGGGATAGCTGTTTCCTGTACATAATCTTCAATTTGTTGATTGACTCCAACTACATCTTCCAAAGATGGTGATGGAGCCAAGTTATAGAGACCTGAGAAGTAATCTCTAAAAACATGTTGAATAGATTGTGGGTCTGACGTAATTTCTCCCGATGGCTTTTTTATACTGGGTATAAAGGTCTGGGATGAACGGGGATGCAATGTTCGTGATAATAGTCTCCCGCATTTATCCCCCAATTTATATCTTTCCAGAGCTCTTCTCTGTTCGTATGATTTATGGGATGTTTCAAATAGCTGCAATAGAGAGGCCCTTGTGGATGAAATATTAGCTAATATTTCTGCACGATGACTGGTTTTATGTAAAGTTTCTAAAGAGTGAAGCTTTGATAAAGTATTTTGGATAATTATGGATTTTTTCTTTTTAAGTCGTGAGCCATGTTGAATAAACAGACCCCGTAATACTGCTTTTAGAGCTTCCCATTTTAAGGGGAGTGCGGTTTCATCCTGGGCATGGTCAGAGATAAAATTATTAATTGCTTCTATAACTGCCTTATGACATATTGGATCTAACATAAGTGTATCGTTTAGACGCCAAGACCAATTTGTTCCGTGAGTCTGTGGTGGATTTATTTTTAGAAATACTGGTGAATGGTCAGACCAGGTAAATGAGCCTATTTCCATTGAAGGATCCCATTCTAATACCCTTTGTCCAGTTAAGAAATAGTCCAGTCTATTATATGTTTTATGGGCCAATGAAAAATATGTGTAATTACGGTCTTTGGGATATAAGATCCGCCATAGATCCAGTAGCCTATGTTCATAGAGTTTTTTTTTGAGAGCCCTCAGGCGAGAGTATGAGATGTTTGATCGTTGAGTGGAGCTATCTAATATGGGATCTAAGGCTAAGTTAAGGTCTCCTCCCACAATAATAATTCCTTCCGCAAAATCTGCTAAAAGATCAAGATAATGTGAGATTGTTGTCGTTTGGTCACAGTTCGGAATAAAGGGATTTTTAAATACAGCTTACCTGTAAAATCCTTTTCTTGGAGTACATCACGGGACACAGAGCGGCATATTCATTACTATGTGGGTTATATGGAGTACCTTCAGGTGTGGACACTGGCAATCTTCAAACAGGAAGTCCCCTCCCTATATAACCCCCTCCCCTAGAGGGAGTCCCTCAGTTTTGTAGCAAGCAGTATGCCTCCCAAAATGGTCACCCAAAAGAGGGGTGGGAGCTCTGTGTCCCGTGATGTACTCCAAGAAAAGGATTTTACAGGTAAGCTGTATTTAAAAATCCCTTTTTCTTTCTCGTACATCACGGGACACAGAGCGGCATATTCATTACTATGTGGGATGTCCGAAAGCAATGCTTTAATGAGGGGAGGGAGACATCTTCCAAAGAAGGATACAATTTAGAGATAAACTCAAATCATAATAATAATTCCAAATTAGTCAAGAAAGAAGAACCTTTTTCTTTTTTTTTTTTTTTTTTTTTTTATAACCAAGGGTGTTTCTGATCCCGAGGATTTCAAACTGCAGCCTGTAGTACTGCCTGTCCAAAGGCAGAATCCGCATTCCTTCTCACGTCTAGTTGATAAAACCTTGTAAACGTGTGGACTGATGACCACGTTGCCGCTTTGCATATCTGAGCCATAGAGATCTGATGGTGTGCTGCCCAAGAGGCGCCCATGGCCCTGGTAGAATGGGCCTTTACCGACAACGGAGGGGGCAACCTCTTCAATCCGTAGGCTTGAATGATTAATTGTCTAATCCATCTTGAGATGGTGGATTTTGCAGCTGCCTGCCCCTTCTTGGGGCCATCTGGTAGAACGAATAACACCTCTGTTTTCCGGATCTTTTCCGTAGCTTTAAGATAGGCCTTCATGGCCCGGACAATATCCAAGGTATGCAGCAACCCCTCCTTTCTAGATGTAGGTTTTGGAAAGAAGGATGGAAGTACCAAATCCTGGTTTAAGTGAAATTTGGATATAACCTTTGGTAGAAAGGAAGGATGGGGCCGGAGAACTGCCCTGTCCTTATGCAGAACAAGATATGGTTCCTTACATGATAAGGCTGCTAATTCTGACACTCTCCTGGCCGAAACTATGGCGACCAAGAAAACCAATTTTCTTGTCAGTAAGAGTAAAGGAATCTCAGCCAAAGGCTCAAAAGGCTGTTTCTGTAGAGTGGACAGGACAAGATTTAGGTCCCAAGGACAAACTGGTGACTTGACAGGAGGATTAATACGCAAGACCCCCTGTAAGAAGGTCTTTACCAGCGAGTGGGTGGCCAGCGGCCTCTGAAACCACACTGACAGAGCTGAGATCTGTCCTTTGATTGTGCTTAGTGCCAGGCCTTTATCCACTCCTAGCTGGAGAAAACTTAACACCCTATCAATAGTATATTTGCGGCAATTCCATCTTTTGGATTCACACCAGCCTATATAGTTCCTCCACACCCTGTAATAAATTACCCTGGAGACCGGCTTTCTAGCCTTAATCAGGGTAGGGATTACCTGCCTAGACAGACCCCTACCCCTGAGAATCAGGGATTCAGCCTCCAGGCCGTCAAATTTAGACGCTGTAATGTAGGGTGGAGGATCGGACCTTGTGAGAGTAGGTCTGGTTGTAGAGGAAGAGTCCAAGGGTCTCCCACTGCCATATTCAGGACTAGTGAGTACCAAGCCCTCCGGGGCCAAGCTGGAGCTATTAGAATGACTGGCTTGTGCTCCACTCTGATCTTGCGCAACAGGCGGGGGAGTAACTGTAGTGGAGGGAATGCATATAGAAGTTTGAATTGATGCCAAGGGCAAACCAACGCATCGGTTCCGCAGGCCATAGGATCCCTCGCTCGCGACACGAACCTGTCTAGTTTCTTGTTGAACCTGGATGCCATTATATCTACGTCTGGCGTTCCCCACCTCTGGCAGATTGTCTGAAAGACCTGGGGATGCAGAGACCACTCCCCTGGCAACAGACTCTGGCGACTTAAGAAGTCTGCCTGCAGGTTGTCCACTCCGGGAATGAATATCGCTGAAATGCAGGGTACATGAACCTCTGCCCATTGAAAAATCAAGTTCACTTCCCTTTGAGCGGCCTGGCTCCTGGTTCCCCCTTGGTGGTTTATGTATGCCACCGCCGTGGCATTGTCTGACTGGATTCTCACCGGGAACCCCTTTAATCTGGAGGTCCACGCCAACAGGGCTAGGCGAGCAGCTCTGATTTCCAAGATATTGATGGGGAGCTGCCTCTCTGCTTTCACCCAAGTTCCCTGGCGGGAGAACCCCTCGAAGACCGCCCCCCAGCCTGCCAGGCTGGCGTCTGTGGTAACTACCTTCCAGACAACAGGGCTGAAGGATCTTCCCTTTAGAAGGTTCTGAGGGTTCAACCACCAGGTCAGGCTTTGTCGGACCCTTGATGATAGCGTCAAAGGGGACTCTAAGGCATATGCCCTCTTGCCCCAGGCTGCTAGAATGGCTGCCTGTAGGACGCGAGTGTGGATCTGAGCGTATGGTACTGCCTCGAATGTGGCCACTAGCTTGCCTAGTAATCGCATACACAGGCGAATAGTTGGTCTTTTCTTGTTTATAACCAACTGAACCAACCCCTTGATCGCCTTGATCTTTACAAGGGGCAGGAACACCTTTTGATGTTCTGTGTCTAACCTCCTGCCGAGGTATTCCAACTGCTTTGTAGGCTGGAATGCTGACTTTCCCTGGTTTAGGACCCAGCCGAATTCTTCGAGGTACCGAACCGTGAGGTTTACTGCCTTTTGCAGACCCGTCCGTGAGTGATCTATGATTAAAAGGTCGTCCAAGTATGCTAGGACTGTGACTCCTTGGATCCTTAAATTGGCCAGAACTGGGGCTAGAATCTTCGTGAATACCCGGGGGGCCGTGGCCAGCCCGAAAGGGAGCGCCCTGAATTGGAAGTGTCGCTGCCCCACCGCGAAGCGTAAAAACCTTTGATGCGCCTGAAAGATTGGTACATGAAGGTAAGCATCTTTTATGTCTATGGAGGCCAGAAAATCGTCTTTCTGAAGCGCGGCGGCTGCTGACCGGATGGATTCCATCCGGAAGGAACGCACCCTTAGATAACCGTTTAACCTCTTTAGGTCCAAGATTGGCCTGACATCGCCGTTGGGCTTTGGTATGACAAAGAGATTGGAATAGAAACCTAGGCCTTGCTCTTGGGCTGGCACTTCTATAATTACGTCCTGGCAAAGCAGGTGATCTAAAGCTGCCAGCATTGAGGCCTTCCTTGGTAGCCTTGATTCTTGAAAATGAGGCGGAGGATATTTTAGAAACTCCAGTCTGTAACCTGTGGTTACAGATGCCCGGACCCAATTGTCGGGGATCTTGGCTTCCCAAACTTCTGAGAAGAGACGAAGCCTTCCCCCCACCCGTGAGAGTGGGGGCGCCCCTTCATAATGCAGACTTAGGGGCTGTCTTTGACGGCTTGCGATACCACGGCTTCTTACCCCCAGGGGTCTGTCCTTGCGATCTACTGATAACGTTGGATCGTGCAGGCGGCCGTCGATACTGCCTGGAATTAGAGGGCCCCGAGACAGGAAAAAACTGCCTCTTAAATGTAGGAGCCCGGAATGTCTTTTTGACCGGTAAAAGGGTACTCTTGCCATTTGAAATAGTCTGAATATATTTATCCAGATCTTCTCCGAAGAGTCGTCCTCCATGGAAGGGAAATCCTGCCAGAAGCTTTTTGCATGGGGGCTCCGCCGCCCAGTTCTTCAACCATAAGAGCCTTCTCATGTACACCAAACATAGTGATAAACGAGAAGCCTGCTGGATGGAATCTTTTATAGCATCTACCGCAAAACACAGAGCTCTGGGAATGTCAGCAAACTCCTCTGCTTGTTGGGTAGGCATGTCCTTTAACATCTCTTTTGTCTGGTCTTTTAATGCCTGACAAACTCCAATTGCAGCTACCGCTGGCTGCACCACTGCTCCTGCCGTAGCAAAGGATGCTTTTAAAAGTGTCTCTAATCTTTTATCAACCGGATCTTTAAACATATGTATGTTTTCCACCGGGCAAGTTAGTGATTTATTCACACATGAGATGGCTGCATCCACTATTGGGAGCCTCCACTTCTTGGAGAATTTTTCCTCCATGGGATAAATGACCGCAAATCTTTTCGGTGGCAGAAAAATCCTGTCCGGCCGTACCCAATCCTGAAAGATCAATTCCTCCAAGAGAGGATGGACCGGAAAAACTGCGTTGCTTAACGGGGCTTTCAAAGAGCCCAGAGAGGATACCGGAGGAACCTGAGGTTCTGGCAATGGCAAACTAAATGCCGAGCGGACCATGTCCGCCAAAGACTGTACCCACAGTCTCTCTGTCTGGGAGTCTGAAAATGGTTCCTCAGAGGTAGACCCCTCCATCCCTGAACCCTCTTGGTTCAGGTCCAGTTGATCCTCCTGTGATTCTAATTCCTCCGGAGAGAGAATCTCAGCATCTGAGGATACACCCCCTGGTGATGGGGATCTAACCCGTTTCTTACCAGGAATAGCTCTAGCGATCAATGCCGCTATTCTTTCTTCTAGCCCCCCTAGGGATACGGCTAGCATCTCCTCTGTGATAAACACAGGGCTGGGCTGATCTGGGCCAGCCTCCGCACCAGATCCCCCTAATGGCTCATCCAAGGCGCTTCTTAAATTAATAAGCTGCGGGGAAAGAATCGGCATATCAGAATCAGAAAGGGAACCCTTTTGTTTTTTGGTCTTTTTTGTACCCTTTGACCCCGAACCCTTGGAAGCCATAATACAAAATCGAGGGACTCCGCCCACACAACAGACTGTAGTGGCCAGGAGTACAAATTTCAGAGTTTAGGGGAGAATAGATCACTAGTGTCCCAAAAACTGATGGGCCCGTATGTTGGGTTTTTTTTTTTTTTTTTTTTAAATAATTATATATTATATATTATATATTTTCTTTGACAACATACAGTGACCCTAATTTAAGTTTGCCAGCCTCCAACCTGCTGCAAAATAAGGGGGATTCTTGGCTTAACAATAAAGGCATTGGAACAAAGTCCACATGTACTTCCCCTCTTCCGCCACCGGGAGTCACTGTTCTGCCGCTCTGCGTCCTCTCCTTGAAAGATCAGCCTCAGACTGAGTACTGACAAAGCCTGCTGTCTATAACAGCACAAAGGCGCGCCCCTGTATGACGCCGCAGGCCCGCCCCCCCCCCGCCCTCCTGTCTGGACGGCGCGAAAAATGTCAATAAGACGTGCGCGCGCACGCGCGCGCGCGTATGCCGGAAAACAGGAGGAACATGGAGGAGCCGCGCTGCTGGAGATCCAGGCACGCAGAAACAGGCGGCAGATTCAAACCCCCGGCCAGGTAGGACTCTCTCAAGGCCCCTAGGGATCCTTACTAGCCCTAGGAAGAAACAGCAGGTTAGCTAGCAACACATATTTAGACAGGGGGGCCTAGTGATGGGGGGAGAAAGGGTGTCATCCTGTCTCTCTTAGACATAGTGATCACGGTTGCCCATGCAGAGCATACTTAGGCTATCCCCCCTTTTAGGTTACCCCGGGGAGCCTGCTGTCGAACCAAGTCCCGCAGGCTCCCCCTTACCTGCTCCATGCTGCAGGATGTTTGACCAGCAAACTGATCCAATCTTCTCCCATCTCCGTGGGTAGCGTAGTAGACCTTCAGGCCCTGGGGTCCTATGAAGGTACCCACTGTCCTGGACCTATATAGCACCCTGGCAAACAGGAACTTTATGGTTTTGCAAACTCCAAGTCCTGGGCCCAGGGTCCAGCCCTCCTAAAGAGGAACATTATAGGCAAAACCCCACGGTTTGGGGCCCGGGTACTGTCCACTTTGGCACTGAGGCTCCTTGGACAGATCCGGTTAGCCCGCCCTTAATCCCAAGGATGTGGAGCAAAGCTATTCCGTGACCAACACCTAAGACACTGGCGAAAAAACTGAGGGACTCCCTCTAGGGGAGGGGGTTATATAGGGAGGGGACTTCCTGTTTGAAGATTGCCAGTGTCCACACCTGAAGGTACTCCATATAACCCACATAGTAATGAATATGCCGCTCTGTGTCCCGTGATGTACGAGAAAGAAATAAAGATTTGCAATGGTAATAATCTTATTCCATAACCGAATTTTAAGAAAAATGTATCTACCATTTGAGTCAGCTATATGATTCAGATATTGTATTGGCATATGTTTATGGAGTGCTATTGACACTCCTCTTGCTTTTGAACCCGGTGTAGAACTATGGAACCATTGAGAATAATGTTTACGTGGACACGCAGGAACACCACCTGTACGGAAATGGGTCTCCTGGAGAAGTATAATATCTACCTTGGCTTTGTGCAAACTATATAGAATCTGGCCTCTTTTTGATTCATTATTTAAACCTTTAACATTGTAGGTACAAAGTTTCAGAGATGCTATAGAGTAGTAAGTTGCTGCCATAATAAAAAAATAAAAAAAAAAATAAAAAAATAAAAATAAAAATAAAAATACAAAAAATGGGGAAATTAATAAAAAGAGAGGCTCCCTCTCTAAACTCTTCGTACTACCAGAAGAATACAAAGGAATAACAAAAGGGAGAGAAAAAAAAACCCCACACACACAAAAAACACTCAAGGGAAATAGGTGTGAGGGGTGATATAAATCACCCCCCAAGACAAAGGGAAATGGAATATATCCAAAAAAAGACACCAAGTCCTACCAGAGGACTGATGTACCTACAAGGGGGAAAGTTAATGGGCATAAAGGATATCTCACCGCAGGTATTTAGGGCTAACTAAACTTGTGGGTATTATGACACCGCTCATATATACTGATAATTGAATAAATAAATATATACACCGCTAATCAAACATTCAAAGTGGGACTAGCAGTTTAAATGAATCAATAAGTCAATAAATCATTAACTCAGTAAATAAGTCACTAAGTAGATAAATGAATACATGAACAGATCAAGCTCAATATACCAATTGTTGCGGCTCGACTTTAGCCATGTAGCCTTAATATTCTTCCTTCTTACCTACAACTCCAAAAAAAAAAAAAAACACATTTCTTTTTTATATATATATTTGTTATTCTTTTTTATTAACGGGCCCAGAGGTTTCTTTTTATTAAAGGGCCCAGAAGTCCCCAGATGGCAACTACCCTTTTTTTAAAAAAAAATCTCTCTTTTTTATTAAAGGGCCCAGAGGTCCCCAGGGCCCCAGATGACAGCCCCCCTTTTTTTTTTTTTATAAAAAAATAAATATTTTTTATATATTTTTTTACACATATATTTATTATTATTATTGTTATTAAGGGGCCCAGAGGTCCCCAAGTCCCCGGATGACAACCCTCCTTTTTTTATATTATTTTATTTCTTTTTTTCTTTTTTTTATATACGTATATTTTTTTTATTATAGGGCTCAGAGGTCCCCAGGGCCCCATGTGTCAAACCCCCCCTTTTTTTTTTATAAATGTTTATTTTTTTATTTTTGTTTATATATATTTTTTTACTAAAGTGCCCAGTGGCAGGCAACCCCCACCTTTTTTTATAAATGTTTATTTCTTTTTTATATATATATTTGTTATTTATTTTTTATTAACGGACCCGGAGGTTTCTTTTTATTAAAGGGCCCAGAGGTCCCCAGATGGCAACCACCCTTTTTAAAAAAAAATATCTCTCTTTTTTATTTTTATTAAAGGGCCCAGAGGTCCCTAGGGCCCCAGATGACAACCCCCCCCTTTTTTATAAAAAAAATTAATATTTTTTATATATTTTTTTACTTTTATATATATAATTATTATTGTTATTAAAGGGCCCAGAGGTCCCCAGGGCCCCGGATAACAACCCTTTTTTTTTTAATATTATTTTATTCTTTTTTTTCCCTTTTTTATATACGTATATTTTTTTTATTATAGGGCTCAGAGGTCCCCTGGGCCCCATGTGTCAAACCCCCTTCTTTTTTTATTATAAATGTTTATTTCTTTTTTTATAATAGTTTATTTCTTTTTTATATATATATTTTTTTATTTCTATTTTATTAACAAGCCCAGAGGTTTCTTTTTATCAAAGGGCCCAGAAGTCCCGGATGGAAACCCCCCTTTTTTGGTACTTTCTTAAAAAAAAACTATTATAGGGCCCAGAGGTCCCCAGATGGCTACCCTCTTTTTTTATATATATTTTTCTTTATTTCTTCTTTTTTAAGTAAAGGGCCCCCCCTTTCTCAATTCGCGGCAGCCCCCCCCCCGCTTTTCAATTTCAGGCACCCCCCCGGTTCTCTGCTGCGGGGGGCCCATGCCTGAAGCTGTGTAAGGGGCCCCATAATTCCTGATGGCGGCCCTGCTCACCTCTGAATTCCCTGTCAACCCAGAGACTACATTCCTCCCCCCTTCCACAAGATCCTTCCCCCATGCAGAAAAGGTTGGGGACCGCTGTCCTAAAGCGACATCACTTCCTCCTAGCACTCTATGAAATCATAGGGCCGGATTCAGGTATCTGAGCGTATCTCTGTGCGGGCGTAGCGTATCCCATTTACGCTGCGCCGCCGCAACTTTTACAGGCAAGTGCCGTATTCCCAGAGCACCTGCTCCGTAAGTTGCGGCGGCGTAGCGTAAATGGGCCGGCGTATCCCCGCGTAATTCAAATAGGGAAGGTAGGGGGCGTGTTTTAGGTAAACTAATCGTGACCCAACGTAATCGTCGCACCGAACGAACTGCGTATGCGCCGGCCGTGAACGTAGCCCAGTGCGCATGCTCCAAATCACGTCGCAAATAGTCAATGAAAACGGCGTGAACGTAACTCACGCAAAGCCCTATTCGCGAACGTTTTACGCAAACGACGGAAAATTCTACGCCGGCCCGCCGGCCATACTTAACATTACGTACGCCTCATATAGCAGGGGTAACTTTACGCCGGGCTTACGCTTACGATAACGACGTAAAAAAATACGACCGGCCGCAACTACGTTCGTGAATCGGCGTATCTAGCTCATTAGCATATTCGACGCGTAAATCGACGGGAACGCCACCTAGCGGCCAGCGTAAATATGCAACTTAGATACGACGGCGTAAGAAACTTACGCCAGTCGGATCTAAGGCAAATCTATGCGTAACTGATTCTAAGAATCGGGCGCAAAGATACGACGCGTCACACAAAGAGATACGACGGCTCAGATGCAGAGATATGATGCCTATGTGGAGATACGATGCCTCAGACGCAGAGATATGACGGCCTATGTGGAGATACGACGCCTCAGACGCAGAGATATGACGGCCTATGTGGAGATACGACGCCTCAGACGCAGAGATATGGCGGCCTATGTGGAGATACGACGCCTCAGACGCAGAGATATGATGGCCTATGTGGAGATACGACGCCTCAGACGCAGAGATATGGCGGCCTATGTGGAGATACGATGCCTCAGACGCAGAGATATGACGGCCTATGTGGAGATACGACGCCTCAGACGCAGAGATATGACGGCATATGTGGAGATACGACGCCTCAGACGCAGAGATATGACGGCCTATGTGGAGATACGACGCCTCAGACGCAGAGATATGGCGGCCTATGTGGAGATACGATGCCTCAGACGCAGAGATATGACGGCCTATGTGGAGATACGACGCCTCAGACGCAGAGATATGACGGCCTATGTGGAGATACGACGCCTCAGACGCAGAGATATGACGGCATATGTGGAGATACGACGCCTCAGACGCAGAGATATGGCGGCCTATGTGGAGATACGATGCCTCAGACGCAGAGATATGACGGCCTATGTGGAGATACGACGCCTCAGACGCAGAGATATGACGGCCTATGTGGAGATACGACGCCTCAGACGCAGAGATATGACGGCATATGTGGAGATACGACGCCTCAGACGCAGAGATATGACGGCCTATGTGGAGATACGACGCCTCAGACGCAGAGATATGACGGCATATGTAGAGATACGATGCCTCAGACGCAGAGATATGACGGCCTATGTGGAGATACGACGCCTCAGATGCAGAGATACGATGGTGTATATGGAGATACGACGCCTCAGACACAGAGATATGACGGCCTATGTGGAGATACGACGCCTCAGACGCAGAGATATGACGGCCTATGTGGAGATACGACGCCTCAGACGCAGAGATATGGCGGCCTATGTGGAGATACGACGCCTCAGACGCAGAGATATGGCGGCCTATGTGGAGATACGGCGGCCTATGTGGAGATACGACGCCTCAGACGCAGAGATATGGCGGCCTATGTGGAGATACGACGCCTCAGACGCAGAGATATGGCGGCCTATGTGGAGATACGCCGTGGTACCTCAATCCTGAATGTGGCCCTATGACTCTGGACACAAGAGATAGAACTGACCTGTATGACACGCCTGAAGTGAGGGAGACTTGTTACCTCAGAACTGCTGAGAGAAGTGGGAGGAAACTTCTAGGCCCCCCCCCAAGCACCAAGGACCCCTGGGCAGTTCTCAGAGGTGCCTGTGTATTAGGACAGCCTTAGGAAGGGACCAGTAAATGACACATCCACCTGCCCTTCCCCCGTTCTCCTCAGTGTTCTGACAGTAAAGCCGCGTACACACGATCGGTTCAAACAACGGACTGAGGTTCATTTTCATCGGTCCAAACCGATCGTGTGTAGGCCCCATCGGTCCGTGATCCTTCCGTCTAAAAACAGATGGCTTGCTTTAAAATTCAACCGATGGGTCAAAACCGATCGTTAGTGTGCAAAAGCATCGGTTGACGCATTTCGGAAGCATTGAACTTTGTTTATTTCCAGCATGTCGTCGTGTTTACGTCACCGCGTTGTGACACGATGGGATCAATAACCGATGGTGTGTAGGCACATCAGTCCATCAGTCAGCTTCATGGGTGAACCGTCGGAGCGTTCTGATTGGACGGAGCGATGGTGTGTACGCGGCGTAACACGTCTCTCTATGTCCCATCAGAGGAGAACAGGCAGCGCTGCTTTCACATCCATCCACCAGCACCACAAATAAAAAAAGAACGAAAAACCCATTTTCCTTGTTTCTGTTCTAAAGTTTTGTAAATAAGACATTTTTCTCCTTCACCGACAGGCACAGATGAGGCTGCACTGTTGGGCACAGATGAGGCTGCACTGTTGGGCACAGATGGGCCATCATGTTGGGCACTGATGGGCATTACTAATAGGCACTCATTGGCATTCATTATGGGCACTGATTGTCAGCATAGATGGGCACTGAGGAGGCACTGACAGGTATTACTGATAGGCACTGATTGGCATCCGTTATAGGCACGGATGGGTAGCACAGATGGGCACTGATGAGGCACTGACAGGCATTACTGATAGGCACTGATTGGCATTCTTTATGGGCACCGATTGTCAGTACAGATGGGCACTGATGGGCATTACTGATAGGCACTTATTGGCATCCATTATGGGCAAGGATTATCAGCACAGATGGGCACTGATGAGGAGGTACTGATGGGCATTACTGATAGGCACTCGTTGACATCCATTATGGGCACTGATTGTCAGCACAGATGGGCACTGATGAGGAGGCACTGACAGGCACTACTGATAGGCACTGATTGGCATCCTTTATGGGCACTGATGGGCATTACTGATAGGCACTCATTGGCATCCATTATGGGCACTGATTGTCAGCACAGATGGGCACTGATGAGGAGGCACTGATGGGCATTACTGATAGGCACTCGTTGGCATCCCTTATGGGCACTGATTGTCAGTACAGATGGGCACTGATGAGGAGGCACTGATGGGCATTACTGATAGGCACTCATTGGCATCCATTATGGGCACTGATTGTCAGTACAGATGGGCACTGATGAGGAGGCACTGACAGGCACTACTGATAGGCACTGATTGGCATCCTTTATGGGCACTGATTGTCAGTACAGATGGGCATTGATTAGCATTACTGATAGGCACTCACTGGCATCCATTATGGGCACGGATTTTCACCACAGATGGGCACTGATGAGGAGGTACTGATGGGCATTACTGATAGGCACTCATTGGCATCCATTATGGGCACTGATTTTCAGCACAGATGGGCACTGATGAGGAGGCACTGACAGGCACTAATGATAGGCACTGATTGACATCCTTTATAGGCACTGATGGGCAGCACAGATGGGCACTGATAAGGAGGTACTGATGGGCATTACTGATTGGCACTCGTTGGCATCCAATATGGGCACTGATTCTCAGTACAGTTGGGCACTGATGGGCATTATCAATAGGCACTCATTGGCATCCATTATGGGCACTGATTGTCAGCACAGATGGGCACTGATGGGCATTATCAATAGGCACTCATTGGCATCCATTATGGGCACTGATTGTCAGCACAGATGGGCACTGATGAGGCACTGACAGGCATTACTGATAGGCACTGATTGGCAATCTTTATGGGCACCGATTGTCAGTACAGATGGGCACTGATGGGCATTACTGATAGGCACTCATTTGCATCCATTATGGGGACTGATTGTCAGCACAGATGGGCACTGATGAGGCACTGATGGGCATTACTGATAGGCACTCGTTGACATCCATTATGGGGACTGATTGTCAGCACAGATGGGCACTGATGAGGAGGCACTAATTGACATCCTTTATAGGCACTGATGGGCACTGATGAGAAGGTACTGACAGGCACTACTGATAGGCACTGATTGGCATCCTTTATGGGCACTGATGGGCATTACTGATAGGCACTCATTGGCATCCATTATGGGCACTGATTGTCAGCACAGATGGGCACTGATGAGGAGGCACTGATGGGCATTACTGATGGGCACTCGTTGGCATCCCTTATGGGCACTGATTGTCAGTACAGATGGGCACTAAGGAGGCACTGACAGGCACTGATTGGCATCCTTTATTGGCACTGATTGGCATTACTGATAGGCACTCACTGGCATCCATTATGGGCACGGATTGTCACCACAGATGGGCACTGATGAGGAGGTACTGATGGGCATTACTGATAGGCACTCTTTGGCATCCATTATGGGCACTGATTGTCAGCACAGATGGGCACTGATGAGGAGGCACTAATTGACATCCTTTATAGGCACTGATGGGCAGTACAGATGGGCACTGATGTGGAGGTACTGACAGGCACTACTGATAGGCACTGATTGGCATCCTTTATGGGCACTGATTGGCATTACTGATAGGCACTCACTGGCATCCATTATGGGCACGGATTGTCACCACAGATGGGCACTGATGAGGAGGTACTGATGGGCATTACTGATAGGCACTCATTTGCATCCATTATGGGCACTGATTGTCAGCACAGATGGGCACTGATGAGGCACTGATGGGCATTACTGATAGGCACTAGTTGACATCCATTATGGGCACTGATTGTCAGCACAGATGGGCACTGATGAGGCACTGATGGGCATTACTGATAGGCACTTGTTGACATCCATTATGGGCACTGATTGTCAGCACAGATAGGCACTGATGAGGCACTGATGGGCATTACTGATAGGCACTAGTTGACATCCATTATGGGGACTGATTGTCAGCACAGATGGGCACTGATGAGGAGGCACTAATTGACATCCTTTATAGGCACTGATGGGCACTGATGAGGAGGTACTGACAGGCACTACTGATAGGCACTGATTGGCATCCTTTATGGGCACTGATGGGCATTACTGATAGGCACTCATTGGCATCCCTTATGGGCACTGATTGTCAGTACAGATGGGCACTAAGGAGGCACTGACAGGCACTGATTGGCATCCTTTATTGGCACTGATTGGCATTACTGATAGGCACTCACTGGCATCCATTATGGGCACGGATTGTCACCACAGATGGGCACTGATGAGGAGGTACTGATGGGCATTACTGATAGGCACTCATTGGCATCCATTATGGGCACTGATTGTCAGCACAGATGGGCACTGATGAGGCACTGACAGGCATTACTGATAGGCACTGATTGGCATTCTTTATGGGCACCGATTGTCAGTACAGATGGGCACTGATGGGCATTTACTGATAGGCACTCATTTGCATCCATTATGGGCACTGATTGTCAGCACAGATGGGCACTGATGAGGAGGCACTAATTGACATCCTTTATAGGCACTGATGGGCAGCACAGATGGGCACTGATGTGGAGGTACTGACAGGCACTACTGATAGGCACTGATTGGCATCCTTTATGGGCACTGATTGGCATTACTGATAGGCACTCACTGGCATCCATTATGGGCACAGATTGTCACCACAGATGGGCACTGATGAGGAGGTACTGATGGGCATTACTGATAGGCACTCATTGGCATCCATTATGGGCACTGATTGTCAGCACAGATGGGCACTGATGAGGCACTGACGGGCATTACTGTTAGGCGAGTTGAGTGAAAAAGTGTAGCGCTATAATTTTTCTCCTTCTGAGAATGTGAAAACATTCGCACTAAAAAGTAAATAATTAGTGAAAATTAGTGTCAACCTTAGGGTGATCCCCTTGTATGTCCTTAGGACTAATGGATAATCAAATCAAACAGTCCAGGCCAACCTTTAGGAAAAATCCGACCAAAAGGTAAGTGGTAAATCAGTGATAGGTGAATTCCTATAAATATATAATAAGGGGGTCGCTCACAAGAAGTACCCCATATGAAAAGAAAAATTAATCAAAACCATGCCAGTTGGAAAATAATTTTCCTTGTGAGGATGTGAAAGCTATCACACTAAAAAAATATAATTGTGAATTATATCAACCTTAGGGTGGTCCCTATGTGTGTCCTTAAGACTAAATAGATAGTCAAATCAATCAGTCCGGACCCATAATAGGAAAAAACAATCACAAGGTAGGTGATAATCAGTGATAAGTGACTTCCTATAAGCAAATAGCAAAAATATAAGTCAGCAGATAAACAAACATATATCAAACATATGACTATCAAAGGAAGGTCATGCAGCAAGAGAGTGTCTGTGGCACCAAAAGTCCTCTGTGTATATTGCGGGGTCACCAATCATAGGGATTTTAATCCCAGCATCTAATATGAGTGACACGTAGGTCTTCCTTCAAGATACACTTGGATGTAGTATAAAGTTCAAACAATATTCTCCACACTTGGCACAAATATAGATGGGTAACCTTACCGGATAGGGTGGACCCTCATCACACCATATGGCGGGGGGTCTTTAGAGCTTGCACAGACCGATTGTCTGATCCGGATAACACCAAGTTTGTGGTCCCAGGTGTGAGTGGTTTCCCAGGGTGCGTCTGTATCCACAGGTTTGGAATTTCACACTAGGTAGTGCACAGCAGTAACTCTCAAGCGCAAAAATAGAAAAGAAAAAGGGAACAGAGGCTCCTCATAGCGTAAAAAAGTTGGTTTTTAATTAAAAACAGTTCAAAGTCTCACACAATGTAAAAAAATCAGACAAAAATGTTTGAAAAAACTCCACACATGAAGAATCATAACAAAAATAAATGAATATAAAACTGAAGAAAAGGACAAAAACAGCAATTCTCCCCCTATGATGGAAGGACAAGGGTGTTTCAAAATGCAGTGGAGATTGGCATAGAATCTGCAACCCGACCGGTTTCGTCTGAGATAGACTTCAACTGGGGTGTATAATGCAGATTCACCACTCACCTGCATTTATATAAAGTGATTCTGCCCCAATGAGACCACCTGTACCTCACCTTTCGTCAGCACTAGCGTGCGTGTCATAATCCATCCCCATCGCCATATTGCGTTCCAATCACCGGAAATAGCAAAGCGAGAAAACGTCACTGCGCAACCAAGGCTGGTATCCCGTCCACCAATAGGGCGGCTGTGCCTACATGCATGGTCGGCGTGACGTGTAACGTCATTATTGTGCGCGGCGGTGCGCAAAACGCTACACATGGACATGTGCCCCAAGCTCCACACCATTGGCCCAGTCCTCAAAAGGGTGGGTATCTCCCAAACGACGCACAACGTCATTCCCGTGTGTTACGGTGCGCTCCAGCCTGCGGTCCGCAATACGTCCAACTAGCTGGACGGACATCACATGGTGCGGAAGTGTTCCAGAGAACTGCGTTCCACACAGATGAACCTGCGATCCACCGGGTCTACGGATAATCATATGGTTTCAGGATGTACATAGCGCATCCGAACAAGAACCCAGTCAGAGTATATTAACTGTGATAAAAAAAGGAGCTCGGGGATGTAATTATATGAGCTAAAGGAAAAAATATATATAAATAAATATAGGTCTCACGGGGGCAAGAAGCATCAAATGTAAGAACAACCTAGTTACCCATCTGATGGATGGTAAAGGAGGGATAACATGTGTATACATAAATATACATATATACACTAAGGGAACAAGAAACCAAACCAAAATTAAATATATATATATATATACCCACATAGAACAAGAATAAGCTACAAAGATGTATATACATAAATGGTTTCTATGTGGTCACATCGTCATACCTAAATGACCATCAATGATTAATATACATAATTCAAGATTGATTTATAAAAGCATTAACGTCCCATTCAACGTTCAAACCATATGGCACGTAGCTTTTAAGTAAGTAAATCCAGTAGACTTCCAATTTAGACACACCCCGGGTGCTGGGTTACTGTTAGGCACTCGTTGACATCCATTATGGGCACAGATTGTTAGCACAGATGGGCACTGATGAGGAGGCACTGACAGGCACTAATGATAGGCACTGATTGACATCCTTTATAGGCACTGATGGGCAGCACAGATGGGCACTGATAAGGAGGTACTGATGGGCATTACTGATAGGCACTCGTTGGCATCCATTATGGGCACTGATTGTCAGCACAGATGGGCACTGATGAGGAGGCACTGACAGGCACTACTGATAGGCACTGATTGGCATCCTTTATGGGCACTGATTGTCAGTACAGTTGGGCACTGATGGGCATTATCAATAGGCACTCATTGGCATCCATTATGGGCACTGATTGTCAGCACAGATGGGCACTGATGAGGCACTGACAGGCACTACTGATAGGCACTGATTGGCATTCTTTATGGGCACCGATTGTCAGTACAGATGGGCACTGAGGAGGCACTGACAGGCACTGATTGGCATCCATTATGGGCACGGATTATCAGCACAGATGGGCACTGATGAGGAGGTACTGATGGGGATTACTGATAGGCACTCATTGGCATCCATTATGGGGACTGATTGTCAGCACAGATGGGCACTGATGAGGAGGCACTAATTGACATCCTTTATAGGCACTGATGGGCAGCACAGATGGGCACTGATGTGGAGGTACTGACAGGCACTACTGATAGGCACTGATTGGCATCCTTTATGGGCACTGATGGGCATTACTGATAGGCACTGATTGGCATCCATTATGGGCACTGATTGTCAGCACAGATGGGCACTTATGAGGAGGCACTGATGGGCATTACTGATAGGCACTCGTTGGCATCCCTTATGGGCACTGATTGTCAGTACAGATGGGCACTGAGGAGGCACTGACAGGCACTGATTGGCATCCTTTATGGGCACTGATTGTCAGCACAGATGGGCACTGATGAGGCACCGACGGGGATTACTGATAGGCACTCGTTGGCATCCATTATGGGCACTGATTGTCAGCACAGATGGGCACTGATGAGGAGGCACTGATGGGCATTACTGATAGGCACTCTTTGTAATCCCTTATGGGCACTGATTGTCAGTACAGATGGGCACTGAGGAGGCACTGACAGGCACTGATTGGCATCCTTTATGGGCACTGATTGGCATTACTGATAGGCACTCACTGGCATCCATTATGGGCACCGATTGTCAGCACAGATGGGCACTGATGAGGAGGCACTGACAGGCACTACTGATAGGCACTGATTGGCATCCTTTATGGGCACTAATGGGCATTACTGATAGGCACTCATTGGCATCCATTATGGGCACTGATTGTCAGCACAGATGGGCACTGATGAGGAGGCACTGATGGGCATTACTGATAGGCACTCGTTGGCATTCCTTATGGGCACTGATGAGGAGGCAATGATGGGCATTACTGATAGGCACTCATTGGCATCCTTTATGGGCACCGATTGTCAGTACAGTTGGGCACTGATGGACATTAGTGATAGGCTCTCATTGGCATCCATTATGGGCACTGATTGTCAGCACAGATGGGCACTGACAGGCATTACTGATAGGCACTGGTTGGAATCCTTTATAGGCACTGATTAGCATACAATGTGGGTACAGGTGGGCACTGATTGCCATCATTTGGGGGTACAGGTGGGCATCACTGGTGGGCATTGCTGATGGGTGGGCACTGGTTATCAGCACAGACCAGCTCTCCTCTACCCGCTCCTTGTCAGTGAGAATGGAGGAAAGCCGACGACGGGTAACAAGTTCTAATGAATACATTTAATACAACAGTCGCTGTAGATCTGAGGGGAGGATCTGAAATGAGGGGAAGCTCTGCTGATTTCTATCATCCAATCCCTTGCACGTCCCCCATTGGATCTACAGCGACTGCACTTCCCAGGGCACTGTACACTTGTAGCGCAAAGTGGATTTGCCTTTCGTAAATAACCCCCCATGTGAGCTTATTATAATATACAGTGCCATGAAAAAGTATTCATACCCCTTAACATTTTCCACATGTTGTCACGTGACAACCAAAATCATAAATTCTGTATGTAATAGACCAACACAGAGAGGTTGCTTTACTAATGACCAACAGCCTGTGCGCTCTGTAAGTGCCGCTGCCCCGGAGCGTAGTATATGAGCAGAATATCTGCCGACTTCCATCGTCCAATCACGTGCAAGCACAAATGCTGTTTTGTAGTTTCCCTTGCATGTGATTGGGCGGCTCTTTGCAAAGTGAACCTTCGCCTCATTTACTGAGCTCTGGAGCGACTGGTTTGCCCAAAAGTTATAGGGGACAGAATTATGATTTTTTTTTACTAGTAATGGCGGCGATCTGTGATTTTTATCGGGAACTGCGACATTATGGCGGACACATCGGACACTATTTTGGGACCATTCACATTTATACAGCGTTCAGTGCTATAAATATGCACCGATTACGGTATAAATGTGACTGGCAGGGAAGGGGTTAACACTAGGGGGCGAGGAAGGGGTTAAATGTGTTCCCTACTAGTGTTTTTAACTGTGTGGGGGGAGGGGACTGACTGGGGGAGTTGACCGATCTGTGTCCCTATGTACAAGGGCCACAGATCGGTCTCCTCTCTCCCCTGACAGGACGTGGAGCTCTGTGTTTACACCCCATCATTACACAGAGCTCCACGTCCTTGTCTGTGTAACGGGCGATCGCGGGCACCGGCAGACATTGCGGGCGTCGGCACTGCAGTGATGTGGCGGGAGTACGTGCGCCCAGGGCCGCCATCAGGGGGTACAGGCATTACACCTGTAAGGGGCCCGGGGGTCCCCAGGGGCCCGGATGGGAACCCCCTAAAAAAAAAAATGTCTTTTATTATTTTTTAGGGGTCCAGAGGTCCCCAGGGGCCCGGAGGCGCCCAGGGCCCCAGATGGCAACCCCCTCTTTTTTTTATTTATTTTTTTATAAAAAATACATTTTTTAATATATTTTTCTTTTATTTTTTATTAAAGGGCCAATTTTTTTTCTTTATTTTTTTTTGTAGAGGTTCGGAGGTCCCTAAGGGCCCAGAGGCCCCCAGGGCCCCAGATTGCAACCCCCTCTTTTTTTATTTATTTTTTTATAAAAAGCGGAGTTCCACCCTTAAAATCACTTTTTTTCATTACATCCAGCATACTGGCGTCAGCGCCAGTATGCTGTTTTTTTTTTTTTTTTAATGCGCGTACTTACTGTATATCACAACATTGAATTCCAGGCGCACCGCGGAATGTCGCCGCTATAAGGCGTCACGCCTTCCGGAAACAGCCGATTAGCATTCGGCTTTTACTCGGCGCCTGCGCACAGACCCAGGAGCTGACTGCGCAGGCGCCGTATATAGCGCGTCACGCCCTCCGAAAAAACCCGAACTAGGACCGGCTATTTTCGGCGCCTGCGCAGTCAGCTCCTGGGTCTGTGCGCAGGCGCCGAACGCTAATCGGCTGTTTCCGGAAGGCGTGACGCCTTATAGCGGCGACACTCTGCGGTGCGCCTGGAATTCAATGTTGTGATATACAGTAAGTACGCGCATTAAAAAAAAAAAAAAACAGCATACTGGCGCTGACGCCAGTATGCTGGATGTAATGAAAAAAAGTGATTTTAAGGGTGGAACTCCGCTTTAATATATTTTTTATTTTTTTATTTTTTAAAGGGCCAATTTTTTTTCTTTTTTTTTTTGTAGATGTCCGGAGGTCCCCAAGGGCCCGGAGGTGGCAACTCCCTCTTTTTTAAAAAACATTTTGATAAAAAAACATAATTTAATATATTTTAATTTTATTTTTTAAAGGGCCAGAGGTCCCAGGGCCCCAGATATTAACCACCCTTTTAAAAAAAAAAAATATATATATATATATATATATATATATACATATATATTTTTCTTTATTTCTTCTTTTTCTGTAAAGGCTTCAGCCAGGGGGCCCATGCCTGAAGCTGTGTAAGGGGCCCCATCATTCCTGATGGCGGCCCTGCGTGCGCCCCCCAGTGGCCGGAGGACGTCCTCCGGCAATTGAGAGCCACCATGTGGCCGTCTTTTGATACCAAGTGCTCAATATATATATATATTTGTAGGCAGACCTCTGATCTCTGACCCCTCCCCCACACTGTTCAGGTAGATCCCCACCTCTCCAGGGTCACCTACCTCCACATTACACACATGACTGCGATATGAAAACATAAATAAACCTCAGACATTCCGATCGGGAAGATAAATAATCCAGACGCTTTATACAGATTTATTTGTAACAATAAGAATTTTATTTGAAAGTCATTCTGTGCGCCAATATTTACAGACGCGGAATGTAGAGAAACGATGAATACAAACATGGCGGCAAATCAGGTCTGATCATAGAAATCACACTGGGGGGGGGAGGGGGGATAAAAAAAAAATCACTTTTTAGACAGAGAAGGGTTAGAACCTCTGGCGGCTTTTATTGCTTCATCCCTTTGGGGAGGATTTTGTCCCATAGACACCAATACCGATCCTTCTTAACCCCTTCCATCCCGGGGGGCACTTACACACCTTCCCGCCCAAGGCAATGTTCAGCTTTCAGCTGTCGCACTTTGAATGACAATTGCGCCGTCGTGCTACACTGCACCCAAACAAAATTGGCGCCCTTCTTTCCCCACAAATAGAGATTTCTTTTGGTGGTATTTGATCACCTCTGCCGTTTTTATTTTTTGCGCCACAACTAATAAAAGACAGATTTTTTTTTTTTAAATACGTTTTTATTTTTTTCTGTTAATTTTTTGGTAAATAAGTACGTTTTCTCTTTCAATTACGGGCACTGATATAGCGGCACTGATGGGCATCAATGAGCTGGCACTGATAGACACTGATGAGGTAGTACTGATTGGCACCGATGAGGTGGCACTGATGGGCGGCGCTGGTATGCGGCACTGATGGGCACTCATAGGCGGCACTGATGGGCACTCGTGGGTGACACTTATGGGTGGCACAGATGGGCACTAATAGGTGGGCACTGGGCATGGATTGGCACTGTGGGTTGGCACTGACGGATACTGAGTGGTAGCACTGATGGATCTATGTTGCCAGTCAGTGCCCATGTGTGGGCACTGACTGCCATCTTTTTTTTACTGGCTTTTTTTTTTATTGCCCCCTTTTTTTTTCATTCCCTGGTGGTCCAGTGTGGGCATCCAAGGGGGGGGGGCTGCGCTGATAAACAATCAGCGCGAACCCCCCTGTCAGGAGAGCCGCCGATCGTCTCTCCTCTACTCGTGTCTGTCAGACGCGGGTGAGGAAGAGCCATCAACGGCTCTTCCTGTTTACATCGTGATCAGCCGTGATTGGACGCAGCTGATCACGTGGTAACGAGGCTCCGCCAGAGACTCGCTACCGAGATCGGAGATGCAGGGTGTCAGACTGACACCCCGCATCACCGATCGCCGGGCTGCGTGCCGGTATGAAATCCTGAGGACGTCAATAGACGTCCAGTCAGGATTACACAACCGCCTCCCGGATGTCAATCTGCGATTGACCGGGCGGGAAGTGGTTAATAGACATCAGAAGATTCAATATTTTCCTTTTGCCGCCCGGGTCCTCCGAGGTCCCGCCTTCTCTTCCTGTCTTGGCCTCGGTGTGGTGTCACTCAGACAGGAAGTGAACAAAGTCTCTCAAAATGGGGGTCACAAACGCACCAATAATCACCTGCCAGGGGCTCTAACCCTCTCCTAGTAGAATCTTAACCTTGTAAAGATAACAGAAATAAACAACAAGCCACAAAGACTGGAAAGGTGATTTTATTTGAGTCGGATGGATTGGCACCCCGGGTCTCACCCACCAACCAATAGAATTGCCGGTTTCTCCCATGAAAAAAAGTGACGAAACGCGTTGATTGTCTACAGCAGAGGTGTCAAACTCAATTTCATGGCGGGCCGCATCAGCATTATGATTGCCCTCAAAAGGGCCGGTTGTATCTGTACGATTAGATGTCCAGTGCATCCCCTCAGGGCCGGGGCAAGGGGTGGGCAGGAGGGAGGCTGCCCTGGGCGCTGTGGTATCATGTGAGATGGGGGGCATCACAAGGAGATTGGGGGAGGGAATTTGTGTTGGAAGGGGGAATTTGGGGAGTGGCTAAGGGTAAGTATTGTTCTAGTAGGGGGAATTTAAGGGGGGAGGAGATTTGTGCTGGGAGGGAGAATGGGGGGAATAAGATTTGTGCTGGGAGGGAATATTTGGGGTAATTTGTGCTGGGGGGTTGAGTTGAAGCCGGGGGAAGGAAATATGTAGCAGGAGGGCAAATGGGGGAAAAGGATTTGTGCTGAGAGGAGGGATTTCAGCAGGGGGGGCAGATGTGTACTGCGAGGAGGGAGGATTTATGCTGGGGGGGTCAGTATGTCAGTGTTTTTGTGGGAAGGTTTTTGCTGCTCAAATATCTGAGGGGTGCAGTTCGGCATTTCTGCCCCGGGCTCTAGATGACCTTGTCCAGGCACTGCATCCCCCCCTTACATTAGATGTCAAGAGCCCCCCCCACCATCAGAAGTTGAGTCCCCCCCTCCCTTACATCACAGTGCACCCCCCCCCACCATCAGAAGTTGAGTCCCGCCCTCCCTTACATCACAGTGCACCCCCCCCACCATCAGAAGTTGAGTCCCCCACCTCCCTTACATCACAGTGCACCCCCCCCCCCCACCATCAGAAGTTGAGTCCCCCCCTCCCTTACATCTCCCCTAGCGCCAAAGTCAAAAGTCTTGGGGTCATCTTCGACTCCTACATGACAATGGACGCACAAATAGGGTCAGTAGTCAGTGGATCTCACCATCTGCTGCGCCTACTACGCAGACTTACTCCCTTCATCCCCAAAGAAGACATAGCGGTCATGGTGGGAACAATTGTAAACTCCAGACTGGACTATGCCAATGCCCTTTACCTCGGACTCCCCAAGTACCAAATCGCTCGTCTTCAAGTCATTCAAAACACGGCCGCTAGACTTGTGACTGGGAAAAAACCTTGGGAATCAATCTCACCTTCACTGAGATCCCTTCACTGGTTACCAGTAAAAGACAGAATCACTTTTAAAGCTCTCTGTCCAACGCATAGATGTATCCATGGGAATGCCCCCCATTATCTATGCGAAAAAATAAAAGCTCATAATCCCAATCGCGTTCTGCGATCCACCAATCAAAATCTGCTCCAGATACCGAAAGCCAACTACAGGGCCAAAGGAGATAGAAGATTCGCGGTCCCAGACTATGGAACTCTTTACCAACCAGCATTCGGTTGGAGGAGAACCACCTAGCTTTCAGGAGAAAGATCAAGACGCATCTCTTTTGATACCAAAGGAGACAGGAACAACAAGCGCCCAGAGGGGATTCAGTTCGTATGTGCCGCGCTATATAAGTTTTCATTCATTCATTCACAGTGCACCCCCCCCCCACCATCAGAAGTTGAGTCCCCCCCCCTCCCTTACATCACAGTGCACCTCCCCTTTCCTTATGCTGCTGCTGGGAAGAAGCTGGATGCATTGCTTAGAAGCAGAAAGTACAGGGTCTGGAGGAGGGCTGGAGCTCCCCTGCAGCTGCCTGAGAGGTGGAAGGGCCACATGAAATGGCCTGGAGGGCCGGATTCGGCCCGCGGGCCTTGTGTTTGACACCTGTGGTCTACAGGAAGAGCAAAGTGCACCTGTCACGTGCACCCGACTGCGGCGGCCATGTTGTGTGATGATGTGACACCCGGCAACACAAAGCGACAAGCGAATACTATCCAGGAAAACACGCGGCTGCGCTCAAGTCAGAGACCTTTATTGGACCTCCAGTGTGTTTTCTACAATACATGGCTGCCAGATTCAGAAGGCTTTTCACAGTGCTGCCGAGTGGGACGCACAACCTCCCCGGCCCGTGTTCTCTCCGCTTCAGAGACCTGGCTGTTCAGAAATGAAAGGAGAGCAGCAAAAGATGAAGCCGAGATGCTCTGCAGAGAGTCCGTGTCACTTTATTCACTTTCACAAAAGAAAGACACTGCCTATGCAATGCAATACAATACAAGCAAACTGTGCAGCTCCGACCAACGTTACAGGAGTGGAGATCATAGTACGAGGGGGAGGAGATCATAGTACGGGGGGAGGAGATCATAGTACGGGGGGAGGAGATCATAGTACGGGGGGAGGAGATCATAGTACGGGGGAGGAGATCATAGTACGGGGGGAGGAGATCATAGTACGGGGGGGGGAGATCATAGTACGGGGGGAGGAGATCATAGTACGGGGGGAGGAGATCATAGTACGGGGGGAGGAGATCATAGTACGGGGGAGGAGATCATAGTACGGGGGGAGGAGATCATAGTACGGGGGGAAGAGATCATAGTACGGGGGGGGGAGATCATAGTACGGGGGGAGGAGATCATAGTACGGGGGGAGGAGATCATAGTACGGGGGGAGGAGATCATAGTACGGGGGAGGAGATCATAGTACGGGGGGAGGAGATCATAGTACGGGGGGAGGAGATCATAGTACGGGGGGGGGGGAAATCATAGTACGGGGGTGAGGAGATCATAGTATGGGGGGAGGAGATCATAGTACGGGGGGGAGGAGATCATAGTAGGGGGGGAGGAGATCATAGTAGGGGGGGAGGAGATCATAGTACGGGGGTGAGGAGATCATAGTACGGGGGTGAGGAAATCATAGTACGGGGGGGGAGGAGATCATAGTAGGGGGGAGGAGATCATAGTAGGGGGGGAGGAGATCATAGTACGGGGGGGGAGGAGATCATAGTACGGGGGGGGAGATCATAGTAGGGGGGGAGGAGATCATAGTACGGGGGGGAGGAGATCATAGTACGGGGAGAGGAGATCATAGTAGGGGGGGAAGAGATCATAGTACGGGGGGGAGGAGATCATAGTACGGGGGGAGGAGATCATAGTACGGGGGGAGGAGATCATAGTACGGGGGGAGGAGATCATAGTACGGGGGGAGAAGATCATAGTAGGGGGAGGAGATCATAGTACAGGGGGAGAAGATCATAGTAGGGGGGGGAGATCATAGTACAGGGGGGGGGGGTGCAGGAGATCATTGCATGGGGGGAAGAGATTATTGTACGGGGTCGCAGGAGATCATAGCACGGGGGAGGAGATCATAGTACAGGGGGGGTGCAGGAGATCATAGCACGGGGGGAGGAGATCATAGCACAGGGGAAGGAGATTATAGTACGGGGGGGGCGCAGGAGATCATAGCACGGGGGGGAGAGATTATAGTACGGGGGGGCGCAGGAGATCACAGCACGGGGAAGGAGATCATAGTATGGGGGGGGGGGCACAGGAGATCATAGCACGGGGGGAGGAGATCATAGCACAGGGGGAGGAGATTATAGTATGGGTGGAGCGCAGGAGATCATAGCACGGGGGGAGGAGATCATAGCACAGGAGGAGGAGATCATAGTACGGGGGGAGCGCAGGAGATCATAGCACGGGGGGAGAGATTATAGTACGGGGGGGGGCGCAGGAGATCACAGTACGGGGGAGGAGATCATAGTTCGGGGGGGAGCGCAGGAGATCATAGCACGGGGGAGGAGATCATAGTACGGGGGGGCGCAGGAGATCATAGCACGGGGGGAGGACATCATAGCACAGGGGGAGGAGATTATAGTACAGGGGGGAGCGCAGGAGATCATAGCACGGGGGGAGGAGATCATAGTATGGGGGGGGCACAGGAGATCATAGCACGGGGGGAGGAGATCATAGCACAGGGGGAGGAGATTATAGTACGGGGGGGAGCGCAGGAGATCATAGCACGGGGGGAGGAAATCATAGCACAGGGGGAGGAGATTATAGTACGGGGGGAGCGCAGGAGATCATAGCACGGGGGGAGGAGATCATAGCACAGGGAGAGGAGATCATAGTACGGGGGGGAGCGCAGGAGATCATAGCACGGGGGGAAGAGATTATAGTTCGGGGGGGGGCGCAGGAGATCATAGCACGGGGGGAGGACATCATGGTACGGGGGGGGGGGACGCAGCAGATCATTGCATGGGGGGAGGAGATTATAGTACGGGGGGGCAAAGGAGATTACAGCATGGGGGAGGAGATCATAGCACGGGGGGGGGGTGCAGGAGATCATAGCACGGGGGGAGGAGATCATAGTACGGGGGGAGGAGATCATAGTACGGGGGGGCAGGAGATCATAGTATGGGGGGAGGAGATCATAGTACGGGGGGGGATGTGGAATATTATAGAATGGCTCAGGTGTAGTGCAGCACCTCCTGAGGAACTGAAGATTCTCTAGATCAGGGGTCTCAAAACTACAATTCCCATCATGCCTCTGCCTGTGGGAGGAGTCATGCTTGTAACTGTCAGCCTTGCAATGCCTCATGGGACTTGTAGTTCTGCAACAGGGGCTGCCCCCTTTGAGATCCCCTGAGCTAGACTACAGCAACATATATGGACAGCAGAGGGCGCATCTGAGTGTAGTGTTTATTAAAAATCATTTTATTTAGACCAGCGGTCTCCAGGCTGCAGCCCTTTCCCTGCCTTTATCTGGTCCTTGGGGCCTTCCACCCACTGATACCCCAACAATGGGGCACTATTCCACCCACTGATACCCCAACAATGGGGCACTATTCCACCCACTGATACCCCAACAATGGGGCACAATTCCCCCCAACGCAAAGGAAGGAGGCTCAATGCCTCCCAATGATGGGGTGCAACTTCTCCCACTGACACCCAACAATGGGGCTCAATGCCTCCCAATGACGGCTGCAATTCCTCCCATCGACACCCAAAAATATACTTAAGGGTTTGTATGGAGGGGAGGGGGCTGTATTAGACCCCAAGTCAGTTTTTATTGCCCCCTGTGTCCCCATTAGGGAGATTCATTCTCTCCATTTGTCCCTTTTGCCACCATCATTGAAAGTAAAAGAAAATCCCTAAATGTTAGGTTGTCCCCAGAACAAGAATAGGGGGATGGGGGGGGGGGATCTTCCAATGGGGACACCAGTTCTGGGGGTCCCCAAGGAACTCCATTCAGTTGCAGGGATTCTCACTTCCCAACAACAGGACAGGAAGTGAAAGGAAATCTCCACCCCCAACAAAGGGACAGGAAGTGAAAGGAAATCTCCCCCCCCCCCCCACAAAGGGACAGGAAGTGAAAGGAAATCTCCCCCCCAACAAAGGGACAGGAAGTGAAAGGAAATCTCCCCCCCAACAAAGGGACAGGAAGTGAAAGGAAGTCTCCCCCCAACAATTGGACAGGAAGTGAAAGGAAGTCCCCCCCCAACAAAGGGACAGGAAGTGAAAGGAAGCCCCCCCCTAACAAAGGGACAGGAAGTGAAAGGAAGTCCCCCCCAAACAAAGGGACAGGATGTGAAAGGAAGTCTCCCCCCAACAATGGGACAGGAAGTGAAATGAAGCCCTCCCCCCCCAACAATGGGACAGGAAGTGAAAGGAAGCCCTCCCCCCCAACAATGGGACAGGAAGTGAAAGGAAGCAATTAGTTCTGCAACAACTGGAGGGCCACAGGTTGAGAACCCATGGTCTAGTGCAGTGGTCTCCAAACTGTGGCCCTTTGCTTGCTTTTATCTGGCCATTAGGATACTATTTTATCCACCAATACAAAAAATGGGGCATCATTTACCCCCACTGACACCAATGATGGGGCCGAAATCCCCCCCACTGAAACCAATTACGGGGCAGAAATCCCGCCCCCACTGACACCAAATTATGGGGACACTATTCCTCCCACTGACACCAATGATGGGACACTATTCCTCCCACTGACACCAATGATGGGACACTATTCCTCCCACTGACACCAATGATGGGGACACTATTCCTCCCACTGACACCAATGATGGGACACTATTCCTCCCACTGACACCAATGATGGGGACACTATTCCTCCCACTGACACCAATGATGGGGACACTATTCCTCCCACTGACACCAATGATGGGACACTATTCCTCCCACTGACACCAATGATGGGGACACTATTCCTCCCACTGACACCAATGATGGGACACTATTCCTCCCACTGACACCAATGATGGGGACACTATTCCTCCCACTGACACCAATGATGGGGACACTATTCCTCCCACTGACACCAATGATGGGACACTATTCCTCCCACTGACACCAATGATGGGACACTATTCCTCCCACTGACACCAATGATGGGACACTATTCCTCCCACTAACACCAATGATGGGGCATTTTTCCCCCCCAGTGGTCACAGTCCGGCCCCCCACTAAAGTCTGAAGGACAGTAAACTGGCCCTTTGTTTAGAAAGTTTGGAGACCCCTGGTCTAGTGCATGACGTTTACAATACAGAATTGACCTCCCTACAACCTGCACAGACTCCCTGACCAGTCATTACAATGGATACTTTGGTAAAAATAAATAAAAAACCCTTAAAAAAATAAAAATGATCTCCGGACACATTACAGTGCGGGGTGTTGGGGGGGTCAGGCTTCAATGTTGACTTTTGCAACAGTCAGTACCCCCCATTCTACAAAGCACCAGATTTGCGACACCCTGCTGAAATAAAAATGAATGAGAGAAGCCATGCCCTCTTATGTCCCCCCCCCCCCCCCGATATCAGCTGTGGGGGAGAAAAAACGCTCCGGAAGAACCCCGACAATATTGTCGTACTTCCACCTGGCAGCCTTATTGACAGCGAGCTCCGTCTCTCAGGGCAGAGCCAAGAGGGAAAGCCAGCTGCGCCCTCCAGAGAGAGTGAGGAGCAGAGTTTATAATATGATAAGTAGGGTTGTCCCGATACCGAGTATTTGCAGGAGTACTTGTACTCCCGCAAATACCCCCGATACCTAAATAGAATACTCCCCCCCCGCCGCTGCATCGAAAGCCGCCGCATCGAAAGCCGCCGCATGGGTTAAACGGCGTGCGGGAACATCACAGCTTTCATTTGAATAGCTGTAGTGTTCCCGCGTCGTATAGACACTCCCCCTTGCTCGGGATTGGATGGGTGATCGTGATCTGTCCAATCCCGAGCAAGGGGGAGTGTCTATATGCTGCGGGAACACTACAGCTATTCAAATGAATGCTGTGATGTTCTCCGTGCGGCGGCGGCGGCAAGGTATGTGGGGACATGGCTGGAGTGACATGGCTAGAGGGACATGGCTGCATATGTGGGGGACATGGCTGGGGGAAATGGCTGCATATGTGGGGGACATGGCTGGAGGGACATGGCTGCATATGTGGGGGACATGGCTACATATGTGGGGGACATGGCTGCAAATGTGGGGGACATGATTGGAGGGCATGGCTGCATATGTGGGGGACATGGCTGGAGGGACATGGCTGCATATGTGGGGGACATGGCTGGAGGGACATGGCTGCATATGTGGGGACATGGCTGGAGGGACATGGCTGCATATGTGGGGGACATGGCTGGAGGGACATGGCTGGAGGGACATGGCTGCATATGTGGGGGACATGGCTGGAGGGACATGGCTGCATATGTGGGGGACATGGCTGCATATGTGGGGGACATGGCTGGAGGGACATGGCTGCATATGTGGGGGACATGGCTGCATATGTGGGGGACATGGCTGGAGGGACATGGCTGCATATGTGGGGGACATGGCTGGAGGGACATGGCTGCATATGTGGGGGACATGACTACATATGTGGGGGAAATGGCTGCATATGTGGGGGACATGGCTGGAGGGACATGGCTGCATATGTGGGGGACATGGCTAGAGGGACATGGCTGGAGGGACATGGCTGGAAGGACATGGCTGGAAGGACATGGCTGCATATGTGGGGGACATGGCTGGAGGGACATGGCTGCATATCTGGGGGACATGGCTGGAGGGACATGGCTGCATATGTGGGGGACATGGCTGGAGGAACATGGCTGCATATGTGGGGGACATGGCTGGAGGGACATGGCTGCATACGTGGGGGACATGACTACATATGTGGGGGACATGGCTGCATATGTAGGGGACATGGCTGGAGGGACATGGCTGCATATGTGGGGGACATGGCTGGAGGGACATGGCTGCATATGTGGGGGACATGGCTGGAGGGACATGGCTGGAGGGACATGGCTGCATATGTGGGGGACATGGCTGGGGGGACATGGCTGCATATGTGGGGGACATGGCTGGGGGGACATGGCTGCATATGTGGGGGACATGGCTGCATATGTGGGGGACATGGCTGCATTTGGGGACACATTTAAAAAAAGTATCGGTATTCGGTATCAGCGACTACTTGAAAAAAGTATCGGTACTTGTACTCGGTCCTAAAAAAGTGGTATCGGGACAACCCTAATGACAAGTCCACCTTTTTTTTGGGGGGGGGGGGGGGTGTATAATAAATCAATCAATAAATCCATATTTTTGCAGAAAAATGTTTTTTTATTATTAATTTTTCTCCTGAAAATCATTGCACCCCCAATCCACTCATCAGAGGTGCATCAGAGGTGCCAGATTCCAGCAAGATTCCAGACTAATAATCAAGAAGCGCGCGCGGCGTATAGACACTCCCCCTTGCTCGGGATTGGATGGGTGATCGTGATCTGTCCAATCCCGAGCAAGGGGGAGTGTCTATATGCTGCGGGAACACTACAGCTATTCAAATGAATGCTGTGATGTTCTCCGTGCGGCGGCGGCGGCGGCAAGGTATGTGGGGACATGGCTGGAGTGACATGGCTAGAGGGACATGGCTGCATATGTGGGGGACATGGCTGGGGGAAATGGCTGCATATGTGGGGGACATGGCTGGAGGGACATGGCTGCATATGTGGGGGACAGGCCTACATATGTGGGGGACATGGCTGCAAATGTGGGGGACATGATTGGAGGGACATGGCTGCATATGTGGGGGACATGGCTGGAGGGACATGGCTGCATATGTGGGGGACATGGCTGGAGGGACATGGCTGCATATGTGGGGGACATGGCTGGAGGGACATGGCTGCATATGTGGGGGACATGGCTGCATATGTGGGGGACATGGCTGGAGGGACATGGCTGCATATGTGGGGGACATGGCTGCATATGTGGGGGACATGGCTGGAGGGACATGGCTGCATACGTGGGGGACATGACTACATATGTGGGGGAAATGGCTGCATATGTGGGGGACATGGCTGGAGGGACATGGCTGCATATGTGGGGGACATGGCTAGAGGGACATGGCTGGAGGGACATGGCTGGAAGGACATGGCTGGAAGGACATGGCTGCATATGTGGGGGACATGGCTGGAGGGACATGGCTGCATATCTGGGGGACATGGCTGGAGGGACATGGCTGCATATGTGGGGTACATGGCTAGAGGGACATGGCTGGAGGGACATGGCTGGAGGGACATGGCTGCATATGTGGGGTACATGGCTAGAGGGACATGGCTGGAGGGACATGGCTGGAGGGACATGGCTGGAGGAACATGGCTGCATATGTGAGGGACATGGCTGGAGAGACATGCCTGCATATGTGGGGGACATGGCTGCATTTGGGGACACATTTAAAAAAAGTATCGGTATTCGGTATCAGCGACTACTTGAAAAAAGTATCGGTACTTGTACTCGGTCCTAAAAAAGTGGTATCGGGACAACCCTAATGACAAGTCCACCTTTTTTTGGGGGGGGGGGGGGGGTGTATAATAAATCAATCATTAAATCTATATTTTTGCTGAAAAATGTTTTTTTATTATTAATTTTTCTCCTGAAAATCATTGCACCTCTGATGAGTGGATTGGGGGTGCAATGCCAGATTCCAGCAAGATTCCAGGCTAATAATCAAGAAGCGCCACCTTGCTTCAGAGGCTGGTAATACTTGATTGAGGTCCACCTCTGCTATACTGCACTTGGTAACACTGGTAAAGAAATAGCGCCCTCTCTGATGCCAGGTAAGAAAAGCAGCCAATAAAAAAAAACTAGAAAATGCATTTCCTGAGGAAAATACGTGGGAATGCTGAATAGCTGAATTGCTAAGACAATGCCATTCACTATAACCACTACACTATCTTCAGGACATACAAGCAGTGTTCCTTCACTACTTATAAAGCCTCTTTGATCATTAAAGGTGTTAAAAAGGTAAAATAATTTTCCCTAAATGGCTTCCTTTACCTCAGTGCAGTCCTCCTTCACTTACCTCATCCTTCCATTTTGCTTTTAACCACTTGAGCCCCGAGCCTGTTTTTCAGATTCGGTGTTTACGAGACTAAAACAGTTTTTTTTGCTAAAAAATTACTTAAAATCCCCAAACATTATATATATATTTTTTTCTAACACCTTAGAGAATAAAATGGCAGTCATTGCTATACTTTTTGTCACACCGTATTTGCGCAGCGGTCTTACAAGCGCACTTTTTTTGAAAAAAAAAACCACTTCTTTGAATTAAAAAATAAGACAACAATAAATTTTGTCCAATTTTTTTACATATTGTGTAAAATAAAGTTACGCCGAGTAAAATGATACCCAACATTAAAAATTGCGGCCGCTCGTGGCATGGCGTCAAACTTTTACCCTTAAAAATCTCGATAGGCGACGTTTAAAAAATTCTACAGGTTGCATTTCTTGAGTGACAGAGGAGGTCTAAGGCTAGAATTATTGCTCTCGCTCTAACGATCGCGGCGATACCTCACTTGTGTGGTTTGAACACAGTTTTCATATGCGGGCGCTACTCGCGTATGCGTTCGCTTCTATGCGCAAGCTCGTCGGGACGGGGCGTTTTAAAAAATATTTTTTTTTGTTTTCGTATTTATTTTTATTTTGTTTATAATTTTTTACACTGAAATAAAAATAAATAAAAAAATTATCACTTTTATTCCTATTACAAGGAATGTAAACATCCCTTGTAGTAGAAAAAAGCATGACAGGTCCTCTTAAATATGAGATCTGGGGGTCAAAAAGACGTCACATCTCATATTTAGACTTAAATGCAAAAAAAAAATGTCATTTTTGAAATGACAGGAAAAAAAATATGTTTCTTTAAGACGCTGGGCGGGACTGACGTTTTGACGTCACTTCCGCCCAGCGCTGCTATGGGGGACGGGTGGGGGCGATTTTTCCCTCACTCGTATCCCAGCAGAGGAGCCGCACGGACCCGATCGCCTCCGGCCGCTACCGACGGCTCCGGTAAGCGGCGGTGGGCGCGGGAGAGCGGCGGGAGGCCCTCTCCCGCCACCGATAACGACGATCTTGCGGCGGATCTGCCGCGGAGACCGCCGTTATCGTTTAGAGGACCCTTGGCACTAAAGATGGATATCTCGGTTGTGGCAGCAGCTGCTGCCGTTACCGAGATATCCATCTTTAAAAACATGACGTCTTTGGACGTTATGCAGTAACCAAGTGGTTAAATGTCCTTATTTCTTCTGAGAAATCCTCACTTTCTGTTCTTCTGTCTGTAACTCCACACAGTAATGCAAGGCTTTTTCCCTGGTGTGGAGAAAGCCTCTTGAGGGGGTGAGCACTAACCCACAGCTCCTTTCTCTATGTGCAAAGTAGAGAGTTTCCTGACTTCCTGGTCGCCCCTCCCCCTCAAGAGGTTTCCCCCTCCCCCAGGTGAGTGAGAAGGAATATTGCACGGAGGGAAAGGAAACTATTTAGGGAAACAAATACCATTACAAACGCCTTTAACCACTTTAGCCCCGGACCATATTGCTGTCCAAAGACCAGAGCACTTTCTGTAAATCGGCACTGCGTCGCTTTAACTGACAATTGCACGGTCGTGCGACGTGGCTCCCAAACAAAATTGGCGTCCTTTTTTCCCCACAAATAGAGCTTTCTTTTGGTGGTATTTGATCACCTCTGCGGTTTTTATTTTTTGCGCTATAAACAAAAACAGAGCGACAATTTTGAAAAAAAATTCAATATTTTTTACATTTTGCTATAATAAAAATCCCAAAAAAGATATAAAAAAACATTTTTTTTTCCTCAGTTTAGGCCGATACGTATTCTTCTACATAAAAAAATCGCAATTAGCGTTTATTATTGGTTTGCGCAAAATTTATAGCGTTTACAAAAAAGGGGGTCGTTTTATGGCATTTTTATTATTATTATTTTTTTACTAGTAATGGCGGCGATCAGCATTTTTTTTTTCGGTACTGCGATATTATGGCGGACACACCGGACACTTTTGACACATTTTTGGGACCATTGGCATTTTTATAGCGATCAATGCTATAAAAATGCATTGTATTACTATAAAAATGCCATTGGCAGTGAAGGGGTTAACACTAGGGGGCAGGGAAGGGGTTAACTGTGGTCCTGGGTGTGTTCCTGGGTGTTTCCTTCCTTTTTTTTGGGGGGGGGGGGGCTCATGGAGGGGGGTGGGGGTGGGGTAGGGTAAGGGAGGTTGTGGGGGAAATTTGGAGAATACATGATATATCTATAGATGGTAGAAAGGAGTTTGGAGAGCTTGTTAAGAGGAACAATGTTTGAAAAGATAAACCTAAGAAAGTGTTAAAACTGTGTAAACGTTTATGTACGCTATATAGATCGGTAAATGAAATGTTTAAGAACGGAAAATAAAATAAAGAATTACAAAAAAAAAAGTGTGGTCCTGGTGTGTTCTAACTGTTTGGGGGGGTGGCCTCACTAGGGGAAGTCACTGATCTTCTGTCCATACATTGTATGGACAGAAGATCAGTAGACATGTGCATTTCGTTTCCTTACGAATTCGAATTCGGACAAATTTTTCATTATTCGGAAATTCGGATGCATCCGAATTTCCGAATTACAAAATTAACGAATTTAAACAAATTCGAAAAAACGCGAACGAAATTCGAATTCGAATCGAATTTGAAAAACATTCGAATCGAATTCGAAAAGAATTCGAATCGAATTCGAAAAGAATTCGAATCGAAATTCGAAAAGAATTCGAATTGAATTCGGAAAAAAATTCGAATTGAATTTGGAAAAAAATTCTATTCGAATCGAATTCGAAACCAATTCGAATCGAAAACAAATTCGAATGAAAATTGAAAGCAAGTTTGATTCAAAATCTAAAAAATATAAATCGATTTCTAAAAAAGAATACAATAAAATAGAATCTAAAATAATAAAACAATAGAATGAAAATCAAAGAATAGTAAAGAACAGAATAGAATGTAATCAAATACAATAATACAAATACAAATACATACAATAAATAATTTCCAATTCGGTTGAAATATCATCGAATTTGGTTGAAATATTAACGATAACGGATGAAATAATGTTGAATTCTGTTGAAATATATTTGATATTTTAAATATCAAATATCAAAATATGATCGAATTCGAATCCGGTAGAAATATTATCGAATCCAGTAGAAATCTTTTTGAATTCGACCGTTTTTCCAATTTGGTTGAAAACGATCGAATTCGACCAAGTTTTTTCGAATTGTTATCAAACGATCGAATTCCGAAAACGAATTTAACAAATTTAACGAATTAAACTAAATAACGAATAAAAACGAAACTAAACGAATTTTTTCCTTTTGCACATGTCTAAAGATCAGCGTTTCCCCCCCGCTGACAGGAACAAGAGGTATGTGTTTACACACATGCCTCCCGTTCCCCGCTCTGTAACGAGCAATCGCGGGTGCCCGGCGGCGATCGTACCCGCTGGTCACGCACGCGCCCGACAAGCTGCTAAAGGGAGGACGTAGAGCTACATGCTCCCGCCTAGCAGTGCCACCGTCCCGCAGTAATATGACGGCAGGCGGTCGGCAATCCGTTAACACACACCTAATCAGTGAAATAAGCCTTCAAACAAACCTTAATAAATCCAGAACCGTACATGCGATCGATACGGCGACTTCACCGTTTAAAAGACACAGCCCTTGTGAACGCATCGATATGAAATTTATGTTGATAAACTTAAAAACGCAGCCATGTCAGCGATTTAGAAAAGAGCGTCTTTGTGCGTTTTACTGGCAAAAATTAAAGGCTGTGTAAAATGACAGTCAATGGGAACATTTTTGGGACTCTTGTCCTTTAGAAGCTCCTGCAGCTGAAAGTGAAATGCGCATCACAAAACTGATCACATTGCTTGAAAGCAGACAAAAATACCTACGATTTGATATATAAATTGTGTATGACAAGTAGATCTTGTGGGCGTGAGAGCAATTTGTTTCCCCTTTTTTAAAGATAACGTCTTCCTTAATCCTCTCTCACACTGTAGTGATCACATGACACACTCTGAGCCAGGTCCATAGGAAGACTGTGTAATCACAGTCACTAAAGGGTTAATGACAGTTAATGACAGTTATAACCAGTAACTTCCAGGCGTTGTGTTGCCATGGTGACATCATTATGACATCATCAGACGCTATATAAAGAGCTTGGCAGAGTGTATCTTATCATTTGACGTGAAGACTTTGAAGAGATCAGACGTGTTCTGACTGCTCTGAGAAATCTCATTGCAATTACAAAGCGAATTATTCAGATCTATCTGATTAGATAAGCGAATAATATTATTAATAAATAATTTTTCTTGTCACATTTCTATATCTTTTCGTGACACATTTTGGAAAAATGAGCCTTTGGAAAACGCTTGTCGTTTTCTGCCTATTTCTGGCTATTGGTGTAGAATATTCTCACGCACGGCCAGTGTACACCCGTCTGGATGCTACAGTTGGCTCTAAAGTGGCGATCCCGTGTAAGGTCCGCACCGTTCACCTATCTGGTGCAAGGAGTGTTAAGTTGGAGTGGGGAATGACTCCGGAAGGAGGAGGTCTCTACACCCCTCTCCTGTACGATGATGTGAACAACCTGCACAAGGATTATGTGGATTGTGGCGTTATTTTCGATTCCATCCGGTATAGAGACAGCGGAACCTACGAGGGCAGATTCATTGTGGACAACGTCCCGTATCAGCCATTCAAGGTGGTCATCATTCATGTGACTGGTAAGTGTTACATACATATTGGGGTTTATTTAATTGGGGGGGGTCTACTGTGGGGGGGGGATCTATCATGGGGGGATCTACTGTGGGGATGGGACCAGGCTGGGCAGGTCCAGCTCAGAGGGACTTGTGGGCTTCTGGGTAATTTGTTTAACCCTTTCCCTGCCAGTTCCCCCCCCCCACACACACACAATACGAAATTTATACCCAGAAATCCCCCCACACAGGAGACATCTGGTGATTACAATGTAATGTATTGTATCTCATCATCACTTCTCACACTATACAATGATATTACATTTAACGCGGAGCTCCACCCACTTTTATAACTCCTCCTCACCCCTCAATAATCTGCACTGGAAACAAAATTGGATACTTTTTTTCCAGCACTTTGTGTAAATTGAGTATTTTTGTTTTTTCTCTTCCTCCTCTCGCCGTCATTTCCGGTTTGCAATGCCTCCTGGGACATCATGTGTGTCATCAATGGGGCGTCACATTTTTTTTGTGAACCAGAAATGAAGCGATGCACATCCGGCGCCATGTTTGAAAAGGGCAGACAGGCTTTTGTTGCCATGGTTACACAAAGCTTCTTATACACAGTGATGGGTGATGGGGGGGAGGGGGCTGGAGAATCTCACCTCTAATTACATACAGAGCCTGGGGGAGGGGACAGACACACTTATCATTTACAGTAGAGGAATATGATGGGGGCAGTTTTGATGGGGCAGTTTAATAGGGACAATTTTGATTGGGCAGTTTAATAGAGGAAAATTTGATGGGAGCAGTTTGATGGGGGCAAATTTGCTGGGGGCAGTTTGATGGGGACAGTTTTGATGGGGGCAGAGGGACATTTGGAATAGATTTATAGTCATGAATGTAAACTGGTTTGTTGAACATTATAGCTCATTATTTGGACATTTAAATTAATTTCCTTTGTTTTTATTTCATCAGATCCCACGTCCACGGAGACCGCTGATACCGAGACATTCAAGAAGCACCAAAGCAACCTGGAACCACAATGGGAGACCCCTCCAGTCACTTCCACTCAGACCGCTGATACCGAGACGGTCAGGAAGCACCAAAGAAACCTGGAAACACACTGGGAGACCCCTCCAGTCACTTCCACTGTGACCGCTGATACCAAGACGGTCAGGAAGCACCAAAGAAACCTGGAAACACAATTGGAGACCCCTTCAGACGCTTCGTCTGAGACCGTCTGGGATGACCATAGCAACCAGGAAACACAATGGGAGACCCCTTTAGACGCTTCCTCTGATACCGCTGATACTGAGACGGTCAGCGAGGACCAAAGCAATGTGGAGATACAGAGGGAGACCCCTCCAGTCACTTCCACTGAGACCACTGATACTGAGACGGTCAGCGAGGACCAAAGCAATGTCGAGATACAGAGGGAGACCCCTCCAGTCACTTCCACTGAGGAGGTCCCCATGTTGTCTCCAACAATGACAGTGACGACAACAACGGAGACCAGTACTTATAATACAGAAACACTAGTCATCGATCCCAGTGTGAAATTTATCGTCAAGACCTACTACCAACTGAAGAGAAATGGCTACCTTCCATTAGCATGCGTCTTAGCTGGAGTCGTCCTTCTAGTAGTCATTGTCATCATTTCATTAGGACTTTACTTTACGTAAGTTATTGCAAATTCTTAATAGGTTTTCTCCATTACACTTCCTGCTTTCCCCCACTGTATGAGCCCTCCCAATATTTACCACTTTTCCTATAGGTGAGGCGTTGATCAGACCGAGGCGGTGTGTTTTCTGTACTTATTGCCCGGGGTTTAGCAGCACAAGCCCCTCACTGGTCATAATGCACCTCTTATGCCCCGTACACACAATCGGGTTTTCCGCCAGCAAAAGTCTGATGTGAGCTTTTGGTCCGAAATTCCGACCGCGTGTATGCTCCTTCGGACTTTTGCTGGCAGAATTTCCGCCAGCAAAAGATTGAGAGCAGGTTCTCCTATGTTTCCGACGGAAAACAAAAAATTCAGATCGGAAATTCTGATCGTCTGTGGCAATTCCTACGCATTCTCAGGAAACAATTTGACGCATGCTCGGAAGCATTGGACTTAATTTTCTTGGCTCGTCGTAGTGTTGTATGTCACCACGTTCTTGACGATGAAAAGTCCAGAGAACTTGTGTGACCGTGTGTATGCAAGCCAAGTGTGAGCGCAATTCCGCCAATGTTTTTTAACGACGGAAAATCCGATCGTGTGTACGGGCCATAACATTTGTTCTATGGGGGAGGGGTGAATGAACAGAAGCTGCTGGTAACAGTAACAAATGGGGTGATGGCGTGTGACTATTTGTTTTCGATCGAACACAGATTTAAGTGGCGTCAGCCATTAATTCTGAGCATTTCTGCTGGTTTATGGACACATTCTTATAACATTTCTTTCTTTATCTCCACAGAATTTGGTACTGCAAGGAAAGACGAAGAGAGATAAACTTTCTAAAGATGGCAGAAGAAGGACGCCTAGAGATGAACGGAGGATCCCCACAGATAGAAGGAGGATCCCAAGAGATGGAGGGAGTAATAGAAGATAGATGCATAGCAAAGGATGAAATTTGCATCATGATGGAGCAAAGTGGAGATCTAGAAGGAGAAATCACTGAGAGCAACGAAATGCAAACACAGAAGCAGGAACTCTCAGTGAGAGAAGAAATACTCGCAAAGATGCAAGAAATTTTTGCACAGACGCAAGGAGATCGGTCAGTGAGGGAAATACTTGCAGAGACGTACGGAAAACTGACAGAAACTAAAAATGAACTGGCGGTGAAGGAAAAAGAACTGACAGAGACAAAAGAAAGATTGTCAGCCCTACAGAAAGAGTATTTAGAAACCCTCATAGGGATTAAAGAAGGAGTTACAGCCATGGAAGGAGAACTCACAGTGACGGAAGGACAACTATCCCCGACTAAAAATGAAGGTGCGGCGAGGGAACAAGAACTCTCAGTGACCAATTGGAACTTGCAAAGATGCAAGAGAAATTTGCAGAGACAAAAAAAAAGAACTGCCAGCGAAGAAAGACCTCCCAGTGAGCAATAATGCAAGAGGAATTTGCAGAGACGAAAGAACCGGCAGTAACTAAAAGAGAAGTGAGGGAAGAAGAGCAAGACTAAAGCGGATGCCCGCCAAATATTTTATTTTTTTAAAGTCAGCCGCTACAAATACTGCAGCGGCTGATTAAAAAAAAAAATAAGGACACTTACCTGTCCAGGGCGCTCGCGATGTCGGATGCCTCCGCCATTTTCGCAAAGGGAAGCAGCTTCACTAGCTGGTTCCCTACTGTGCATGCGCGACTCGTGCTGCGCGATGTCACTGGTCCCTGCTGTCTTCTGGGATCTGTGTATCCTCAACAACTAATGACTCATCATCTGTCGGCAGGTTTCCCGCTGACATCTGAATGAAAACCAAAGAATTGCCAGCAATACAATTTTAAGATAAATCAGTGTGGGGTTCCCCCCAGTCCATACTATGCCCATTAGGTCTGGTATGGATGTTAAGGGGAACCTCACGTAAAAAAAAATGGTTTGAGGGCCAGAAATCCGACCTTTATCCCAGTATGCAGCCTGGTAGTCCAGGAAAGGGGGAGGGGGACGAGTGAGCGTCCTCCCCCCCCCACCCATTGAACCATACCAGGCCACATGTCCTCAACATGGGGGGTATTTTGGAGTAGGGGGGCTCCTCTCCCCCAAAGTACCTTGTCCGCATCAACATGAGGACAAGGTGCTTTGGGGGAGGGGGAGGGGAGCCCCTCTACCCCAAAGCACCCCCCATGTTGAGGACATGTGGTCTGGTATGGTTGGGGGTGGGGGATTGGGCGCACGCTTGCCCCTCCTTTTCCTAGCCTGCCAGGTTGCATGCTTTGATAAATCTCTGGTTTTCATTTTGGTGGAACCCACATAATTATTGTTTTACATTTTGGTGTGAGGTTCTCCTTCAAATCCATACAAGACCTGATGGGCATAGTATGGATTGGGGGGAACCCCATGCTGATTTATCTTCAAATTTTATTGCTGGCAATTCTTTTGATTACATTCAGAGGGCACAGTAAAGGGGGGGGGTAAGAGGGCACAGTAAGGGGTGGGTAAGAGGGCAGAGTAAAGGGGGGGTAAGGGGGGACAGTAAGGGTGGGTGGGTAAGGGGGCACAAGAAGGGGGGTGGGTAAGGGGGCACAAGAAGGGAGGTGGGTAAGGGGGCACAAGAAGGGAGGTGGGTAAGGGGCACAGTAAGAGGGGTTGGGTAAGGGGGCACAATGAGGGGGGTGGGTAAGGGGGCACAGAAAGAGGGGTGGGTAAGGGGGCACAAGAAGAGGGTGGGTAAGAGGTCACAGTAAGGGGGGTGGGTAAGGGGGCACAGTAAGGGGGGTGGGTAAGGGGGCACAAGAAGGGGGGTGGGTAAGGGGGCACAGAAAGGGGGGGATGGGTAAGGGGGCACAGTAAGGGGGTGGGTAAGGAGGCACAAGAAGGGGGTGGGTAAGGGGGCACAAGAAGGGGGTGGGTAAGGGGGCACAGAAAGGGGTGGGTAAGGGGGCACAGAAAGGGGGTGAGTAAGGGGCACGGTAAGGGTGGGTGGGTAAGGGGGCACAGTAAGGGGGGGTGGGTAAGGGGGCACAAGAAGGGGGGTGGGTAAGGGTGCACAAGAAGGGGGGTCGGTAAGGGGGCACAGTGAGGGGGGTGGGTAAGGGGGCACAGAAAGGGGGTGGGTAAGGGGGCACAAGAAGGGGGTGGGTAAGGGGGCACAAGAAGGGGGTGGGTAAGGGGGCACAAGAAGGGGGTGGGTAAGGGGGCACAAGAAGGGGGTGGGTAAGGGGGTGGGTAAGGGGCACAGTAAGGGGGGGTGGGTAAGGGGGGCACAGTAAGGGGGGGTGGGTAAGGGGGGCACAGTAAGGGGGGGTGGGTAAGCGGGGCACAGTAAGGGGGGTAAGGGGGCACAGTAAAGGGGGGACAGAGCATGTAATTCCTTCATCCTCATATCGGGAGGACCGAGATTTTTGACCGAAGGCAAAATGAACTACGAATTGCAGATAAGTTTGACTACGTGCCCAGGTAAAAACAGGACAAACATTTATTTACTGACACACACTGGACAACATACAATGACCGGCATGCACTGACCTACACCAACAGAAAACGTCCAGATGTACATAAACTGACCGCTCCATGCTTTAGATAGATGTACACACACACACAACCAAATTAGGAGAGAGTAGATCGCACACACAGATTATAGGATGAGGCCTACTACAAACATACATCCAACATTAGAAGAAGGATGACTAGCATCCAGTAGGGTAGCTTAGTGTAGTTAGTGTAGGTCCTGCCCTAGAAGAGTCTACCTTGCCGTGGTGGGCAGGCTTGGAATCTCTTGGTCAAAATTGTGTCAGCGAATGGGCGAGACAATCACTAGATCTTCACTTCTGGCCAATTGATTTTTACTAAAGGACTCTTGGTTTAATCAGAGTATATATAGTTGGAAAAGGAAAGAATGTGTTTAGGTCCATAATTATACTTTCATAAAAACACACAATAAAAATTTGGTATATTTATATTTGAATTGCTTCCTCTTTTATTTAATCCTTTTATGATCGGGGGTCATTACCACTTGGATGCACAAGCCACATTTGCAAGGCTGGAAGGGGCTCTATGGTAAGGTGACCAGATTTTTCAAATAAAATCCGGGGACATATTTTTTTTGGCAAATGGTTAACTATTTTATAAGCATATTTTCCTCAAATGATGTATGCAGTATATGTGGTATGTGTTTATCGAATAATGTTTGCATGATATATACGTTATTTCTCACATTTCGTTTTTTGGGATATGTTAAGAAGATAAGATGGAGAAAAAACTAAAGTACAAGAGGGGTGTGAAGTGTATGGCAGTGAGTAGTGTGTACAGGAGAGGAGTGTGGAGTGTATGGTGGTGGGTAGTATGTACAGGAGAGGGGTGTGGAGTGGATGGCAGTGGGTAGTATGTGCAGGAGAAGGTGTGGAGTGTATGGCAGTGGGTGGTATTTACAGGAGAGGGGTGAGGATTGTATGAATGGATGATGTATGATATACACAATACCCCAAACACTTAGGCCCCTTTCACACAAGGCGGATCCGCCTCTGTATGCTCAGTGGGTTCCCGAATTGCATGTTTCCCGGCGGCAGTTCACACTGCCCTATGAGAACTGCTGGGAGTGTCAGTTAAATGTTAATGACACCCCAAATCAGTTTGCATATCTCAGTTCGAACTGCAAACTCAGACAGGAATCAGATCGCAGGGGTGTCAACACACCTACAGACAAATAAAAATGATCCTGTGCGAGTTTGATGCGAATTCAACCATACGATCTTTATGTCTGAAATCGCATTGCACAGAGATCGCATGAGATTTTTCACTGCAGTGCAGTGCGAGTCGCATCTGATCTCTGACATCGCACCAGTGTGATCCGACCCTAACTAGGAAAAGATATCAAGTTCTCAGGGAATTTTATATAAAAATTTTAATTTATTTTATATTTATACACATGACCGGGCCCATTTTTACGATTCAGCACTGCGTCAAAATTGATGTCCTTTTTTCCCCTACAAAACAGAGCTTTCTTTTGGTGGTATTTGATCACTTTTTCCACAGTTTAGGCTGATATAAAATGAAACTTCATAAAGGAGCCCTTTGTTGTGTGCATTATTTCCTGCTTTTATTTCTCTCATCTTTCAATATCAGAAACACTTCCATTCTCTTAGTGGTGGCCAAATATCTTTTTTTTTGGATAAGGATGTTCATTTTGTACATTTATTTTTTATTTTTTTAACGTTATTTGTGTACACTCGCTATAAATTCTAGATTGATCCGTTTTTTTCCCTCTTTCTGTAAAACTATTGAGACCATTGAGGGATAATTTTTTGGCAGCAGAATAGAACAAAGCCTCCATTTTTAGTAGAGTGTGAGCAAAGTGTGAGTATATGTAGGAGGATTGGTCAGGGCTCCTCACATGTACTCCATGCCACTACAACTCTCAGCCCTGTCCCTCTTCCAGAACATTCTCATTGAAAGCAGGGGAGGGGTCCAAGTGCTAAAGCACATGTCAGTCATGTTCACTGCTACACTTACCACTCCTTTCCCCCGCAGATCAAAACAAGCAGGCCCAGAATGCAGCATAGGCCTGCCTAAATTGTACCTGCCTGGCAGCTATCACCCAAAACACCTTAACTTGTACTCCATGCCACTACAACTCTCAGCCCTGCCCCTCTTCCAGAAAATTCTCATTGAAAGCAGGGGAGGCGCCGAATAGCTGAAGCACATCAGTCACACCCACTGCTACACTAACCACTGATCCCCAAATGCAGCCATGTGTCTCCCAAATGCAGCCTTGTGTCCCCAAATACAGCCATGTGTGCCCTAATGCAGCCATGTGCCCCCAAATGCAGCCTTATCCCCAAATGCAGCCATGTGTCACCAAATTCAGCCTTATCCCCAAATGCAGCCTTATCCCCAAATGCAGCCTTGTGTCCCCGAATGCAGCCTTGTGTCCACCAAATGCAGCCTTGTGTCCCCAATGCAGCCATGTCCCCAAATGCAGCCATGTGTCCCCAAATGCAGCCTTGTGTCCCCAAATGCAGCCTTGTGTCCCCCAAATGCAGCCTTGTGTCCCCCAAATGCTGCATTGTGTCCCAAAATGCAGCCTTGTGTCCCCAAATGCAGCCTTATCCCCAAATGCAGCCTTGTGGCCCAAAATGCAGCCATGTCCCCAAACTCAGCCTTATCCTCAAATTCAGCCTTATCCCCAAATGCAGCCTTGTGGCCCAAAATGCAGCCATGTCCCCAAATTCAACCTTATCCCCAAATTCAGCCTTGTCCCCAAATGCAGCCTTGTGTCCCCAAATGCAGCCTTGTCCCCAAATGCAGCCTTGTCCCCAAATGCAGCCTTGTCCCCAAATAGAATTAGAGGGTGCGAATCTTCCTAACGGGAACAAAGACAGCAATAATAAACCTAACAACCTTAATACTCTCCTAAAATGGCTTTAGACACACTTTAAAATAATAGGTGTATTGTTTATCTGGGTTCTAACTTGTCCAGTTAAAGAGCTTTGTACACACAGCAGCTTGTACAGCAGGGGGTTTGTTTGTTCGGCCATGAGCCCAGGTTCACACTTGTTCCGACAACGCTCCTACATTGGGAGCTCATGTAGCATGACGTGTGAAAATCAATGTTTCCCTATGAGAGCTGTCTTAACTGGTCCTACACAAGTCGGTCCGACTTTGAAACTACTCCCTGTACTACTTTGGTCCTACATTGATCGTACTTCAGCCCATTGAATATCATTGAAGTAGGACCAAAGTAGGAGCCTTGTTCTAACCATCTGACTTTTGCCATCTGACATGTGATTACAGCACCAGTAAAAGGAATTTATCTCACTCTGGGATTGTTTTGATTGGTCAAAGAACAAGTCAGTCTATCCCATGTAGGACCAAAGTAGTATCCTGTTCATGAACGTAGGATGGATGTAGTACCAATGTAGGATCAATGTAGGACAAATGTCGCAGAGCAAAGTAGGATGAAAGTCGTGTAGTGTAGTGTGAACCCAGCCTAACTCTGTAAACTGCTCTATCTTCTCTAAGGCTGGGTTCACACTTGTTCCGACACCGCTCCTACATTGGGAGCTCATGTAGCATGACGTGTGAAAATCAATGTTTCCCTATGAGAGCAGTCTTAACTGATCCGACACAAGTCGGTCAACTTTGAAAACACTCCCTGTACTACTTTGCTCCGACATTCATCCTACTTCAGCCCATTGAATATCATTGAAGTCGGACCAAAGTAGGAGCCTTGTCCTTATCAGACATCCGACATGTGATTACAGCAGCATGTAAGCAGCTGTCAGTGATAGGGTATTTCAGTGCTGCAAGAGTAAGTGGTAAAGCATTGTATGTATTTCACTCTGTAGCTAGTTGTTATGTTTATTATGTTACCACTATTTACCTCTATAGTGTCTCCAACACCATTTTACAGGAGCCCTGCATCCTGATAGGCTGCACAAGATCTCGAGAGATTTGGGAGGCCATTTTTGGGTGGTTTCCTTATATAAGAAAAGCTCAGGCTCATTTCTTGTGAAGAACACATGTGGATGCAGAGAGGGACAGAGACCCTGCTTGTGAGGGAGAGGTAGAAGAAGTCAGGGAGAGTGTTCCGGCCTGTAGGGATAGTTCAGGGCTCCTACGGAGTCGTGCAGTGGTAACCTTGGTCGGATGAAAGACTCCCAGCTGCTACGGGTAACGTGTTTCCAGCCTCTTCCAATCTGCATTGGGTGCCGGGGTATATAGCGTACCATTGAGTGAGGAGTGCCTGTGTTACCCAGAAGGCCACATCGCTTAGAACAATAGCTGCTGTGTTGCATATGTGTGCCTCTGTGCCTGGAGAAGAACCGTTTGCTGTTTGATTATAAAGACTGTTGTTACTACCGCCTTTCGGTAATAAACGTTACTTTGTTCAAAGAACTTACTTGCCTTCCTCTGTGAAACGCAACACCCTTTCCCCGCTTACATTTTGGCGTAGTCGGCAGGATGTCAGAACCATCGTCCTCAAGCGGGGGAGTGGCTAGAGGGTCCTTCATGGCACCGTATGGAGCGGCCTTAGCACTGATTCCAAAATTTAATGGTGCCAATATTCCCCTGACAGATTGGGTGGAGAGACTGGACAGCTCGGTCCGATTATTCGAAATACCCGCAGCACACTTTGCAGATTTGGCGGTTAATGCGCTAGAAGGAGAAGCCCGCCGGGCTGTGATGGTTCTGCCCGAGAAGGAGAAATAGAGAATCCGGCTGCTGTAACTGAATGGAACTTGCTAGCAAGGGAACCAAATGTACAAGTGGCTCCCATCCCTGAGGAGGATGAACCTCTTATGGATGAAGTAGTACCTATTGACCCAGTCGTGGGTGAGGAACAGTACCCTGCTGTAGCTGATAGAGATGGACATTTGGGGGATCTGGAGCCTCGCTTCCCAAGGCGTACGACACAGGGACGGAGACCTGTCCGCTTTGCTGACTATAACTTGAACTGTTGTGTTGCTTATTGACTCACATGGTATCTTCTTGCACTGTGTTAATTGTCTTCCCCTAGGTAATGCAAGGGATTGCACTTTTCAAACGGGGGGAAAATGTAAGCAGCTGTCAGTGATAGGGTATTTCAGTGCTGCAAGAGTAAGTGGTAAAGCATTGTATGTATTTCACTCTGTAGCTAGTTGTTATGTTTATTATGTTACCACTATTTACCTCTATAGTGTCTCCAACACCATTTTACAGGAGCCCTGCATCCTGATAGGCTGCACAAGATCTCGAGAGATTTGGGAGGCCATTTTTGGGTGGTTTCCTTATGTAAGCGGGGAAAGGGTGTTGCGTTTCACAGAGGAAGGCAAGTAAGTTCTTTGAACAAAGTAACGTTTATTACCGAAAGGCGGTAGTAACAACAGTCTTTATAATCAAACAGCAAACGGTTCTTCTCCAGGCACAGAGGCACACATATGCAACACAGCAGCTATTGTTCTAAGCGATGTGGCCTTCTGGGTAACACAGGCACTCCTCACTCAATGGTACGCTATATACCCCGGCACCCAATGCAGATTGGAAGAGGCTGGAAACACGTTACCCGTAGCAGCTGGGAGTCTTTCATCCGACCAAGGTTACCACTGCACGACTCCGTAGGAGCCCTGAACTATCCCTACAGGCCGGAACACTCTCCCTGACTTCTTCTACCTCTCCCTCACAAGCAGGGTCTCTGTCCCTCTCTGCATCCACATGTGTTCTTCACAAGAAATGAGCCTGAGCTTTTCTTATATAAGGAAACCACCCAAAAATGGCCTCCCAAATCTCTCGAGATCTTGTGCAGCCTATCAGGATGCAGGGCTCCTGTAAAATGGTGTTGGAGACACTATAGAGGTAAATAGTGGTAACATAATAAACATAACAACTAGCTACAGAGTGAAATACATACAATGCTTTACCACTTACTCTTGCAGCACTGAAATACCCTATCACTGACAGCTGCTTACATTTTCCCCCCGTTTGAAAAGTGCAATCCCTTGCATTACCTAGGGGAAGACAATTAACACAGTGCAAGAAGATACCATGTGAGTCAATAAGCAACACAACAGTTCAAGTTATAGTCAGCAAAGCGGACAGGTCTCCGTCCCTGTGTCGTACGCCTTGGGAAGCGAGGCTCCAGATCCCCCAAATGTCCATCTCTATCAGCTACAGCAGGGTACTGTTCCTCACCCACGACTGGGTCAATAGGTACTACTTCATCCATAAGAGGTTCATCCTCCTCAGGGATGGGAGCCACTTGTACATCTGGTTCCCTTGCTAGCAAGTTCCATTCAGTTACAGCAGCCGGATTCTCTATTTCTCCTTCTCGGGCAGAACCATCACAGCCCGGCGGGCTTCTCCTTCTAGCGCATTAACCGCCAAATCTGCAAAGTGTGCTGCGGGTATTTCGAATAATCGGACCGAGCTGTCCAGTCTCTCCACCCAATCTGTCAGGGGAATATTGGCACCATTAAATTTTGGAATCAGTGCTAAGGCCGCTCCATACGGTGCCATGAAGGACCCTCTAGCCACTCCCCCGCTTGAGGACGATGGTTCTGACATCCTGCCGACTACGCCAAAATGTAAGCGGGGAAAGGGTGTTGCGTTTCACAGAGGAAGGCAAGTAAGTTCTTTGAACAAAGTAACGTTTATTACCGAAAGGCGGTAGTAACAACAGTCTTTATAATCAAACAGCAAACGGTTCTTCTCCAGGCACAGAGGCACACATATGCAACACAGCAGCTATTGTTCTAAGCGATGTGGCCTTCTGGGTAACACAGGCACTCCTCACTCAATGGTACGCTATATACCCCGGCACCCAATGCAGATTGGAAGAGGCTGGAAACACGTTACCCGTAGCAGCTGGGAGTCTTTCATCCGACCAAGGTTACCACTGCACGACTCCGTAGGAGCCCTGAACTATCCCTACAGGCCGGAACACTCTCCCTGACTTCTTCTACCTCTCCCTCACAAGCAGGGTCTCTGTCCCTCTCTGCATCCACATGTGTTCTTCACAAGAAATGAGCCTGAGCTTTTCTTATATAAGGAAACCACCCAAAAATGGCCTCCCAAATCTCTCGAGATCTTGTGCAGCCTATCAGGATGCAGGGCTCCTGTAAAATGGTGTTGGAGACACTATAGAGGTAAATAGTGGTAACATAATAAACATAACAACTAGCTACAGAGTGAAATACATACAATGCTTTACCACTTACTCTTGCAGCACTGAAATACCCTATCACTGACAGCTGCTTACAAGCAGTAAAAGGAACTTATCTCACTCTGGGATTGTTTTGATTAGTCAAAGAACAAGTCAGACTATCACGGTTCAAAGTAGTATCCTGTTCATGAAAGTAGGATGGATGTAGGACCAATGTAGGATGAATGTAGGACAGATGTCGCAGAGCAAAGTAGGATGAAAGTTGTACTGCTGTCGTGTAGTATAGTGTGAACCCAGCCTGACACATACAATTTGAAGGCTGCACACACCTGTATGACTTAAGAAAGTAGATTGCAGGAAGTAGACTGCAGGAAGTAGGAAGTAGACTGCAGGAAGTAGGAAGCAGGAAGTAGGAAGCAGGAAGTAGACTGCAGGCAACTAGATGGTAGATAAAAACGAGAAAAACAGGACACCAGGTCAGTGTAAGTAAAGCCAACAATACGTTATTCCAATATCCACTCACATCAAAGAAGCTTGCAAACTGCATGTAGAGGTGCCGTGGTATTGTGTGTGTGATGATACAGGATGGTAGATACTATCTAGATCAGGGGTCTGAAACTGGTTGCCCTCCAGCTGTTGGAAAACTACAAGTCCCATGAGGCATTGCAAGGCTGACAGTTACAAGCATACAGAGGCATGATGGGACTTGTAGTTTGGCAACAGCTGGAGGGCCGCCAGTTTGAGACCCGTGATCTAGATCAACGGTCCCCAACCTTTTTGACACTGGGGACTGGCTGCATGAAAGAAAATGATGCCAAGGCCCACGGGGGGGGGGGGGATATTTTGCGGGCGATTTGTTGAGACAATGGCTGATGTTTGCGCTTTGATCATCCCGGAACCATGGTTGATATGGTGTCAGGATGATTGAAGCGCATAATTTACATTATTACAATGTAATAAAAAAAAAAAATAGTTCAACTCATCATAATGCCGAATCAGTGAGCACCCCGAGTGTGTCACTTACCACCGTCGCCTACCACCAGATGCAGCGTGGCTTTTGCCACCATCGTCTGCTACCAAATTCAGCTTGCCACCGTCGCCTGCCAACAGATGCGGCTTGTTACTTGCCAGGTCTAGCTGATCACTTTCCAGGTGCAGTTTGCCACTTTCCAGGTGCAGTTTGCCACATGCCAGGTGCAGTTTGCCAATTGCCATGTGCAGTTTGCCACATGCCAGGTGCAGTTTGCCACTTTCCAGGTGCAGTTTGCCACTTTCCAGGTGCAGTTTGCCACAGGCCAGGTGCAGTTTGCCACAGGCCAGGTGCAGTTTGCCACAGGCCAGGTGCAGTTTGCCACATGCCAGGTGCAGTTTGCCACTTTCCAGGTGCAGTTTGCCACATGCCAGGTGCAGTTTGCCACTTTCCAGGTGCAGTTTGCCACATGCCAGGTGCAGTTTGTCACTTTCCAAGTGCAGTTTGCCACATGCCAGGTGCAGTTTGCCACTTTCCAAGTGCAGTTTGCCACTTGCCAGGTGCAGTTTGCCACATGCCAGGTGCAGTTTGCCACATGCCAGGTGCAGTTTGCCATTTTCCAGGTGCAGTTTGCCACATGCCAGGTGCAGTTTGCCACTTGCCATGTGCAGTTTGCCACATGCCAGGTGCAGTTTGCCACATGCCAGGTGCAGTTTGCCATTTTCCAGGTGCAGTTTGCCACATGCCAGGTGCAGTTTGCCACTTGCCATGTGCAGTTTGCCACTTGCCATGTGCAGTTTGCCACTTTCCAGGTGCAGTTTGCCACTTTCCAGGTGCAGTTTGCCACATGCCAGGTGCAGTTTTCCACATGCCAGGTGCCGCTTGTCACTTGCCACTGAGGGTGGAACCGCCGAAACTTAGTGTAGTGTTCACGGCCGCCTGTATGCCCTGGACGGTGGTGATGCGGGCAGGCAGTGAGAGATGACGTCATGTTCGTGGCTGGCTGTGAGGGCAGAACAGCTGTGATGCGCGGCTGGCGGTGAGAGATGATGTCATCTCTCTGCTCGTCCGCCACCGCCGAACCACTGAAACTGCAGCCTTGTCGGCGGCCCAGCTGCAAACAGGCTACGGCCCTGCAGTGGGCCGCGGCCCGGGGGTTGGGAACCCCTGATCTAGATGGAGGCAGCAGCTCTCCTCTTCTCCTTTAGTGACATACTGTACCTGAGGACTGCTCTGCTCTGCCCCCTCTCCACCCGCTCTCGGGTAAAAAAAAAAAAGTATCGGGGGAAGCATCGGGAGCATTTGCGCGAGTACAAGTACTCGCGCAAATCCTCAGTATCGGTCCAATACTAGTCGGTCCCGATACTAATATCGGTATTGGGACAACCCTAACAATAATAATAAATATATATAGTACAGTTATGTGCAATGCATCTCCTCACTTATCCTGATTTACTAAAGGAGTGGAGCTTGTTCACGATTAAAATACATTTATACATAAAGGGGAGTTCCAGACATTTTTTATGTTTATTAACCACTTAAGGACCTTAGGTGTTTTTCAGATTTGGTGTTTGCAAGACTAAAACATTTTTTTCTGCTAGAAAATTACTTAAAACCCCCAAACATTATATATATTTTTTTTCCAACACCCTAGAGAATAAAATAGTGGTCTTTGCAATACTTTTTGTCACACCGTATTTGCGCAACGGTCTTACAAGTGCACTTTTTTTTGGAAAAAATTCACTTTTTTTAAATTAAAAAATAAGACAACAATAAATTTGGCCCAATTTTTTTACATATTGTGAAAGATAATGTTACGCCGAGTAAAATGATACCCAACATGTCGCGCTTGAAAATTGCGCCCGCTCGTGGCATGGCGTCAAACTTTTACCCTTAAAAATCTCGATAGGCGACGTTTAAAAAATTCTACAGGTTGCATTTTTTGAGATACAGAGGAGGTCTAGGGCTAGAATTATTGCTCTCGCTCCAACGATCGCGGCGATACCTCACTTGTGTGATTTGAACACCGTTTTCATATGCGGGCGCTACTTGCGTATGCGTTCGCTTCTGCGCGCCAGCTGGTTGGGACAGGGCGCTTTAAAAAAAAAAATGTTGTTTTCTTATTTATTTTTATTTATTTTATTACTTTTTACACCTGAAAAAAAAAATTGGATCACTTTTATTCCTATTACAAGGAATGTAAACATCCCTTGTAATAGAAAAAAGCATGACAGGTCCTCTTAAATATGAAATCTGGGGACAAAAAGACTTCACATCTCATATTTAGACTAAAATGCAAAAAAAAAAAAAAAAAATTGGAAAACCTGTAATTTTTTCAAATGACAAAAAAAATTAAATGTTTCTTTAAGACGCTGGGCGGGACTGACGTTTTGACGTCACTTCTGCCCAGCAGAGCTATGGGGAGGGGTGAGTGACATTTTTCTCTCACTCGCATCCCCACACAGCAGCCGAACAGACCCGATCGCCTCCGCCGCTACCGACGGCAAAGGTAAGTGACGGAGGGCGCGGGAGAGTGGCAGGAGGGGGGGCCCCTCTCCCGCCACCGATCTCACGGCGAATTCACCGCGGAGACCACCGTTATCGTGTACAGCATCGCTCACCCTAAAGATGTATACCTCGGTTGTTGCAGCAGCTGCTGCCGTTACCGAGATATCCATCTTTAAAGTACCGACGTAAATGTACATTAGCGGGACCTTAAGTGGTTAAAAGTCAGCAGCTACAAAAAGTGTAGCTGCTGACTTTTAATAAACATACACTTACCTGCTCCACGGTCCAGCGCCGCGCCGCCCGAAGATTCGCTCCTCTCCCCCCTCTTCTCCACCGGCGCCTCCATTGTAACTGTGCGCACCCGGCCGTGACAGCTTTTGGCTTCACGGCCGGGCACTCACTGCGCATGCGCGAATGGCGCAGTGTTCCCCGAGTGGACAGGCGATCGCCTGGGACCTGTCATGTGTGCCAGGTGATTGCCTACAAGGAGGGGCCGCCGTAGGCGATATGACGTATCGTCTAAGCCAGTGATGGCGAAACCTTGGCACTCCAGATGTTTTGGAACCACATTTCCTTTACTACAGACCCTATTTTAGCCCCAGTACAGTGACAGTGCATTCTGTTTTTTTTTAGCACTGATAGCACTGATCACTGTACAGTGGAACCTCGGTTTAAAAGTAACTTGGTTTGCGAGCAACTTTTTTTTTTAACGTCTGACACGGTTTGCAAGTGTTGACTCGCAAGACAAGCAGAATTCTAGCTAAATAGGCCTGCAGTACCTCATTTGACCTGAGATACGGGGGCGCAGGAGCCGAGAAAAGCCAAACATTGACCTGCAGTACCTCATTTGGCCTGATGTACGGGGCACAGGAGCCTAGAAAAGCCGACTATTGGCCCGCAGTACCTCATTTGGCCTGAAGTACGGGGGCGCAGGAAACGAGCTGAAGTGTCCTCTGGCCTTTTCGGCCGTTTTCGGCGCTCTCCGGCGCCCCCCCACATCTGGCCGCATTCGGTATTGCATCCCATTGAAGTCAATGCAGAACTAATTATTTTCGCTTCTATTGACTTCAATGGGAAAACTCGCTTTGATATGCGAGTACTTTGGGTTACGAGCATTCTCCTGGAATGGATTATGTTCGTAGTCCGAGGTTCAACTGTATTGGGTCACTGGTCCCCAAAAAGTGTCAAAAGATTCACTTTGTGTCCGATTTGTCCGCAGCAATGTCGCAGCCCCGCTATAGGTCGCTGTTCGCCACCATTACTAGTAAAAAAAGTTATAAATAAAATTCCATAGAGCCGACGGACACACGGAGCGGACCGAAAAATGGACCGCTCTGTGTGAAAGAGCCCTAAATGTTTTATGCAGAATTAAGTTATAAAAATGAATATTAACAACAACTTTATCCGTGTCCAAAAATGCAGCCTGCCCGTGTCTACCAATGCAACTATGTGTCCCCAGTGCAGCTACGTGTCCCCAGTGCAGCCACGGGCCCCCAATGTAGCAAAATGTCCCCAGTGGAGCCAGTGTCCCCATTGTAGCCATTGTCCCCATAGCAGCCAGTGTCCCCAATGCAGCCAGTGTCCCCAATGCAGCCAGTGTCCCCAATGCAGCCAGTGTCCCCAGTGCAGCTACGTGTCCCCAGTGCAGCCACGGGTCCCCAGTGCAGCCACGTGTCCCCAGTGCAGCTACGTGTCCCCAGTGCAGCCACGGGTCCCCAGTGCAGCTACGTGTCCCCAGTGCAGCCACGGGTCCCCAATGTAGCAAAATGTCCCCAGTGGAGCCAGTGTCCCCATAGCAGCCAGTGTCCCAATAGCAGCTAGTGTCCCCATTTCAGCCTACCTGTGCTGGGTAAGAGAGAGGAGAGTGGAGGAGCCGCCGCCAACTGGTTGTTCAAAGCACAGGGAACATACCAGCTTTCAATTCAATAGATGTGTTCCCCGCCGCAAGCCGCCATATACAGCCCCTCCCCCTTGTCCGGGGAACTTTGATAGACAGATCACCAGTCCAATCCTGGGATCGCAAAATGCGAGCAGGCGAGTGTAAATTTTGAGGGCTGGTAAAAGTATATATAAAGTTTATTCGTGACCCAGAAATTAATTTTGGACATGGAATTCTAAGTGGGACTTCTTATGGCCTATTGGGTTCAAAGTGTGTGTTTTCCTTTTAAGCCAGTTGGATTTGTATGATCCACATCAGGGGTCTCCAAACATTCTAAACAAAGGGCCCGGTTTATTGTCCTTTAGACTCTTGGAGGGCCAGACTTTGGCCAGCGGGGTGGGATTAGGGTGACCACGTGTCCCAGATTGCCCTGGGACAGTCCCGCATTCTACAGATCTGTCCCGGGCACCTTCACACTGGGACAATACAGTGTCCCGGAATGAAACTGACACAGGACCCAGCATGAACCCCTCAGAGCTTAAGATGTGACACCCCCCCAAACTAGTGAAGAACTACAGGTCCCAGCATAGATCTGTGAAATCTATGGGGTTACACCCTTATATCTCACGGGTTCATGCTGGGAGTTTCAAAATTGGGGGTCACATCTTTGGATATCATCAATTCATGCTGGGATTGGTAGCCCTTTACTTTGGGGGGTGTGACCTCCCCAAAGTTAAGGACTAAATGTCCCAGCAAGAACCCCCCCCCCCCAGAGCTGAAGATGTGAGACCCCCTGCCCCCCAAATAGTGAAGAACTACAGGTCTCAGCATAAACCTGTGAAATCTATGGGATCACACCCCTAGATCTCAGGGATTTCATGCTGGCTGTTGTAGTCCTTCAAATTGGGGGGGGGGGGGGGGGTCACATCTTTAGATATTAGGAGTTCATGCTGGGACCTGTAGTCCATCACTTTTGGGGGGAAAAGTGAAGGACTACAGGTCCCACCATGAACCCCTCAGAGCTGAAGATGTGACCCCCCCCCCTCCCAACTAGTGAAGAACTACAGGTCCCAGGATGAACCCATGAAAACTATGGGGGGGTCACAATTGTTTTTTATATAAAGCTATCTTTTTTTGGGGGGGGTGTCCCTGAATGGCGGTTTGGAAAAGTGGTCACCCTAGGTTGGATATTTTCTTTGCATCAGTGGGACTAAACATCTGCTATTGGTGGGAGGAATGGTGCCCCATCGTTGGTATTAGGGTTGTCCCGATACCACTTTTTTAGGACCGAGTACAAGTACCGATACTTTTTCCATGTACTCGCTGATACCGAATACCGATACTTTTTTTTAAATGTGTCCCCAAATGCAGCCATGTCCCCCGCAGATGCAGCCATGTCCCCCGCAGATGCAGCCATGTCCCCCCACATATGCAGCCATGTCCCCAAAGAAAGCCAAGCCAAGCCCTCCCTCCCTCTCTCCCCCACTACGCCCCCCCGCTACCGCCGCCGCCACTGTCTAGTCGATCAGCGTGGGGAAGAATACAGCTTTCATTTGAATAGCTGTGTGTTCCCCCACCACGCCGCATCATATACAGCCCCTCCCCCTTGTCCGGCATTTTGATAGACAGATCACCCATCCAATCCTGGGACGGGTAATCTGTCTATCAAAGTGCTGGACAAGGAGGAGGGGCTGTATATGGCGGCGCAGCGGGGGAACACACAGCTATTCAAAAGAAAACGGTATTGTTCCCCACGCTGATCAACTAGACAGCAGCGGTGGCAGCGGCGGCGGGGGGCTTGGCTTTCTCTCTGAGGACTGCTCTTCTCCGCTCTCCGTCCCCTCGCCGGCCGCTCTCTCTCTACAAGTACTCGCGCAAATGCTCAGTATCAGTACCGATACTAGTATCGGTATCGGGACAACCCTAGTTGGTGCCATAGGGAGGAATATTGCCCCATTAATGGTGTCAGTGGATGAAATGGTGCTCCATTGTCGGTGTCAGATGGCAGAATAGCGTCTCGTATCAGTGGGAGGGATAGTGCTCCAAGGGCCGGATAAAGGCAAGCAAAGGGCCACATCTGGCCCCCGGGCCGCAGTTTGGAGACCTCTGATCCACATGATAAATGTCCATGTTTAAAGGAAAGATTTTAAGATGCTAGTTGTATGGTTGGTCTTTCTTGCTGACCCCACTCTTTAGCCCTTGGTGCAGTCACTGCAAGTCGGACTTGTGTGATAAATGAGGATGGGGTCAGGAAGAGATTTCAGAGATGGATTAGGAACAGGTTGGGGGGATCAATAAACATCATATAGGACACCAATGTGAAGTATTGCTGCACAATTGAGGGAAAACAAGCTGCATATCTCATACAGAGCTGTTCAGGCGTCACCGTTTGCTTTTCTCCGGTAATGTTAAAGATGAAGTAATAATGGCGAAGAAATCATCGGAGTTCCAGTGCATGGCGGAGATCCCTGAAGTCTATAATCCCTCTGGACATGCCGGATACACTTTGAGTCGGGGGCGGTAAAGTGATTGCTTTCTGGCTTCTTGATTGTTTATTATAGAAATTTTGGGTCGCTTTTGAATATTTAGGAAAAGACTAAAGTTGACATTTTTAACCACTTGCTTACTGGGCACATATACCCCCCTCCTGCCCAGGTGAAATTTCAGCTTCCGGCACTGCGCCGCTTTAACTGACAATTGCGCGGCCGTGCGACGTGGCTCCCAAACAAAATTGACGTCCTTTTTTCCCCCACAAGTAGAGCTTTCTTTTGGTGGTATTTGATCGCCTGGGCGGTTTTTGTTTTTTGCGCTATAAACAAAAAAGGGCAACAAAAAAAAAAATCTCAATAAGCGACTGGTTTGCGCAAAAGTTATTGCGCCTACAAAATAGGGGACAGAATTGTTATTTTTTATTATTTTTTTTTTACTCGAAATGGCGGCGATCTGCGATTTTTATTGGGACTGCGACGTTATGGCGGACACATCGGACACTTTTGACACATTTTTTGGCGCCATTCACATTTATACTGCGATCAGTGCTATAAATATGCACTAATTACTGTATAAATATGACTGGCATTGAAGGGGTTAACACTAGGGGGTGAGGAAGGGGTTAAATGTGTATCCTAGGTGTGTTCTAACTGTGTGGGGGGAGGGGACTGACTGGGGAGGTGACCGATCTGTGTCCCTATGTACAAGGAACACAGATCGGTCTCCTTTTCTCCAGAGACAGGACGCTGTCTCTGTGTAAAACGGCAATGAGAGATGATCTATGAGATCATCTCTCATTCCCCGCACAGATCGCATCGCAAACGGCCACTCTGATTGGTCATTCGCGGCGATCTGTGATTGGCTGTGTCCAAGGGACACGGCCAACACAGAATTTCCCCGCGGTGCGGTCTGGACAAACTTACGCACCTTCCTGCCCAAGCCAATTTTCAGTTTTCAGCCCTTTCAATGACAATTGCGCAGTCATGCGACACTGCACCCAAACACATTTATTATAATTTTGTTCCCACAAATAGAGATTTCTTTTGGTGGTATTTGATCACCTCTGTGATTTTTATTTTTTGCGCAACAACTAAAAAAAGACTGAAAATTTTGAAGAAAATAACGTTTTTAATTTTTTTTTGTATTTTTTTGGTAAATAAGTACGTTTTCTACTTCAATTACGGGCACCGATGAGGTGACACTGATAAGAACTGGTGAGGCGGCACTGTTGGACACTGATAGGCGGCACTGATGGGCACTGATAGGCAGCGCTGGTATGTGGCACTGATAGGCACTCATAGGTGGCACTGATGGACACTCATAGGTGGCACTGATGGACACTCATAGATGGCACTGATGGGCCCTGGTGGTCCAGTGTGGGCTTCCCTAGTGGTCCAGTGTGGGCATCCGAGGGGGGGGGCTGCGCTGATAAACAATCAGTGGGAACCCCCCCAGTCAGGAGAGCCGCCGATCGATCTATCAGACGCGAGTGAGGAAGAGCCATCAACGGCTCTTCCTGTTTACATCGTGATCAGTCGTGATTGGACACGGCTGATCACATGGTAAAGAGCCTCCGCCGGAGGCTCTTTACCAAGATCGGAGATGCAGGATGTCAGACTGACAACCCGCATCACCGATCGCCGGGGGCGCGCCGGCATGAAATCCTGCAGGACGTTAATAGACGTCCAGTTAGGGTTTCACAACCACTTCCCGGACGTCAATTGTCTATTGACCGGGTGGGAAGTGGTTAATAGTGTTGAGCGGAATACGCCATATTCGATTTCGCGATATTGCGCGAATATATAGAAGAATATTCGCGAATATTCGCTAATATCGAATATTCGTGATATTTTATCCCAAAAAATGTTTTGCTAAATTTCGCTAATGCGAAAATGATTGCGAAATTCTCATTAACGGAGATCATTTCCTGTATTACTAAACTAATATGCACTAAACACTAACTCTACACTAACTCTACTTAAAAGAAAGGAGAATAAGGGGGCAAAAGAAGGGCGGAGAAGATAATCGCGCAATATTCCTATTGCGCGATTATCTTCTCCGCCCTTCTTTTGCATCAGAGCCAATCAGAATAACTTGAATATTCGGCAAAAGGAATATTGCGCAATATTCCCTTTGCCGAATATTCAAGTTATTCTGATTGGCTCTGATGCAAAAGAAGGGCGGAGAAGATAATCGCGCAATATTCCGTTTGCCGAATATTCGAGTTATTCTGATTGGCTCTGATGCAAAAGAAGGGCCGAGTAGCTGATGCGATTCTTTTATGTTGCCGAAAATTCGCAATGCGAATTTTCGGCAACATAAAAGGATTGCCTCAGCTACTCGGCCCAGGGTCTCTAATCATACCAGCAATGCTTTTAAACGTCGATGGAGATCACTAGGATGTGATCTGTTTTAAAAATAAATTAGAAAAAATACGAATATTCGCCGCAATATTCGAGTTATTCGCGAATACTCGAATATGCAATATTCGTAGCGAATATTCGCAATGCGAATATTCGTGAGCAACACTAGTGGTTAAAGGGGTTGTAAAGGTTTGTTTTTTTATTTTCTAAACAGGTTCCTTTAAGCTCGTGCATTGTTGGTTCACTTACCTTTTCCTTCGATTTCCCTTCTAAATGTTTTTTTTTCTATGTCTGAATTTCTCACTTCCTGTTCCATTTCAGTAAGCTTTCCACCATCATCCGAGCCATTCTGGCTGGGGGTTAGTCAGCGTGCTCGCCCCCTCCTTTGGGACTACATCCCTGCGGGGGGACGCATCATCCGAGCCGTTCTGACTGGGGGTTAGTCAGCGTGCTCGCCCCCTCCCTTGGGACTACATCCCTGCGTGGAACGCATCATTCGAGCCGTTCTGACTGGGGGTTAGTCAGCGTGCTCGCCCCCCCTCCCTTGCGACTACATCCCTGTGGGGGGACGCATCATCCGAGCCCTTCTGACTGGGGGTTAGTCAGCTTGCTCGCCCCCCCTCCCTTGGGACTACATCCCTGTGGGGGGACGCATCATCCGAGCCTTTCTGACTGGGGGTTAGTCAGCGTGCTCGCCCCCCCTCCCTTGGGACTACATCCCTGCGGGGGGACGCATCATCCGAGCCGTTCTGATTGGGGGTTAGTCAGCTTGCTCGCCCCCTGCCTTGGGACTACATCCCTAAAGCTGACTAACCCCCAGACAGAACGGCTCGAATGATAGGGGCAAGCTTACTGAGGAGGAGCAGGAAGTGAGAAATTCAGACAAAGATTGGATTTGAACAGGGGCTGGGGCAATTTTAAAGACAGTCAGTGCAGCATTAAAAAAAAAAAATCTGAATTACACCCCTCCCCCCGCTACGCCACTCCTACGAGCTTAGGGGGGGGGTATTTTTTTTTTCCATATCTGTGCCCCTTTCTGATGATCATGTGCTGGTCGGAGCAGAGGGAATATTTCTTCAGTTTCAGTTTCTTTCAGTTACCGGAGACAGTGCGCCTTTACAGTAGCGGTACCGTCACATTCCCACAGTGTAGTGTCAGGAGGTCAAGGAGTTGCTTCGCAATATGCTACAAAGTGGGGTGATCCAGAAAAGCTGTAGTCCATGGGCTGCTTCCATGGTACTGGTGCGCAAAAAAACCTCAGTCAACGGTGTGGACTATCAGAAACCTAATGCATGCACCCACAAGGACATTGGCCCCAGTATCGCTACCTGCTGATAAACCTTTGCCAAATGACCCAAAACGAAAGTCAAGGGAATGGACGCCCTTTGTGGTTGAGGAATTCCTAATGGCCCATTGACAAGCCAAATTATTTTCTACTCTGGACCTGGCCAGTGGCTACTTTTCAGTGGCGACCCGTCCATAGGGGGCGCCCGGGTGCCGCCCCCCCCTCCTGTAGTAAAAAAAAAACGGGCCCTTTAAGGCTTTTAAACATTCGTTTTGCAGCGCCGTGCAAATAACATACACTCACGCATTGCCTGAGTGTATGTTATTGTGGCCAGCCTAGTCAGATAACCGGACATCGGGCGCCGATTATCTGACTAAGGACAGCTGGTTGGCTGTGGGGAAGTGCCTTTCCCAATACAACCCTTCAGCTCCCGGATGTTTTATCTCGGAACGTAGTGGGCTACGTCCCTTGGATAAGACTGACGGCCGTCTCAGCCAATCAGGTTTCAGTGATTCTGTTTATCTGTAACCTGACTGGCTGGAGCTTCATCGAGGGCGGCAGAAGACATTGAGGGACAGTGGAAGGAGGATGGCGAACCCCAGAAAGGTAAGTGCCAGGTGGGGGTGGGAGAGCAATCTGACTGGCAGTGGATGTGGAGACGATTGATGTGGGGACAATTGATGTGGACACCAGTGGGGGACAATTGATGTGGGCACCAGTGGGGGACAATTGATGTGGGCACCAGTGGAGGACAATTAATGTGGGCACAGTGGGGACAATTGATGTGGGCACAGTGGGGACAATTGATGTGGGCACAGTGGGGACAATTGATGGCATGGCACAGTGGCTGCCTTTGATGGGCACAGTGAGGCTGCCATTTTTTTATTTTTTTATCATTTGTTTGCGGCCCCCCAAAAATTTTGAGCACCAGCCGCCACTGCTAGAAAGTCCCTTTACGATACCAAGGCCAAGAGAAGACCACCTTTATTACACCCCTGGGACTATTCAAGTTCAATCGCTTGCCCATCAGCCTCGGGAACCTTCCAACGTCTAATGGAAACACTAGGTCTCAGCATGCTCTGATGCGGTCTCTTTTTTTTCACTCGGTTGGGCTCCTCCAAGCCATAGACCGGGGTAGGTGGAAAAAGCTACCCCATCACCCGGTACTGGTTGCGCTTCCCACTTGGGCGCCAGCTTGCTTCTTCTGGTATTTGGTGTTCTTTATCAACACCTGGTCCAGATGTTTCACGTGTTCCTCTAAAGCAGTGGTTCTCAACCTTCTAGTGCCGTGACCCCTTGATAAAATATCCCAAGTTGTGGGGACCCCTAACAGTAAAATCATTTTCGTAGCATGGGTTGTCAGCACCCAAGGCAAGACAAGTAATTTGAGCCCCCTAACCCAAAGACATTTAGCGCTACCCGAGTCCTTTTAATGGCAACTATAATCACAGGTAGTGTTACTCACTGTGTCTCCGACTTTGTGGTGTCTCGTAGCAGTGACACCTATGCCCAGGACTGGACTGGGACAGAAATTTGGCCCTGGACTTCATCCAGACTGGCTCATTTTACCAGGTCTCTCCCATAGCGGCTGGACAACTCCCGCACCCCCCCCAATGGCCACCCAAGCCCCCTCTTCCCCTTCACTAGCCACTAGCCATTCTATATTATTATAGGCAGTACCAGTGGGGAAGCTAGACATTATTTCACCCGGGAGGAAATAAATCAGTTCGGTGCCCCCCCTTATGGGACAAGATTAGGCAGAAGTGAGAAACATCCAGGCCGGGCGTGGTCTGGACATGCTGGTGTGAGGACGCGTTCTCCTCTTGCTCCGGCACCGACACAGCTATTTGCTTGCTTTCTATCAGCTCAGCTATCTTTTCACCCCGCAGAACATGAGGAAGAAAACGGGGAAGTCCCTTCCTAAGGCTGGTGCGCATCCGGGCTCCATCAGACGTTTTTTGGCGGCTGAACCGGAAGAGGGAGACGATCTGGATGAACTAGGCCGGTCTCCTCGTGGCACAGGCCCCGGCACTGACTCCGCCTCCCGCCGTAGGTCCGACACTAGACATCACTCTCCTGTCTCGTCGGTGTGTTCGGAGGGTGCGAGCAGCATACGGCTTCGTTCCGAGGTGCGGGTTGAAGACTTTCCCACCAAAACAGAACTGACGTCCCTGTTCCAAGGCCTGGAGAGATCCATCAAGAAAGAGCTCTCTGCAGTACGGGCGGACCTATCACAGGTACTGGGCCGGGTGGAGGAGACAGAGCTGCGCCTTGACCGCCACGCGGTCGCTATCCGGAACCTACAAGCTACCGCCTTACCATTGCTCACAGGATGGCCCTCTACAAAATCGAAGACCAGGAGAACCGGAACCGGAGAAACAACATTCGTATAAGAGGCCTACCGGAGGCAACGGGGGATGACGATCTCCTACCTTCCGTCCGTGGTATCTTCAACGGTCTCCTGGGGCTGGCACCGGACAACCCGCTTAAGATAGACCGGGTCCACAGGGCCCTACGACCTCGAGCATTGCCATCCGACGTGCCGAGAGATGTCATATGCCGGGTGCATTACTATGAGGAGAAAGAGCGCATCATGCGTAAGGCCCGGGAGCAGCCTTCTCTGGATTTTGATGGAGCGGCCTTGTCTTTTTTCCCCGACCTTGCGAGGGAGACCTTGGAACGCCTCAGGGCCCTGCGGCCTTTGACCGAGAAACTACGTGAGGTGTCCATCTCATACCGCTGGGGTTTCCCTGCAGCTTTAATTGCTACTAAAGATGGCAAGTCAGCGGTCTTACGCTTTCCGGAGGACTTGGATAAATTCTGCTCCACCGTGAACATCACTCCACCGGACTTACCTGGCTGGCAAGACGTCATTCCCGACCTACCGGGCACTTCTGATCAACAATGGCAGAAAGTCACTCGCAAACGCCATTCTGCCAACTCGGGATTTACCCCCTCATCGGGTTGATATGGGTGACTGTTCCCTTTGCAGCCTTACAGGGATCTGTGACCTCCATCCTAACTGATTTGGGCCTATGGTCATTTTAGTTTGTATTTTTCTTTTTCTTTTTTCTTTATGATGGGAGCTCCTAGTGGGCCCCGGTAATTCACGATCCCTACCTTAGCGTTTGTTCGCCAGGAAGATGTGACTCCTGCTATTCAAGTTATCTCAGTATAATTCTTGGGAAGGGCACATATGTTGTTGACCTCTTTTACCTTCTCAATGTACCTTGAGTCGGTTGTTTTTATGATCTTAGCGGTCATTTTATACTTCGTTAGGATATTGTGTGTACCTCTGATCTTCCCCCTGTTCTGTTTTTACATCAAAGTTTCTTATTTTATTTGTTTGATTTTTCATTTTTTATTTAATGTTATCATTTTTTCCTCTGCTCCTGTGTCGGTGCCGGGGTGAATGGGCAGTAGTTATGATACCTTTTGGGGGTCGCTGCCCTTCGACTCCGTTTCGATACCCCCCCTCCTTGGGGTGTCGCAGGGCCGGGTTTCACCACTCCCCCGCCTCTTCGGACGCGGTTTGGGTGGGGGGGCCGGGCCCTGTGTACTCCCCTTCTCAGCACGGCAGATGCTTGCGTGCAGGTTCTTGCCTTGCCCCTGAGCGGGGCTTTGCGTTGTTATTTCCTGAAGAATTGTTTGTATTCATGGTGTTTTTTTTTTTTTCTAATTTCTTGTTTCTTTGCTTTTTTCTCCTCTCTCTCTCTCTCTGCCCTTCTTCTCCCCTGCCCCGCTTCCTCCCACTCCATGATGCCCCCCTCCGCCTCCCGATTGTCTCCTGGACCCCCCTACTTGGACCCCAATGGCTGAGGTGAACCTGGTCTCGTTCAATGTTCGGGGACTACACGCCCCAGGTAAGAGACATCACTTATATAGGGAATTGGCTCGCCTGCGAGGGGACATTGTCCTCCTTCAGGAGACTCACCTCACACATTCTACATCTGTTAAATTATTTTCACCGCAATATCCTATATGGTATTATAGTTTATCTGACGTACATAAGGCAAAGGGAGTAGCTATTGGATTTCGTAGGGGTTCCTCTTTTGTGCTGGAAGACATGCTTAGTGATCGCATGGGCCGTTTCTTGTTCCTCAGAGGGCAATTGGGCACGATGCCATGTACGATAGCGACCTTGTATGCCCCTAACAGGGATCAGTCTACTTTTATATCTTCTACACTTAGGAAGCTGGGTGACTTCGCCCGTGGGTGTGTTCTCCTTGCAGGGGACTTTAATGTTCCGATGGAACCTTCCCTCGACACGTCATTAGGGAGTTCTTGCATATCGTGGAGGCGTCTTGCGTCCAATTGATGGACGTGTGGAGGATTATGCACCCACGGGTTAAGGATTACACTTATTTTTCACAAGTTCATGCCTCTTATTCCAGAATAGATTACTTTATGATAGATCACCATCACCTGCAGCTGGTGGAGGGCTCCGCTATAGGGACTTCTCCTATATCGGATCATGCCCCCATCTCTCTCTCGATGAAAATCCCCTCTGTCCCAACCCGTCGGGCTAACTGGAAGCTCAACGATGGCTTGCTCCTTGACGAGATCGATAGGAACATGATTAATGATGCTCTGGTACAGTATTTCATGGAAAATGATGGGCCAGAAGTTACTCCTGGTACGCTTTGGGAGGCTCACAAAGCTTTCGTCAGGGGCAAGCTTATCGAATTGGGTTCCAGGAAAAAGAAGGAACGCACTCATTTACAATTGAAATTGGTGAAAGAAATTGAGGAGTTAGAGCGACAGCATAAGGCGGGCTTACAAGCTCAGACCTTTCGAGATTTAACCCAAAAGAGGGAGGAATTGAAGGATCTTTATCATTCAGAGCAGAAGCAAAGGTTTCGCACTGTAGCTCAGACTTGGCATGAATGGGGCAACAAACCCAGCCGCTTATTGGCGCGCTCTCTCCTGCAGAAAAAATCTGCCACCTTCATAGCTAAGATTAAAACCCCAGCTGACTCACTGGTATACGAGACGTCTGCTATCGCCAGAGAGTTTAGGTCATTCTACCAATCTTTGTATCATGTGCGCCATACTGATGGTGACAGGGACACTAGGTCCCGACTTATTCAGGATTACTTAAAACAAGCCAAATTACCCTCTCTCCCTGCAGACTCTTTGGCAGCCCTAGAAGGGGATTTTACGACAGCAGAGCTGCGTGTTGCTTTGAAAGCTATGTCTAACGGGAAAGCTCCCGGCCCGGACGGCTTTACAGTTGCTTATTATAGAGCTTTTTCAGAAATATTGATCCCTCGCTTGACTGATTACGCCAATACAGTTCCCGAGGTTGGCTCCCTCCGTCAGGAAACGCTTCATGCCCATATTGCTGTCCTCCCCAAACCGGGGAAAGACCCCTGCTGTTGTGGGAGTTATCATCCTATTTCCTTATTAAATTTAGATGCCAAATTATATTCTAAAGTCATCGCTAATAGGCTCCTCACCTTTATCCCTAGATGGGTTTCCAGAGACCAAACGGGCTTTATTCCTGGCAGGGAGGCGCGGGATAATTCTCTCCGCACACTGTCCCTGATTGCCCATGCCCGGAGGTCCTCCCAGCCCACCCTTTTGCTCTCTACAGATGCTGAAAAGGCGTTCGATCGGGTGGACTGGGAGTTCCTGATGGCCACGCTTTCCCATCTGGGGATAGGTCCCACCCTCCTCTCCCGTATTTCTGCCCTATACAAATTTCCCACGGCTCAAATACGTGTTAATGGCGCGTTGAGTGATTCATTTACTCTTCGCAATGGGACCCGCCAAGGATGCCCCCTGTCACCGATTCTGTTTGCCCTCTCCCTTGAACCTTTTTTATCCTCGATAAGGCATAATCCGGATATACGTGGGATTAAAGTAGGCAGTGTTGAACATAAATACGCCGCCTATGCGGATGATATATTGTTTTATGTTCAACAACCTGTTCTTACTCTTCCACCGTTAATGGCTGCCTTTGAAGCCTTTGGAGCAGTCTCTAATTTTAAAATTAACTTGAATAAATCGGAAATTTTGAATATTTCCGTCCCCGCCCGAATTGTGCCTCATCTGAAAGCTTCCTTCCCCTTCAGCTGGCAGACCCGTGCATTAAAATACTTAGGTATCTTCCTTACGGCCAACCCTGCATATTTGTTTCGTAGTAACTTTATTCCCTTACTGAATGAGATCAGGGCTGATCTACACAGATGGTCGCAGCTTTCTCACTCATGGCTGGGCAAGATTAATATCATAAAAATGAATATTCTGCCTCGTTTGTTATTTCTATTTCAAATGATCCCATATAGAATCCCGGTAGGATTTTTTACAATAATAAGATCCTTATTCTGTAGATTTGTTTGGAACAGGAGACGGCCCAGAATTGCGAGAACAGTGTTGACTAGCCCCAAACGGGAAGGAGGCCTGGCTTTGCCGGACGTTAAACGTTATTTCCAGGCCGCAGTTCTCACCAGAATTTCGGATTGGAAATACCACACCCAATCAAAGCTGTGGGTATCTCTGGAGATAGATTTGAGTGGAGTGGATCTCTACACTCAGATCTGGATTCCGCGTAGGTTTAGAGGCTTATCCCCTACGACTTCCCCTCTGACCCACTCTACTCTGATGATTTGGGATGGGCTCGGTAGAACTCACGGGTGGTTGTGTAATTCCCCTTTGTTGCCCCTTACCGGCCATGACTATTTCTCACCTGGCCACACACAACCTCCGCAGCGACCCTGGTCGCTAGGATCCGCTTTACTACTCCACCAGGTCGTTTCTGCCTCGGGTACAGTCCCTCTGACGGATCTGGTTGACTCTTCCCTGATTACGCCTATGGTTCTGTGGAGGTACCGCCAATTGGTGGCTTTTGTTTCCTCCTTGTCTAAACCTCTTAGAGGATTAGTAGCCCTGAACCCGGTGGAATGTGCTTTTGTCGAGGATCGACCGGTGGAGAGACCCCTTTCTTTTTTTTACACAGCATTGCACACTTTGTCTCCAAAGGGAACTCACATCTTTTTGCGTAACTGGGAGAAAGACCTACAGAGGGAACTATTACACTCCCAGTGGGATTCTATCCTGAACCTCGCTCATACGTCCTCCATCTCTTCTAAAATGGCTGAAGTTAATTATAAGTTGCTTACGAGATGGCATTATACCCCGATGGTCCTACATAAAGCCTTTCCACTGACTTCCCCGCTGTGTTGGCGAGGCTGTGGTGAACAGGCCACACATGCTCATATCTGGTGGAATTGCACGTTAATCCGTCCATTCTGGTCCTCCGTCTTGCATTGGATGAAGGAAATTCAGGGCTCTGCAATTGCGGAGGACCCATGGGCAATTTTACTGCACTGTACAGATGAGCCAATCGGATCATACAAAAAGTCCTTAACACCTCACTTATTGAATGCTGCCAAGTCTCTCATTCCACGTTATTGGAAACAGACGGTGGTCCCAACTTTACGCCAGTGGCTGGTTGAAGTGGATAGGGTCTACTACATGGAGGACCTTACTCACTCCCTCAGGAACAAATCTGATTTGTTTTCAAAGATATGGTCCGGCTGGCTTGTTTTTGGATATTCCTCGGCTTTTGCAGAGCTCATGTCCCAACCAGTGTAGACACGTATCATGTGTCTTGGGAGTGTGCGGTGTTGGGCTTATGTATGTATGGAATGCCCAGTTAATGCCTTGACCGTTGGCCTTCCTGTCTTACTTTATTGTTGCCTTGATCGTATTTTTCCACAGGTTGACGTCTGGAGAACCCTTCCCCCCCCCCCCTCATTCTCTTTCCCCTTCTATTTTCCTTTTCTTTTCTCTTTTTTCCTTTTTACGCTTCTTTCTTGTATTACAGGTACCTCATTTTAGATATCCTATAGTAACATTAGGGTTGGACTTTTTAAGGTGTCACAGGACGGGTACGTTCAGACATTGGAATAAGGGTCTGGTGGGAGGGTTTATAGAAATAATAGGTAATGTCTTTTGAAACTAGGCCGGAAATGTACAAATTCATTTATACTTTGTTTTTTGTTTTTGTTTTGTTTTTGTTGTTGTTTTATTTGTGGCCTGTAGATCCATTTTTGCAGATCTAACTCTTTACCTCATGTTCCCAAGAGTGACCCTCTTTTGGTTGTAGAAGTTTGTATTGATGCTTGCAATGATTGTCTTCACTTCTCAGACCTTTGCTGGATTAGGTCTACCCAGTTTTACTGTATGTACCTGAATGCACTTTATATTTTCTTCTTTTCAAATAAAAAATATATTAAACAAAAAAAAGAAACACCCAGGCCAAAGCTGTTGAGTCAGCTGTCTGTCCCCTGCTCCTCTGGTCCTCCCCCTGCTTCTTTGTTCCTTTCAGGTGAGTGCTGCGGGGAGGGAGAGACAGAGGAGCAGAGGGGGTGGCAGTCTGCTGTCACTGAAGCCGGCCCACTAAGCCATCGGCCCAACGGAAAACTCCCTGTAGTCCCAATGGCCAGTCCATCCCTGCCTATGCCTATCAGGAGATGAGGTCTCCTCCAGCCTCTCCCACTTCATATTCCTCACCAGTCAGCTGACCTCCAGATCTCCCAGCAGTTAAACGGAATGGGCTGCTGCGAAGAGGCTGAGGGCTCCAGGAAGAGCCCAGCTGAGTGGCCACAGACGATCCAGGGATGGCAATGCTGGGTGGCCATAAAAAGGCTGGGAGAGTGGTGCGGGCTTCAGGAACAGCCCAGGATTTAGTGACCCCTGGCAAATCATCATTCGACCCCCAGGTTGAGAACCACTTCTCTAAAACAAGCATGTCCAAAGTCCGGCCCGCGGGCCAAATATGGCCCCCCTGGGGATTTGGATATATATATTGTTTGTGGCCTCCAGGGCCACAAAAGTTTAATACCGTATTTATCGGCGCTGCCATGGAGCGGACAGGGAGGGAGCAAGACGAGCGCGGTCAGAATACAAGAGAATCTTCTGTTTACTCAGCAGCTACTCTATTGGAAGTCCTGTCTCCTTGGGATGCCATTGGACGACTGTTCTGTCTATCATAGGAGGCGGGACTTTTGTACTGATTTCCTTTTTTTTTCGTGGTGTTTTTTTTTTTTTTTTTTAAATAGAACATGTACTTTTTGCAGGGAGATATCTGAATGACGGGTGCACCTAGAGGCATCATTCAGATATAATTTTCTTGCAGCAGCGATTCTGCGCACCGTAAGAACGATCATAGCGGCGGTTCCGCCGCTTGATCGTTCTTACAGGTGGTGGGAGGGGCTCTCCCGTCCCATCGGGGGCCTGGAGAGATGATCGCTGTCCGCCCGATGTGCAGCATAGAGATGACTGGTGACCAGATGATCTCCAGTCATGACCGTCGGAGGCCCGGCGCGCGATGTGATGACGTCACGCCCAGGCCCCCGGAAGTAAACAAACCGCAATTGCGGCTAGTTCGAATGAGATCTGTGAATTTTTTTTTCACAATCTCATTCTTTCCAGCCTGGAGGGGAGATTTGGGGTCTTATTGACCATGCCGCATTTCTCCATAAAGAGGACCTGTCACACACATTTCCTATTACAAGGGATGTTTACATTCTTTGTAATAGGAATAAAAGCGATCGAAAAAAAAAAAATTAAGAAAAAGTGTAAAAAATGAATAAATAAATAATAATAAAAAAAAATATGCAAACGCCTCTGTCCCCGGTAGCTCGCGCTCAGAAGCGCACGCACACGAAAGTTCCGCCCACGTACGTAAACGTCATTTAAACCACACATGTGAGGTGTCGCCCCGTGCGTTAGAGCGAGAGCAATAATTCTAGTACTAGATCTCCTCTGTAACTCTAAACTGGTAACCTGTAAAAAATTTAAAGCGTCGCCTATGGAGATTTTTAAGTAACGATGTTTGGCGCCATTCCATGAGTGTGCGCAATTTTAAAGCATGACATGATAGGTATCTATTTACTCGGCGTGACATCATATTTCATATTTTACCAAAAAATTCGGCTAACTTTACTGTTTTTTGTTATTTTTTAATTCATGAAACTGTTTTTTTTTTTTTTACAAAAAAAATGCGTTTGAAAAATTAATGCGCAAATACGGTGCAAGATAAAAAGTTGCAATGACCACCATTTTATTCCCTAGGGTGTCTGCTAAAAAAAAAAAAAACATATATAATGTTTGGGGGTTCGGAGTAATTTTCTAGCAAAAGAATGATGATTTGTACATGTAGGAGAGAAGTGCCAGGATAGGCCCGGTATGGAGGTGGGTATAAAAGCCCGGTATGGAGGTGGGTATAAAAGCCCGGTATGGAGGTGGGTATATAAGCCCGGTATGGAGGTGGGTTTTAAAGCCCGGTATGGAGGTGGGTTTTAAAGCCCGGTATGGAGGTGGGTTTTAAAGCCCGGTATGGAGGTGGGTATATAAGCCCAGTATGGAGGTGGGTTTTAAAGCCCGGTATGGAGGTGGATTTTTTAAGCCCGGTATGGTGGTGGGTTTTGAAACCCGGTATGGAGGTGGGTTTTAAAGCCCGGTATGGAGGTGGGTATATAAGCCCAGTATGGAGGTGGGTTTTAAAGCCCGGTATGGAGGTGGATTTTGAAACCCGGTATGGAGGTGGGTATAAAAGCCCGGTATGGAGGTGGGTATAAAAGCCCGGTATGGAGGTGGGTATTAGAGCCCGGTATGGAGGTGGGTATAAAAGCCCGGTACGGTGGTGGGTATAGAAGCCTGGTATGGAGGTGGGTATAAAAGCCCGCTATAGGGGTGAGTATAAAAGCCCGGTATTAAAGGGGTTAAAGTAGACTGCATTTCACTGCATCTGTAATCATGGAACTCATGAAGGCACTCACACAGGCTTCATACAAGGACTCAAGTTCAATACAATTGTTTCTGTTTTTATTAAATAGCTATTACTTTTAAAGAAAAACAAAAAACAAAAAACAAAAACATTATAACAAATATCCGCAAAACATAAAATACTTCTTCATCTAAGAGTGAAAAATAATCTACTTCTTTGGCAAGTCCGGCTTCACATTCTCAGGAGTTCTCGGATACCCTGTAGGAGGCGTTCTTCTATATACAGGGGGTAGGGGAATGTTGTAAAAATAAGCAGAGATTATGGGATGTATTTATATTTAAAAAAAAAACTATTCTCAGAGCTATTCATCATGTGAAACTTCATACAGAGTGAATCAGGAAAATAACACGATATGGTCAGTAGATGGAGCTGGCGTTAATAGGAAAACCAACTTGCTATGATCATCGGCGCCATCTAGTGGCCATAATGCACTATTTTCCTGACCGACTTTATTTTGTATATAGAATAAACAGTTTAATAACATTCAATTTTGCCTGGTTCCCACAGACAAATAGCTCTGAGATGTATTTTTTTTTTCTTTTAGAAATACACCCCCAAGTGTTCACACACTCCGCATTTAGACGCAGTATTTCCAGAAACATTCGGACAGGTTTCCCGCGCGCTTCTTGAATTGTTTGCGGTCTTTTGATTGCAGGCGGCTGAGCAGCGATATTCGGGGGTGCTTGTCAAACAGCTCCTATAAAGGCAGGAAATACAGAATTAAAAAGTCAGAAGCCTGCTAATGTGTTCCAAGGGAATTGGGCCATCCGAATCCCTCTTAGGGGCCCAGTCATACTCTTTTGGTCTTCTCTTATTTTCCCTTTTGGTCTGTTGAATATACCAATAAAAATTATATATTCATTGCTGCCCTTTGCACACTTAGGGGGTGCATTTCTAAAAAATGATCATGTGAACCTGCATGTGCATTTGTTCTGTGCAAAAAGTGGCAACATTCTTAACTTACTAGGCTATTTTTCCTTAACTACTTCCCGACCAGCCGCCGCAGTTCTACGCCCTGCGCGAGAGCCCGTAGCTCTAGGTCGGCTCTCGAAGCGGCCACTAGGGGCGCGTGCGCCCCCGCTCATCCCTGACTCCTGCGCGCGTGCCCGGCGGGCGCGATCGCCGCCGGGCACCCGCGATTGCTCGTTACAGAGTGGGGACCGGGAGCTGTGTGTGTAAACACACAGCTCCCGGTCCTGTCAGAGAAGAAATTACCTAATGTCTGTTCATACAATGAATGAACAGCGATCTGTCATTTGCCCTAGTGAGTCCCACCCCCCTTCAGTTAGAACACACCTAGGGAACATACTTAACCCCTTCCTCACCCCCTAATGTTAACCCCTTAACGTTTTTTTGCGATTTATTTTTTATTTTTTTACGAAAAATATGTAGAAGAATATGTATTGGCCTAAACTGAGGGAAATTTATATATATATATATATATATATATATATATATATATATATATATATTTTTTTTTTTTTTGGGGGGGATATTTATTATAGCAAAAAGTAAAAAATATTCATTTTTTTTTTTAAATTGTCGCTCTATTTTTGTTATTTTTATAGCGCAAAAAATACCACCAAAAGAAAGCTCTATTTGTGGGAAAAAAAGGACGCCAATTTTGTTTGGGAGCCACGTCGCACGACCACGCAATTGTCAGTTAAAGCGATGCAGTGCCGAGTCGCAAAAAGTGCTCTGGTCTTTGACCAGCAATATGGTCCGGGGGTTAAGTGGTTAAAGCGGAGGTTCACCCAAAAATCAACTTTCTGCAGTTAGATCCAGCATACTGCTGACATCTGCAGTATGCTGGTCTTTTTTTTTTTTTGGTACTTATCGTTTTAGCAGTATTTCTTCTGTGGCTCCGAGGGGGGAATCCTGCGGGGAATGGGCGTTCCCAAAGGCAAGCAAGTTGATTGACGGCCTTCGATAGCGCGTCACGGCTTCCGTAAATTGCCGAGTGTCACTTTGGTTATTTTCGGAAGCCGTGACGCGCTATCGAAGGCCGTCAATCAACTTGCTTGCCTTTGGGAACGCCCATTCCCTGCAGGATTCCCCGCTCGGAGCCATAGAAGAAATACTGCTAAAACGATAAGTACCAAAAAAAAAAAAAAAAAAGACCAGCATACTGCAGATGTCAGCAGTATGCTGGATCTAACTGCAGAAAGTTGATTTTTGGGTGAACCTCCGCTTTAAGGTCGAATGTTATTCAGAAAGGCATGCAGCAGAAAAATACCACATTATGGCCACTAGATGGAGCCAAAAACCACAGCAAATAAATAATTATTTTTTTAATGAACGTCAGCTCCATCTATTGGCCATGCAGTATTTTTTTAATTCAATAAGTTCTGTATGAATAAATATCAATGAACTTGAAGAGGGAAAAGAATAATAACATTAGATTTTACCCCCCTCCAGTCAGTCGCACAGAACAAATGTACTTGCAGTTTCATATCAGAAATATATGAATGAAAAAAAAAATATTTAATTTGTATATGTGTATGTATGTATGTATGTATGTATGTATGTATATATATATATATATATATATATATATATATATATATATATATATGCCTCCAATCACCCCCAGCCATTAACACCCCCTGCTATTTACATCCCCTGCCTCCAATCTCCCCCAGGCCCCCTGCCTCCACTGTCCCCTGCCTCCATCCCCATCTGCGGTGCCACCAACAACCACTGTCTCCATCCCCCACCCTCTGCGGTGCCACTAACACCCCCTGCCTCCAATCACCCCCTGCCTCCATTGCCGCCTGCCTTCAATCTCCATGCGTAGTTCCAAGCCGAACCGGTCTCGGCTATTTTTACTGGCACATTTCCAAAACGGGGGAAAAAGTGACCGTTTTTACAAACTGACCGTAAAAATACAGACGGTTGGCAAAACTGCCCCCTCCCAACGCTCCCTACACACCTTTGCAGAGAAGGGGCGTGTCCATCGCTGCATGGATGTCAAATTGGGAGCAGCGAGTGTGTCCATGCAGCCACTGCGTCCCAATTGACATGAATGGGACTGCCTGCATGAAACTCCTGTGCATCCCTATGTGGGTAAACTGTGGCCCTTGGACGGGTGTAAGCTGTAGTTCCCACGTGTGAACAGGTTAAAGGCTCATGTGTATAACTCCCAGTGGCAGCCGCATGTGGCCATACAAGAGAATGACTGTTGGTGGGCATGCTCGTGTATGCACCAAAGCTCTGCACGTGCATGTACAATGTGTACAATGTATTTGGCAAAACGCATAAATTCTTTGTAGGATGTCTGACTGCCTATTGATTTCTGAGTCTACTGCCGGCACCGCGTGATTTATTTATGGTTAATTGGTGCCGTTTAATTGAAGTCGTCTGTCACTTACCTCTTTGTCGTCCATGTTATAGGCGTCCAGACCGAATCCTGGAAACAGAAGATTGTGGGTAAGACAGATGTACAACCCTACCGATCACATCAAAGGGGAAGTGCAGGTAACACACAATATACAGCAAGACATAAGGACAGAGAGAGAAGCCGTGTTTGAATTGTTGAATGTTCTGCATAGGTGTGCGCAGCCTGTAGCATTAGGGTGTGCACCTGAAAGCTCAAAAACATGGTACCGATCTCTCACTGTGTTCATTCAGAAAGACAAGGGGCTGGTAAATGACATTACACCTTCCGCCACTCATCCTGAAATATCATCTATGTGTGCTCACTGCAGTAGCCAATGGGAGAGGAGGGAAGCCAGCCATGCTGTGGGAGAAGACACTGGTCAGCAGTGGGAATCTGCACCACAGGTAGTGATTAGAGTGTGCCTGGACACACCTGGCACACCCTGTGCGCACGTCTATGATGTTCTGTTTAGCAAAAATAAAAAAACTCTTCCCTACTGAGTCATAGTAAAATGACGTCGAGAGGGACCTTTCGTCCTTCAGGCTGGATGTCATATGACGTCCTTGCTTTCCCGGCCGCTAGGGGGCACGCACGCCGCTCCCCGCCGCATTGCTCCAGACCCGGTGTGCGTGCCCGGCGGCCGCAATTGCCTGCAATCACGGCAGGACCATGGATCTGGGTGTGTAAACACCCAGGTCCATGTCCTGTCTGCGGTGAGGGGACTGATGTGTGTTCCCAGTACAGAGGAACACACATCGGTCTCCTCCTCCTACAGTTAGAAAACACTTTAGGGAACATATTTAACCCCTTCAGCGCCCCTAGTGTTAACCCCTTCCTTGCCAGTCACATTTTCACAGTAATCAGTGCAGTTTTATAGCGCTAATCGCTGCGTAAATGTCAACGGTTCCAAAGATGTGTCAAAAGTGTTCGATATGTCCGCCGCAATGTCACGGTCACAATAAAAATCGCAGATCGCCGCCATTACTAGTAAAAAAAAAAAAAATGCCATAATTCTATTTCCGTTATTTTGTAGACACTAGAACTTTTGCGCAAACCGATCGAATACGCTTATTGGGATTTTTTTTTTTTTACCAAAAATATGTAGAAGAATACGTGTCGGTCAAAACTGAGGGAATTTATTTTTTTTTTTAAATATGATATTTATTAAATCAAAAAGTTAAAGATATTGGGCCATATTCAGAAAGCTATTTACGCAGCGTATCTATAGATACGCTGCGTAAATACTAACAATAGCCGGCGTATCTTTTTTGCTATTCTGAAAAGAAGATACGCCGGCTTTCTCCCATCGAACAGCGTAATTCGCTTACACCGTCATATCTTAGTTGCATTATTACGCTGGCCGCTAGGTGGCGCTTACGGCGGTTTTCGCGTAATGTATGCAAATGAGCTATTTACGGCGATTCCCGAACGTACTTGCGGCGGAAGGGTCGTAGTTTACGTCGTTTGCGTAAGCGTTCGAGCGGCGTGAGGTTACCCCTGCTATAGGAGTAAGTAATATGCAATGTTAAGTATGGACGTCGGGACAGCGTTGAATTGTACGTCGATTACCTCGTTTGCGTAAATCGTTCGGGAATGGGGCTCGACGTTAGTAACGTTCACGTCGTTTTCATTGAGGAAAAGCGGTGTGATTTCACGCATGCGCACTGGGAACTTCCACGGACGGCGCATGCGCCGTCCAAAAAAAATGTGAATTACGTGGGGTCATGATTCATTTACATGAATCACGCCCCCACTTCATACATTTGAATTGCGCGGCCTTACGCCGCCACACATACGTTACGCCGCTGTAAATAATGGCGCAAGTTCTTTCTGAATAAAGAACTTGCGCAAATAATACAGGGGCGTAACGTATCGGGAATACGTTACGCCAGCAGAAAGATTCACGGATCTTTCTGAATCTGGCCCATTGTGTTTTTTTTGTGCTCTTCTCTTGTTTATAGCGCAAAAAATAAAAACCGAAAGAGGTGATCAAATACCACCAAAAGAAAGCTCTATTTGTGCGAAAAAAAAGGGCATCAATTTTGTTTGGGAGCCACGCCGCACGACCGCGCAAATTGTCTTTCAAAATGCGACAGCACTGAAAACTAAAAATTGGTCTGGGCAGGAAGGGGGTGAATATGCCCTCTAAGAAAGGGGTTAAATACCACCAAAAGCAAGTGAAAAAAATAATAAAAATATCATAAGTGTGACAGCGCTGAAAGCTGACAATTGGCCTGGGCAGGAAGGGGGTGAAAGTGCCCGGTCCCAACGACCCATAGACAACGCTGTCTCTGTACCCAGGCATTTACACACTTACCTTCTTTGCTGGAAATCTCGTCGGGATCTCTCTCTACTTCCTTGTCTAGAAACATCGGCAGATTCCGCAGTAAGCGCGTTTCGTCATCCCAGCTCTTCAAGTCCCCAAAATCCATCGCCGACTCTGAGAGGGGGAAAAAGAGAGAAATCAGAGCGCCCATTAACTCGCCTAATGCGTTGTGATGTATTAATGGTGTGGTTTTGGTGTGTTTTCGAAAAACGCCCATGGATCGCCTGCTTTTGAAGCTACTGAAAACTTGGCCTAAAAGGGGATCTCCCTCACTTTGGGGGGAGTTCTGCTCATTTCCTGTTGTGTCTCGAGGACAGGAAGTGAGGGGAAATCTCCTTAGTGGGGCACAAACAGCAAAAGATAAACTAAAAGATGTTTCAACCCTTGTCTACTCCATTCAAAAAATAAAATTATGTATCAACTTTAGAAATGCAAGCACTAAAGAAATATGAGTGTTGATTACTGTAGGCAGTACATCACATGGGAGTGCAAAATCTGGTGCAGCTGTGCATAGTAGCCAAATGTCTTTCAATGTCACTGTAAAAATTGCAGCCACCCTAGCAACCAATCAAAACTCACAATTTGTATTTTTAAATAACAAACGTGTTATACTTGCCTCCACTGTGCAGCTTTTTTTGCACAGAGTGGCCCCGATCCTCGTCTTCTGGGGTCCCACGGTGGCTCTCCCGGAAAAACTAACCCCCTTCATGGGAGCTGTCTCCCATGGGGGTTAGTTCTTGCCGGCGCGCTCCCGTGATACAGCGGGTGGCCATAGCCGCTCACTTTATCACTTGCCCCTGGCGAGCCAATGGCTGCGCTGCTATCAATTCACTGACTCTAGACAATCAACGCCCAGACTAAGCGGAGAAGAGGATGTCGGGCGTGAGCGCAGCAGGTGAACCGGCTTGGGTAAGTAAAATTGGGGGCTGGGGGGGCCGTAACTGTCAAGATTTTTTTTCACCTTAACCACTGCAGATCCACGCTATTGACAAAAGACGTCAACAGCGCGGACCTGAGCTGCCGGGGTCACGTCTTTGGACGTCAATGTTGTTGTAATTCCCCGCCCGTGCCACTGGGAAAAACAGTGCCGTCGCATCGCCGAGGATTTGATGCGTGCACCCGGCGGCCGCGGTATCCGCCAGGTACATGCGATCGGCGGTGACAGAGCTCTGTGTTTACACCCCATCATTACACACAGAGCTCCACGTCCTGTCAGGGAGAGGAGACCGATCTGTGTCCCTTGTACATAGGGACACAGCATCGGTCACCCCCCCCCCCTCACAGTTAGAACACACCCAGGATACACATTTAACCCCTTCCCCCGCCATGGGAGAGACCTGTCAAAGTGGGCCAGTCTGGATAAAGTCCAGGGCCAAATTTTTGTCCCAGTCCAGCCCTGGGCGGGGGGTATCATTCTTCACCCACTACAGAAAACTACAAGAGGGGGGGGGGGGGCGGAGACGAGACCAGTCTCCCTGCACAGGGAGAGAGAGAGCAGCAGTAAGTGGTCTTTATTACAGGAAGTCACACTGGATTGCTGCTCAGATCTGGAGGAAATACACAAAGATCTCAGAGATTCAGGAAGAATACACATGAAGAATGGTTTTCGATTTTATACTTTTATCTCGGCATTCAGCTTTAACCACTTTAAGACCAGACCTTTTCTCGAAACTTTTTGTTTACAAGTAAAAAAAAATTTTTTTTTAATTTTTTGGTAGAAAATTACTTAGAACCCCTCAAATATTATATGTTGTTTTTTTTTTTAGAAGAGAATAAAATGCCGGACATTTCAATGTCACATTAAATTTGAACATCGTTTTTTCGAATACAGTTTTCTTTGAAAATGTTTTTTTTTTTTAACAAATTTTAACCACTTAATCAGTGCCGCACAACGATATACGTCGCAAGCGCGCCCCGGTCCAAAGCTGCGGGACCCGCGGACCCAATCGCCGCCTGTGTCCCGCGATCGGTCACAGGAGCTAAAGATCGAGAAGAGGTGAGTGTAAACACACCTTCCCAGTTCTTCTGTGTGGCAGTGACACTGATCGTCTGTTCCCTGATATAGGGAATGATGATCGGTGACATCACGTCTACAACCACGCCCCCCCCCACAGTAAGAATCACTTCCTTGGGGCACACTTAACCCCTTAGCGCCACCTAGTGGTTAACCCCTTCACTGCCATTGTCATTTTCACAGTAATCAGTGCATTTTTATAGCACTTTTCGCTGTGAAAATGGCAATGGTCCCAAAAATGTGTCAAAAGTGTCCGCCATAATGTCGCAGTCACAAACAAAATCGCTGATCGCCGCAATTAGTAGTAAAAAAAAAATTATTAATAAAAATGCCATAAAACTTTCCCCTATTTAGTAAACGCTATAAATTTTGCGCAAACCAATCGTTAAACGCTTATTGTGATTTTTCTTTTACCAAAAATATGTAGAAGAATACGTATTGGCCTAAACTGAGGAAAAAAATGTTTCTTTACATCTTTTTTGGGGGATATTTATTATAGCAAAAGTAAAAAATATTGAATTTTTTTCTAAATTGTCGCTCTATTTTTGTTTATAGCGCAAAAAATAAAGACCGCAGAGGTGATCAAATACCACCAAAAGAAAGCTCTATTTGTGGGAAAAGAAGGACGCCAATTTTGTTTAGGAGCCACTTCGCACGACCGCACAATGGTCAGTTAAAGCGACGCAGAGCCGAATCGCATAAAGGGACCAGGTCCTTAACCTGCATAATGGTCCGGGGTCTTAAGTAGTTAATGCACAAAAAAACTATATATAACCACATTTTTCTGTAAATTATGAAAGATGATGACATGCCAAGTAAATAAATCCCGAACGTGTCGTGCTTTAAAATTGCACACGTGCATGGAATGGCGACAAACTACGATAATTAAAAAAAAATCCAGTCAACGCTTGAACAATTTTTTACAGGTTACCTGTTTAGAGTCTAGTGATAGAATTGTTGCTTTTGCTCTTACGTTTGCGGTGACACCTCACGTGTGTGGTACAGACACCATTTACATATGTGTGTGCAAACCAGGGAACAGGGCCCTTTAAAAAAAATATATATATTATTTTATCATAGACATTTTTTTACACTGTCACAAAATGTATCACCGTTATTGCAATCAAAAGAGATACACGAAACTAAACGTCCCTTGTGATTAACAATAAAGCATGACAGGTCCTCTTTATGGAGATATCTGGGGTCTGTAAGACCCCACATCTCTCCTCTGTACTGGAAAGCATGCGATAAAAAATAAATAAAAACCCTTTACATCTGTAAGTGATGTCATGAGGTCACTTCCAGACTCCTAGATCAGCGGTCTCCAAAGTTTTTATACAAAGGGCAAGTTTACTTTCCTTGAGACTTTTGGGGGGCCGGGCTGTGGCCAGTTAGATGAGAAAATGGCCTGGCGTCTGATGCCCTATCATTGGTGTCAGTGGGAGGAATAGTGTCCCATCATTGGTGTCAGTGGGAGGAATAGTGTCCCATCATTGGTGTCAGTGGGAGGAATAGTGTCCCATCATTGGTATCAGTGGGAAGAATAGTGTCCCATCATTGGTGTCAGTGGGAGGAATAGTGTCCCATCATTGGTGTCAGTGGGAAGAATAGTGTCCCATCATTGGTGTCAGTGGGAGGAATAGTGTCCCATCATTGGTGTCACTGGGAAGAATAGTGTCCCATCATTGGTGTCAGTGGGAGGAATAGTGTCCCATTATTGGTGTCAGTGGGAGGAATAGTGTCCCATCATTGGTGTCAGTGGGAGGAATAGTGTCCCATTATTGGTGTCAGTGGGAAGAATAGTGTCCCATCATTGGTGTCAGTGGGAAGAATAGTGTCCCATCATTGGAGTCAGTGGGAAGAATAGTGTCCCATCATTGGTTTCAGTGGGAAGAATAGTGCCCCATCATTAGTTTCAGTGGGAGGAATAGTGTCCTATCATTGGTGTCAATGGGAGGAATAGTGTCCCATCATTGGTGTCATTGGGAGGAATAGTGTCCCATCATTGGTGTCATTGGAAGGAATAGTGTCCCATCATTGGTGTCATTGGGAGGAATAGTGTCCCATCATTGGTGTCAGTGGAAGGAATAGTGTTCCATCATTGGTGTCAGTGGAAGGAATAGTGCCCTATCATTGGTGTCAGTGGGAGGAATAGTGTCCCATCATTGGTGTCATTGGGAGGAATAGGGTCCCATCATTGGTGTCAGTAGGAGGAATAGTGTCCCATCATTGGTGTCATTGGGAGGAATAGTGTCCCATCATTGGTGTCAGTAGGAGGAATAGTGTCCCATCATTGGTATTACTGTACGGAATTCTTCCCCATTATTGGTGTCAATAAACTGAATTGTGCCCTTTTCATTAGTGAGAGGAAGTGAGCCCTTTCATTGATGTCATTGAGAGGAATAATGCCCCATCGTTGGTGCTAGTGGAGTTGAGCAGGTGTACAGACCTGGGAACTCAGCACAGGGATGGTGCGACGCCTCATAATGGGCACAGCAGGCGTACAGACCCAGGAGCTCAGCACAGTGATAGTGAGAACCCCTCATAATGGGCACGGCAGGTGTAGAGACTCAGCAAATGGATGGTGGGAACCCCTTATAATGGGCACAGCAGGTGTACAGACCCAGTAACTCAACACAGGGATGGTGGAAGCTCCTTATAATGGGCACAGTGGGTATACAGACCCGGGAACTCCTCATAATGGGCACAGCAGACGTACAGACCCAGGAACTTGGCACAGGAATGGTGGGAAACCCTTATAATGTACAGACCCAGAAACTCAGCACAGGGATGGTGGGAGCCCCTCATATTAGGCACAGTAGGTGTACAGACCTGGAACTAAGTGTAGGGATTGTGAGAACCCCTCATAATGGGCACATCGGGTGCACAGACCTGGGAGCTCAGCACAGGGATGGTGGGAACCCCTCATAATTGGGCACAGCAGGTGTACAGACATAGAAGCTAAGTGCATGGATGGTGGGAACCCCTCATCATAATGGGCACAGCAGGTGTACAGACCCGGGAACTCGGCTCAGGGATCTCACCTAATGAAGAGACTGTTCAGTTTTGGGTGAACGGACTCCACTGGCAGCCACCAATCAGATCAGGACCTCCCATGACCCACGGCACTCAGATTCTTAAAAAAAACAAAAACTTTTTAAAGATCTGAAGCTTGGAACCTGGCGATGACCTTTCTTTGCTCGGGCGGTTTGATATCCGAGGCTCTGTGTATCTGCCAGGACAATCAATTCCCAATCATGACACAACGATCACATTGGTACCGGGTGAATATCTTTTCTCCCTCTCTAGAAGTACGGATTTGCCGGTAGGTAGGCACCAAATATCCCCCGTCAGTGATTGGCTCACTGGAAGTCATCGTATAAATGTGTGAATACATTGTAACAAGTCATTATTATCCTAATGCATTTATCAGATCTGAAGGTGACTTAAAAGTGAACGATGGGGGGGGGTATTTCCGATACATCGTTCGCCTCTCGTAAAAATTTGCATAAAAGCGCCGGCGCGTTATTAATGCCGTTTAATATTCGCTGCAATTATTTGCTCCCTGTAAGGGAACGCAATGTAATTCTAATTTCCGATTGTGCTGCTAATGGATGTCTTTTAATGAACGCGCTCTCGTCTATTCCTGAACTTCGCCATTTAAATTCCATTTGACCCTCTCTCCCTCTCTCTCTCCCTCTCTCTCTCTCTCTCGCTCTCTCTCTCTCTCTCTCGCTCTCTCTCTCTCTCCCATCACTCATCGACGCGCGTTTGGCCGCCAAACTAAGTCTTTTTACTTTTAACCTTGAAGTCGGAGAGAGTTAAGCCTTACGAAGCAGAAGACAAAAAATAAAATAAAAAATGTAACATTTGTTAGTTCTTACCTGAGAGGCGGAGGGAACCTTTACCGGGGACGATGATCGGCAACGACCGAAAGGAGCAGAAAGAGCCGACGAGGATCAGGCAGCAGAAGAAAAGCTTGGACATGGCGTCAGGGGGAAAAAAATAACTTGGCGTCTTGTCGGTTCGGGAAACTCTCTGTGATGGCCAGCGAGTGCCTTTTTTTATCATTTAGGTGTCATCTCTTTTATATACGGAGCGCGGGTGATGACACACCGAGGAGACTAATGAGGGGTGGGCAGGAGTCCCATCCGCCTCGGAATTGGGAATGAGAGTCACTTTGCATTGATGTCATCCTTCAAGGTCCGAAGACGATAAATTTACTGTCTCGGAAAAGGCCTCTTGTTCCAAACTGTTGCAGCAAATGTGGCATGGCCAATCTGCCGGGATGAAAGAGCTGCCTTTTTTTTACTTTATAAATGATGGTTGGTGGATGGGGTCATGTCGTGGTGGAGATGACCAGGGCGGCTCGGTGCGTGATTTATGGTCCTCGTGCTCGCTTTGACGCACAACGTCAAGCTTTGAAAAGTGGATATTTTAGCGCGCTGGATGGATGATGTGTCAGCGGGGGTTTGGGGTGTCTCCACCGAGAATCACTCTGAATTACTTTTGGAGCCTTCGACTAACGCGCGCTGAAAAATTACTTTCTAATTGCGCTCACTTGCCGCTTTCGTATCGAGTTTTTAGTTATTTATTACCGGCATTTTTTTTTTTTATAGCGCAGGGAATTTACATACTGTGCATTCACATATCTCAAGGAGCTGACAATCTACGGTCCCTATCTCTCATCATTGTTAAAGGGGTTTCAAGTTTTTTTTCACCTTTAGCCCCGAGCCTGTTTTTCAGACTCGGCGTTTATGAGACTAAAACGTTTTTTTTTGCTATAAAATTACTTAAAACCCCCAAACATTATATATATATTTTTTTCTAACACCCTAGAGCAGGGGTGCCCAACCTTTTGAAGAGTGAGGGCCACTTAAGCAACTTGGTAACCAGTCGCGGGCCACAATGAGCGGAGTGGGCAGATGACAGGTCACGGCTACTCTATAGGTCCTCTGATCCGCCCAGATGGAAGGGGACAAATTCCCTTTTGTTTTTCGGATTGGAGGTAGGTGGGCGTAAACGGACATTTGTCGCTCTGTAGAGGTGAATTGAGGGTCCCATTTGGTCGGGCTGAAAAGGGCCTAAGACTGCTCTCACACTAATGTGCTGCAGTTTACCCACAACTCTGCAACAGCTTTCTTCCTCTATCACCACCATTCAGAACACAGATGCTGCAGTATGGCGGGTAGGCAACCTGCGATCTGTGCTTGCCAACCCACCATTCCAGAGCAGGAGGTCACGGGCCACATCAGAGGGCTCCGCGGGCCACATGTGGCCCCCGGGCCACTGGTTGGCCACCCCTGCCCTAGAGAATAAAATGGCAGTCATTGCAATACTTTTTGTCACACCGTATTTGCGCAGCGGTCTTACAAGCGCACTTTTTATTTGGAAAAAATTCACTTTTTTAAATTAAAAAATAAGACACCAATACATTTGGCCCAATTTTTTTACATATTGTGAAAGATAATGTTACGCCGAGTAAAATGATACCCAACATTTCAAGCTTAAAAATTGCGCCCGCTCGTGGCATGGCGTCAAACCTTTACCCTTAAAAATCTCGATAGGCGACGTTTAAAAAATTCTACAGGTTGCATTTTTTGAGATACAGAGGAGGTCTATGGCTAGAACTATTGCTCTCGCTCTAACGATCGCGGCGATACCTCACTTGTGTGGTTTGAACACCGTTTTCATATGCGGGCGCTACTCGCGTATGCGTTCGGCTCTGCGCGTGAGCTCGTCGGGACGTAGCGATTAAAACAGTTTTTTTTTGTTTTTGTATTTATTTTTATTTATTTTACCAATTTTTAACACTAAAATAATAATAAAAAAAAAATATCACTTTTATTCCTATTACAAGGAATGTAAACATGCCTTGTAATAGAAAAAAGCATGACAGGTCCTCTTAAATATGAGATCTGGGGTCAAAAAGACGTCACATCTCATATTTAGGCTGGAATGCAAAAAAAAAAAAAAAAATGTAAAATGTCATTTTTTAAATGACATTAAAAAAAAATGTCTCTTTAAGACGCTGGGCGGGACTGACGTTTTGACGTCACTTCCGCCCAGCAGAGCTACGGGGACGGATGAGGGAAATTTTTCCCTCACTCGCATCCCCACTAAGCATGGGAGAGGACCCGATCGCCTCCGCCGCTACCGACGGTGCGGGAACGCAGCGGAGGGCGCGGGAACGCAGCGGGAGGGGGGTCCTCGCCCGCCACGATAACGGCGATCTTGCGGCGAATCCCCCGCGGAGACCACCATTATCATTTGACCGACCGCCCACGGAAGAGATGGATATCTCAGTTGTGGCAGCAGCTGCTGCCGTTACCAAGATATCCATCTTTAAAATCATGACGTATAACGGCGGTGGGCGGTCGGGAAGTAGTTAGCGGGGGTTCACCCTAAAAACAAGTATATACGGTTCAATCCAGCATACTGCCGACATGTACAGTATGCTGGTTTTTTTTTTCTGTGTACATACCGTCGTATAGGATATTTTCCCCCCGGCTTCCGGGTAGTGAATCGGGGCGTTCCTATTCAGAGACCGCGATTGACGTGTGACAAAAGCTTACCCCCCCGGCGCATAATGCGCGTCACCAGTTTCCGAAAAAAGCCAAACGTCGGTGCGCAGGCGCCGTATAGCGCCGACTCGCAGTTCGGCTTCTTTCGGAAACTGGTGACGCGCAATATGCGCCGGGGGGGTAAGCTTTTGTCACACGTCAATTGCGGTCTCTGAATAGGAACGCCCAGTCCTGCGCGATTCACTACCCGGAAGCCGGGGAGAAAAGAACCTATATGACGGTATGTACACAGAAAAAAAACAGCATACTGCACATGTCGGCAGTATGCTGGATTGAATCATATATACTTGTTTTTAGGGTGAACCCCCGCTTTAACCACCGATAAGGCAGCACTGGTTGACACTGATAGGTGGCACTGAGGTGGCACTGATGGTGGCACTGAAGGGCATTGATGGGTGGCACAGGGCCGCCATCAGGGGGTACAGGCAGTAAACCTGTAAGGGGCCCCCGGATGATAACCCCCCCTTTTTTTTAAATGTATTTATTCTTTATTTTTTTGTAGGGGGCCCTGGAGGTCCTGGATGGCAACCCCCCCCCCTTTTTTTTTTTTATAAAATTTCATTTTTTACATTTTTATTTTTTATTTTTTGGGCACTGATGGGTGGCAGTAATGGGCACTGATAGGCAGAACTGCTAGGTGGCACTGGTGGGCATTGATTGGTGACACTGGTGGGCATTGATTGGTGACACTGGTGGGCATTGATTGGTGACACTGGTGGGCATTGATAGGTGACACTGGTGGGCATTGATGGGTGGCACTCTTGGGCATTGATAGGTAGCACCGGTGGGCACTTGCAGGTGCCACTAGCAGGGGGTACTGGCAGGGGTTACATTTGGCACACAAGGCAGATGTGCCTCCTTCCTCTTGGGACCGGTGTCCCTTTTGACATAAGCCGGTGATTGGCTTTATGTTCTCCTC
>CM056058.1:154737537-154755037 GCA_029574335.1 Rana kukunoris | reverse complement strand
CCAGCAAGGTAAGCAAAACACTCTCCAGTACCACAGGGGAGAGAGAGAAGGGGGGGTCGGTGTAAATCTAAAGGGGTGCACTGCCTGATCCCCACCTATCCACCTCAGAGCCTATCATTTTAGTAAGACTGCTGGGACTTGTAGTTCTCCATCTTCTCCTGGGGCTCATGGAGGTTGGAGAACTACAAGTCCCAGCAGGTTATACATACAATAAGGCTCTGAGGTGGATGGGTGTGGATTGCATGCACCTGAGCCCCAGGAGAAGATGGAGAACTACAAGTCCCAGCAGGTTATAATATAAGGCTCCGAGGTGGATGGATGTCCGGACACCCATCCATCTCGGAGCCTTATATTATAACCTGCTGGGACTTGTAGTTCTCCATCGTCTCCTGGGGCTCAGGTGCATGCGATCCACCATCTATGGGACTACAAGTCCCAGCAGTAAGAAAAACTGAACAAAGATGGTGGATCGCATGCACCTGAGCCCCAGGAGACGATGGAGAACTACAAGTCCCAGCAGGTTATAATATAAAGCTCCGAGGTGGATAGATGTCTGGACAGTGTGAATTGGTGGCACAGTGGTGACGATTGATGGCACAGTGGTGACAATTGATGGCATGGTACAGTGACTGCATTTGATGGCATGGCACAGTGGTTGCGTTTGTTGGCATGGCACAGTGGTGACAATATTGATGGTACAGTGGCTGCATTTGATGGCATGACACAGTGGCTGCGTTTGATGGCATGGCACAGTGGTGACAATATTGATGACACAGTGGCTGCATTTGATGGCATGGCGCCCTGTGTTTGGGCGTATGTGGTCATGCGCTAGTGCCGGGGGGGGGGGGGTCACCGGGCACCGGGGGGGGGGGGGGGCACCGGCACCTAATAGAGTACCGGCACCTCTTTTGGCCCACTTAAAGCACTGACTGTGTCCATATGCATGCCTCACTGTGCCCTTGCCTCGCTGTGCCCATGACTAGACTTAACGTTTAACATGGGAGTATATAAAAGGGGTGCCCGGCTTTGAAAAATCGGTGCTCCCCGGCCGTAGGTTCCCCAGACAGCAAACTTTGCACACTTGTAGAGGAGAACAGGGGCTTCGGTACCGGCTCCCCAAAAATCAAAGGAGAAATTACCACTTAACATGGGATTCTATGGAAGGGATGCGCGGTTTTGAAAAATCGGTGCTCCCTGGCCGTAGGTTCCCCAGACAGCAAACTTTGCACACTTGTAGAGGAGAACTGGGGTGGTCGGTACCGGGTCCCCAAAGTTACCGGAGAAAGTTGTAGAGGTCGGTACCGGTTTCCCAAAGTTACCAGAGAAATTACCACTTAACATGGGAGTCTATGGAAGGAGTGCACAAATTTGAAAAATCGGTGCTCCCCGGCCTGAAGTCACCCAGACAAAAAACTTTGCACATATGTAGAGAAAGAGTGGGGCTGAAGGTGTGCCAAGTTTGGGATCCAGGGGACTCACGGCCAGCCAGCCGGTAGCGGGTTCCTAAAGTTACCAGAGAAATTACCATTTAACATGGGAGTCTATGTAAGGGGTGCCCGAATTTGAAAAATCGGTGCCCCCCGGCCGTAAGTCCCCCAGACAGCAAACTTTGCACACTAGTAGATAAGAAATTGGGCTACATGTGTGTCAAGTTTGGCCGGTACCGGGTCCCCAAAGTTACCGTGGAAATTACCATATAACATGGGAGTCTATGGAAGAGGTGCCCGACTTTGAATAATCGGTGCTCCCCGGCCGTAGGTTCCCCTGGACAACAAACTTTGCACACTTGTAGAGGAAGAGTGGGGCTGAATGTGTGCCAAGTTTGGTATCGGGTCCCCAAATTCTGGGAGATCAGGCACAAAAAGGTGAGTCGAGTGAAAGCCGAGAGGGGCATTTCCAGCACAAAAAAATGTGCTGAAAAACTCGACTTATACTCGAGTACATACGGTACGTTTGTTCTGTGCCAATAGGGGAAAATGGAAATGCTCTCCTATTTCCCCTACAGTGATGGCGAACCTTGGCACCCCAGATGTTTTGGAACTACATTTCCCATGATGCTCATACAATCTGCAGTGTAGTGAAGCATCATGGGAAATGTAGTTCCAAAACATTTGGGGTGCCAAGGTTGAAATTTACTGGCACGACACCCGTAATTGACTGGCACAGCCAAGTTTTTACTGGCATTTCACAAAAGTTACTAAATTACATTTTTAGTTGCAAATTTTAGTATTTAGGCTACAAACAAGTACACTAGGCAAATAGCAATGTGATTTAAGGGAGATATTAAGGTAAAAAAACAAATTTTTGTTATTTTCGATATAATAAGGGCAAATTATTTAGTCACATCACCCCCTGCCTCCACCCCCCTCTGCCACGAACACCCCCTGCCTTCACCCCCTCTGCAGTGCCACAATCTCCCCCTGACTCCATTGTCATTTGCCTCCAATCTCCCCCTGACTCCATCGTCATTTGCCTCCATCCCCCTCAACGGAGCCACCACAACCCTTGCCTCCATCCCCCACCCTCTGCGGTGCCTCCAATCACCTCCTGTCTCCAATCTCACCTTGCCTTCACCCCCTCTGCAGTGGTGCCATAATCTCCCCCTGCCTCCATCCCCCTCTGCCACCAACACCCCCTGCCCTCACCCCTTCTGCGGTGCCAAAATCTCCCCCCTGCCTCCAATCTCCCCCGCCTCCAATCTCCCCCTGACTCCATCGTCATTTGCCTCCATCCCCCTCAACGGTGCCACCACAACCCCTGTCTCCACCCCCCCACCCTCTGCGGTGCCTCCAATCACCCCCTGCCTCCAATCTCCCTCTGTGGTGCCACCGCAGCCACCATCAACCCCTGCCTCCAATCACCCCCTGCCTCCAATCTCCATGCACAGTTCCAAGCCGAACCGATCTCGGCTATGACCCAAGACAGGTAAGTGCCGGGTGGGTGGGGGATGCACACTGGCAGTAGTTGATGGGGCACACTGGTGGCAATTGATGGGCACACTGGCGGCAATTGATGGGTAGAGTAACTACGTTTGGCACAGTGGCAGCAATTTATGGGTACAGTGGCTGCTCTTGATGTTTTTTTTTTTTCAGTTTGGTGGCTGTCTCGGCTCCTCCCCACATCAGCTAACCACCTTACGGGAAGCGCTCTCCCAAGGGGTTTGGCTTGCGCGCGCGCTCCCGTGTGATACAGTCAGTCATTGATTTTAATGACAGCAGCGGGAGTCAATGGCTGCACTGCTATCAATCATCCAATGAATGAGCCGAGAAGAGCCGAGAAGCCCGACCAAGAAGCCAGCGTGTTAAAGCGGATGGCCCATGAAAAAACAATATTAAAAGCCAAAAGCTACTAATACTGCAGCTGCTGACTTTTAATATTAGGAAAATCACCTGTCCTGGAGTCCAGCGGTGTCCACAGCAGAGGACGAGCGATCGCTCGTCACCCTGCTGCTCCCCCCTCCATCCACAGTGAGGGAACCAGGAAGTGAAGCGCTCCGCTTCACTGCCCGGTTCCCTACGGCGCATGCGCGAGCTGCGCTGCGCCCGCTGATTGGCTCCCGATGTGTGCTGAGAGCCGAGTGTTCCCAGCACACAACGGGGGACGGACGGGATGTGAAGAAATACCCGTCTTTTACCCGAGACTGTGTGGCCGGAAGTGGGTGCAAAATACCTGTCTTTAGACAGGTATCTACACCCCCCTCCCCCCTGAAAGGTGTCAAATGTGACACCGGAGGGGGGGAGGGTTCCAAACAGCGGAAGTTCCACTTTAGGGTGGAGATCCGCTTTAACGACGCTGGACTTTCGAGGGCTCAAGTAAGTAAACGGGGGTTGGGGGGTCGCTAATCAATGGATGTTTTTTGCATAGGATGCATTAAAGTGCTTGTAAACCTAGATTAAGGCTTACCTGTAGGTGCAACAAATCTCTCCCAGACCTAAAAGGAGAAAATATCGGAACGTGCGCCGTAGACTTAGGGCTTGGCGCATTGAGCGTCTTGCTTCTAACGGCGATCATGCCATTGGTGGCGGCACCCGCACGCATTCGCAGGCTTAACGTCATCGCTGCTCCGGCCAGTCACAGTGCATGAGCAGCTATACCCAAAAGTCACTCCGTGTATCATGGCGGCGACAGAGGAGGTCACCCAGGACCACTGCGGGGGCTTCGATCTCACGTAAGTACTACATAATGAGCTATGCATACATTTCTTGTTAAAAAAAGGTATGCTATGCATACTAGCTCTTTATGCCTTTTCCTTGCAGGGTGTTTTTAGTTTATTTTTTAGAAAGGGTTTACTTCCTCTTTAAGGTGAAAAAACATGTACCCTTACAACCCCTTTAAGCTTTAAATGGCATACATATACAGTATATCGTGGTATTTTGTGTGTTTTATGTAACAGGTGTTGCGTATACATTTTTCTTATGTAAGGTTGTATCACTAACCGCTCGCCTGCTGTGTAACGCCCCATAATTTTTGTTTTGCTCAGCAATTTCGCAGAGAAGAGCCTCTTTTCAGCCCCTATGTGATCTATCCTTTACTAATGAAGCGGCAAACCTCTCTTTTTACACATCAATGGCCCCCTTGGCTGGGAAGATGTATTGCCCTTGGCTCTATGACCAAGATGAAGTGTCGGTACGTAGGCACTAGTATCTCCTCCATGACTGGAAAACTCAATAGGAGTGTGAGGAGTTCTTGTTCAGTTTCACTAGAGCCTATCCCTCTCATGCTTGGGGAGAGCCCTAGACCTCAACGTCTCAGGTTTTTGTTGCTCATCTCATGGTGGCATGGCCTGGGAAACACAAGGTCAGCATGGACCCGGCCCACTGGCCCAGAGTTGGAAGGACATTATCAGCTGCACGGTTGGTTCCGGTTTTGGCTCATGCGGAGAGCTGGCTGCTTCTCGGCAACAGATGTTCTTTTTGTTGAACTCTCAATATGTCTAAACACAGGTGATGTATCGTGATGCTTTGTGCCAGCTCCAGAGGCCCCCGGTGTTGGGTCATGCAACACGTAGCATGCAGATGGGAACAGCTACAGCCCCAGCAATCTGCCAATGAGAGACTTAACCTTGTCTAAATTATTCTTAAAGTGAAAGTGTATCTAAACTCAAGAACAACGTCCTTACCGGTTCATAGATGTGTTGGCTGTGTTGGCAACATCGTTTCTGGCATAGGGTGGCATGGTTTACTAATTGTACTGTATATGGAGGGACAGGGTTGTCACCCTAGGTCAGGGGAGTCAAACTCAATTTGCATCAGCATTATGATTGCCCTCAAAAGGGCCGGTTGTATCTGTAAGATTAGATGTCCAGCGCATTCCTTTCCCTTACATTGGATGTCAAGAGCCCCCCCACCATCAGAAGTTGAGACCCCCACCCTCACTTACATCACAGTGCTCCCTCTTACCTTATGCTGCTGCAGGGAAGAAGATGGATGCATTGCTTGAAATCAGAAACTGAAGGAGGACCAGAGGAGGGCAAGAGCTCTCCTGCAACTGCAGGAGAGGTGCGAGGGCCACATAAAAATGTCCTGGAGGGCCGTAATCGGGCCCACGGGCCTTTTGTTTGAAACCTGTGCCCTAGGTCATGACTCAGAACATTCCCCCTCCCCTCTTTTCCATAATACAGGAGTAGGGATTCTGCTGTCTACAATGAGAACTGGCAAAAAGATTACTGATAAGTCAGCTCAAGTTGAGTGCACAGGATGTTATCCGTTATCTGTGGCAGGATCAACAGCATTTTTTTAATGTTTTTAATGGTATACTTCAGAGGTTCTCAACCACCACACCAGGGCCCAGTACTGGGCCGCAGCCTTCTTCCTGCCGAGCCCTTACTTTGACAGCTAAACGTTCGCTGTTGAGGCAGACTAGACTCTAGCTGTTGGCTCACACAGGCCACAGCTTGGCAAGAGGGTGCTGTCCTGCACTAGTCCCATCAGCTCCTGGAGTTGCGAGTCCAGCTGCAGGGGAGCGTTGCTCCTGCACTCCCAAATCCAGGAGCCAGGCAGAGTGCAGGACACCATCCTCCTGTGAGATCGAGGATTGATTCTAAAGGCCCATACGCACGGTCTGACTTTTTGCCAACAAACTTCAAAATGAGCATGTTTTCAAAATCGTCCGACCGTGTGTATACTCCATCGGACAAACTTTTTTGGGTTTCATCGGACAAAAAGTTCAGTCTGCAAACGGACAAACTTTACGTCAACAAGCCTCCGATGGTGCCTAGTCCGACTGTGCGTACAGCAACCCATCGGATTTTTGTACGAGACCAGCAAAGACCAGCCGGAAGCGTTCTGTCTGGTAAAACTAGCGTTCGTATTTGAAAGAGCACATTCGTGACACGGCAAGTTCTGAAATCAAGAAAAGCAGCGCACATTCTCTTCTTCTTTATAATGTGATAATACTAAAAGCTTCTTTGCTGGTGATACAGGGAGGGGCTGCCAAATGGCGATATGACGTATCGCCTTAGCAGCCCCTCAGCGGAAGGATGTCCCACTCCTTTAGAAGCCCCCACTCCCCCCCCCCCAAAAAAAAAATTACATGGCAAATGTGGCATGTAAGGGGGCGAGGAGTGAATTATGCAGAAGTTCCAATTTTGGATGGAACTCCGCTTTAAGGTGAAAAAACGTTTTCCTTTACAACTCCTTTAGAAAGAAGAAGAGAGGGATGGAGGGAGAGAGAAAAGGAGAATGGGGAGGGAGAAAGAAGGAGGGGAGAGAGAAAAAGATGTAGAGAAAGAAGGAAAGAAAGAAAAAGAAAGTAAGAGGGATGGAGGGAGAGAGAAAGATATAAAGGGAGAAGGAGGCATGTCGAGAGAATGAGAGAGGGAAGAAAGAAAGAAAGAAAGAAAGAAAGAAAGAAAGAAAGAAAGAAAAGAAAGAAAGAAAGAAAGAAAGGGAGGGGGCAAGAGAGAGAGAGAGAAGGAAAGGAAAAGAGGGAGGGAGAGAGAAGGAGCAAGAGAGAAGGATAGGAAAAGAGGGATGGAGGGAGAGCAAAATAAATAAAGGGAGAAAAGGGGGTGGAGAGAGAGGGATGGAGTGAGAAAGAGAAGGAAAGAGAGAGGGCTGGAGGGGGAGAAAAAGAAAGAAAGATGGAGAGAGAGGGGAAGAAATAAAGGGAGAAAGAGGGGTGGAGAGAGAGGGAGGGAGTGAGAGAGAAAGAAAGAGAGAGAAGGAAAGAAAGAGAGGGGGCTGGAGGGGGAGAAAAAGAAAGAAAGATTGAGAGAGAAAAGAAATAAAAAGGGAGAAAGAGGCATGTCGAGAGAAAGAGAGAGGGCGAGGAAAAAGGAAGAACAAAAGAAAAAAGAGAGAAGGAAAGGAAAAGAGAGAAAGAGGGTTGGAGGGAGAGGGAAAGAAATAAAGGGAGAAAGAGGTATGGAGGGAGAGGGAGGGAGCAAGGGAGAGAGAGAGAGAAGGAAAGGAAAAGAGGGATGGAGGGAGAGAGAAAGATATAAAGGGAGAAGGAGGCATGTCGAGAGAATGAGAGAGGGCGAGAAAAAAGAAAGAAGGAAAGAAAAAAGAAAGAAAGAAAGAGGGATGGAGGGAGAGGGAAAGAAATAAAGGGAGGGGGCAAGAGAGAGAGAGAGAAGGAAAGGAAAATAGGGAGGGAGAGGGAAGGAGCAAGAGAGAAGGAAAGGAAAAGAGGGATGGAGGGAGAGCAAAATAAATAAAGGGAGAAAAGGGGGTGGAGAGAGAGGGATGGAGTGAGAAAGAGAAGGAAAGAGAGAGGGCTGGAGGGGGAGAAAAAGAAAGAAAGAAAGATGGAGAGAGGGGAAGAAATAAAGGGAGAAAGAGGGGTGGAGAGAGAGAGGGAGGGAGTGAGAGAGAGAGAAGGAAAGAAAGAGAGAGAAGGAAAGAAAGAGAGGGGGCTGGGGGGGGAGAAAAAGAAAGAAAGATTGAGAGAGAAAGAAATAAAAAGGGAGAAAGAGGCATGTCGAGAGAAAGAGAGAGGGCGAGAAAAAAGGAAGAACAAAAGAAAAAAGAGAGAAGGAAAGGAAAAGAGAGAAAGAGGGTTGGAGGGAGAGGGAAAGAAATAAAGGGAGAAAGAGGTATGGAGGGAGAGGGAGGGAGCAAGAGAGAGAGAGAGAGAAGGAAAGGAAAAGAGGGGTTGAGAGAGAGGGAAAGAAATAAAGGGAGAAAGGGGGGTGGAGAGAGAGGGAGGGAGTGAGTGAGAAAGAGAGAAGGAAAGAAAGAGAGGGCTGGATCGGGAGAAAAAGAAAGATAGAGAGGGAGAATATACTGTATTTAAAGCACTTAAAGCGGAGGTTCACCCAAATAACATTTATATCAGACCAACTTCTTTATACTTTTAACATGTACAGTCCGCAATTATTATTATTTTTTTTAGGTTGTACATACCTTCTAATTTATATTTGCAATCCGGCTTCCAGTTACTTCTCCCCGCGGGAGTAGGCGTTTCTATGCTGAGGAAGCATGTCATCTGGGAGGTCTCCCAGATGATTGATGTCCTTTCAGAAAAAGTTCCCCCCCGGCGGATAAGGCCCCGCTCCCAGTATTGCGTAGGCGCGTCACGAGTCACTGCGTTTCCGAAAGAAGCCGAACATGCAGAGCTGCGAGTCGGCTCTATACGGCGCCTGCGCCCCGACTAGGAGCCTTGTATAGCTGACTGCGCAGGCACCGTATAGAGCTTCTTCATGTTCGACTTCTTTTCGAAACGCAGTGACGCGCCTACGCAATACGGGGGGCGGGGCCTTATCCGCCGGGGAGAACTTTTTCTGAAAGGACGTCAATCATCTGGGCGACCTCCCAGATGACATGCCTCCTCAGCATAGAAACGCCTACTCCTGCGGGGAGAAGTACCTGGAAGCCGTATTGCAAATATAGATTAGAAGGTATGTACAACCAAAAAATAAATAAATTGCGGACCGTACATGTTAGAAGTATAAAGAAGTTGGTCTGATATAAAAGTTTGTTGGGTGAACCTCCGCTTTAAGTTTAAAGTGGATGTAAAAAATTTTTTTTTTTTTGATGTCACAATGTAGAGTATACAATTTCCTATCATCTGTGCCCAGTCTTGCCACACAGAGTTAATCCAGATCTGAGAAATCCTCTTTTATTGTTCAGCGAAAATGAACAGCCTTCCAGATAAAACCCTGCCTAAATAAAAAGTCAGTTTTCTCTCTTCTTGCTTTGAGTGACAGGTTATTTACATATCTAGCTAGGACATGTTTATCATATGTTATGTTTTGTTTATCATAACATGAGGTGATATAACATCATAACACATACTGGTAATATACAATGAACTTTGGATCACCTCTTGTTATGATAAACATGTCCAAGCTAGATATGTAAATAACCTGTTAAGCCCCGTACACACAGCCGAGGTTCTCGGCAGAAACCAGCGAGAACCTCGGTGGGAGCCGCATTCTGCCGAGAACCTCGGCCGTGTGTACGCTCTCGGCGAGCCCCGCCCGTCAGGAAATCCGTCGGGATGAATGGCTGCTTGCCTTTCCTGATGGGCGGTCGCCGAATCTGACGGCCGCCAGAGAATCTCGACGGGCGGAACGATGTGTTCCGCCCGTCGAGTTTCTCTGCCGTGTGTACGCGGCCTTAGAGTCGGTTCACACTGGGGCGACTTTGGATCCGACTTGAGGTCGCCTCAAGTCGTCCCAAGTCGCGCTGTAGAGAAAAACAATGCAAGTGAATGGGAGCGGTGTTAATACACACTACTCAAGTCGCTCCGACTTCAGAAAAGGTTCCTGTACGACTTTAATCCGACTTCTAGGCGACTTGCACCCATTGATTTCAATGGAAGTCGCCTCCAAGTCTGATCACTGTCTTAACTGAAGCTACTTTCCAGATAAGATAACATACATTTCTCAGGCTAACCCCTCCCTCCACCTCCCTCTCCCAGAGCTGATAGTTGTTTTATTGGCCACTGGAATGTCTCCTGTCTTGGAGACGACTTCAAGTTGTGTTGTAAATCACCCCAGATCGCCCTGTGGTTCATGCTCAAGTCGTGTCGGAGTCGCCTCTGAAAGTCGCGCTGGAAGTCGTGTCGCCCCCGTGTGAACCGACTCTTACTGAAAGTAATAACAGAGAAACGGACTTTATAATTTGGCAAGTTTTTATCTGGAATTCTGTTAATTTGCACTGAACTTTAAAAAATGATTACTCAGCGCTGGATTAACTCTGTGTGGCAAGACTGGGCACAGATGATAGGAAATCTTATACTCTACATTGTGACATAAAAAAAAAAATGGGTGGGACTCTGCTTTAAATATACATTCCCCTTGTTTCAGTGTATTCTCTTGATCAGAAACCTTACAGAGATCCAACAACACCAGTGATTAGATGTAACATTATGTGCAGAAAGACAAGTCCGTGTTAAAATGGAACACAGAACACGGTGTCAGCTCAGCGTGATAAAATCCAATAAAATGACAACAAAACAGAGAGAAACCCAAGACAACTCGACTCTACCCGAGACACAAGACCGTTCCAGTATAGGAAATCTTTGGTGGTCGATGTTCATGTGATCTTCCAACCTTCAGTCGTGCTTTCCTTCTCGTGAATGGTATTAGTAGCTCTATTAGAGGAGAAGGTGTATTCAATACGATCAATCAGAACTAATCATTTCACGTTACACTTCAGTCATAATTAAGAAATGAAACCTTGAAATGTCAATAGCAAGCACAGCCCTCCCGTACAAGTGAAAAGATATACAGTATACTGTATGTGTGTGTGTGTATATATATATATATATATATATATATATATATATATATATATGTACAATGCCTTGAAAAAGTATTCATACCCCTTGAAATTTTCCACATTTTGTCATGTTACGACCAAAGACATAAATGTATTTTATTGAGGTTTTATGTGATAGACCAACACACATAATTGTGAAGTGGAATGAAAATGATAAATGGTTTTTAAAAAAATGTAACAAATAAATATGTGAAAAGTGTGAGGGTCATTTGTATGGCGCCCCCCGGAGTCAATACTTTGTAGAACCTCCTTTCTATACAATTACAGCTGCAAGTCTTTTTGGGGGTGTCTCTACCAGCTTTGCACATCTAGAGAGGGACATTTCCCCCAATTCTTCTTTGTAAAATATCTCTGTCTCTGTCAGATTGGATGGAGAGTGTCTGTGATCAGCAATTTTTAAGTCTTGCCACAGATTCTCAATGGGATTTAGGTCTGGACTGTGACTGGGCCGTTCTAACACATGAATATGCTTTCCACACCATTCCATTGTAGCTCTGGCTGTATGTTTAGAGTCGCTGTCCTGCTGGAAGGTGAACCTCCCACACGATTGGTCAAAACCGATGAAAACAGACTGAAGGTCAGTTTCATCGGTCCAAACCGATCATTTGTGGGCCCCATTGATCAGTTATCCTTCGGTCAAAAAAAAGAGAACTTGCTTTAAAATTTAACCGATGGACACCTAACCGATAGGTCAAAACCGATCGTTAGTATGCAAAAGCATCGGTTAAAAAGCCGCACATGCTCAGAATCGAGTCGACGCATGCTTGGAAGCATTGAACTTTGTTTTTTTCAGCATGTCGTTGTGTTTTACGTCACCGCGTTCTGACACGATCGTTTTTTTAACCGACAGTGTGTAGGCACATCAGATCATCAGTCAGCTTCATCGGTTCACTGATGAAAACGGTGCTTCGGACCGTTCTCATCGGATGGACTGATCGTGTGTACGCGGCCTAACGGGTTTTCTTCTAAGATTGCCCTGTATTTGGCTCCATCCATCTTCCCATCAACTCTTACCAGCTTCCCTGTCCCTGCTGGAGAAAAGCATCTCCACCACATGATGCTGCCACCACCATGTTTCACGGTGTGTTCAGGGTGATGTGCAGTGTTAGTTTTCCCAAACACATAGCATCTTGATTTTAGGCCAAAAAGTTACATTTTGGTGTCATGTGACCAGAGCACCTTCTTCCACATGTCTGCTGTGTCCCCTCCCCCACATGGCTTCTCACAAACTACAAACAGGATTCCTTATGTCTTTCTTTCACCAATGTCTTTCTTCTTGTCACTCTTCCATAAAGGGAAGATTTGTGGAGAACACGACTAATAGTTGTCCTGTGGACAGATTCTCCCCCCTGAGCTGTGGATCTCTGCAGCTCCTCCAGAGTTACCATGGGCCTCTTGGCTGCTTCTCTGATGAATGCTCTCCTTGCCCAGTCAGTTTAGGTGGGCGGCCATGTCTTGGTAGGTTTGCAGTTGTGCCATACTGTAAGGTACCTGTAAAAGGTAGTGTCCGAAGTAGAACAGGTATGCTGGAGATCCAGGCAAAGCATCATCAGGCAGATACGGTTGGCAACGGATCAGGCAAATAGTTCACAATCGGATTCCGGAGAAGGGTCAGGCAGGCAAAGGTCATACACGATCTGGCGGTAAAGTACAAAATCAGCAGGCTGTAGAATAGTCGGGATATCAGGCAGGAGTTCAATACAATGAAGATCACTGAAGACAAAACACCCAGGAAGTAATCCAAATAAACGGGCGCTGAGTGATGACCTCACTTCCTATTTAAAGGCTGTCCAGAATTAGAATTGTCCACAGCTGGCAGCAGGTGGAGCTAGTGAGTCCGAGGTGTGTGTTGAACACAATAAGGATATTCCCAAGGCCTAGATCTCTTCTGTGGCACATCAGGTAAGGCTATGGTTTAAGACCAGGAAGACCCAGGTTCGAATACACCCCGGGACATGACACATACTCTTTCCATTTTCCGACGATGAATTGAACAGAATCTCCGTGAGATCTTCAAAGCTTGTGGTAATCTTTTTATAACCTAACCCTGCTTTATTCTTCTCCGCCACTTTAAGATGGTCACTCATTATTGGACAATATTTATGGAAGATCCAGGGCTTCTTGTGTTTTAAAATATAACTAAATTCAATATATATTTTTTCTCTCTGGTGAATTCCAGGGATTGGAAAAAGTGGGGTTATACCGCGCTAGAGTTAAAACATACGTATACCACTGCAACAAAAAAACTTCAGATACCTCCTATAGTACAGAAAAAATGATGTAAAAATAAGTTGCTCTCATATAACGTGACTAATCACAAGTAATAAGTGAAAGCCCTACATGTTTCGCCATACGTGACGTCTTCCTGGGGCACGAGGAAGACGTTACGTAATGACGAAACATGTTGGGGCGGTGCTACACGCTGACATCATTATTTCCCACGTGACCCCTGGAACACGGGTGTTTTTTAGTATAGCTTGCCGACTGTGTTTTTTGTGTTATGCGGGTTTAACTGCTCGCTTTTTTTTAGCAATAAAGGCTACATTTTTTAATATTACTACACTATTGGAGTTTTCTGTCCTTTTGCACTGATGATTTTTGGTCAGAGTGTGCACCCCAAACTGGATTCTCTGCTCCTTCCAATCGGGATACCGTGGAGGATTTCTGGCAGTATCAGGAGGATTCCAGGGATATGGAGGACCATTAGACCCTGCAGAGGGCTAATTTTGATGGCGTATGTAGCGCTACCCCATTCAGGAGCTGCTGATTATAAGTGGGATCGGCGTGTTGAGTTATCTTGCAGGTGTCTAGGGGTGATACTTGTGAGTTGAGATAGAGAGCGAATGTCCAGTCTTTAGTTGGGTTTTCTTCAATGCTTTATTCCAAGGCCCAACATCAACATGGTACAGGACAGGAAAGGTTGATGAGCAGAGAGAGAGATTGAGTATCAGGCCTTGGATATGGAAGAGAGAGAGCAATCCTGTTCTCAGCAGTGATGAGCTCAGTTCGTCGCCACTCCAATTGGAATGGGTAAAGTGCCCCCGGACAGACCTCTACCCCAGGTCTGGCAGCCAAAACGTCACTTGTAAACGCTGGAAAGACCAGGCCTCTGCCATAGGCCTGGCTCGGGCCTCTGTTACAGGACTAGTACTTGAATGAGTGTGGTTTGGAATGAGCAAGTCCTCCCAATGAATTTAGTCAGAGTCCCCAGATCCCCGATGGTTCGTTCAAGCCCTATTGGATCACCTGCCTCCAGGTTCCCCTTAAGCCCATTCCCCACCATATAGCTCCCAGCTTGGGATCCTTTTAGGAAAGGTTTGGGATTCAGCAGCTACTGGGATCCCTCTCTATGTCAGGGTGAAACTTCCGCCAGGCTGCGGTGTCCATGGATGCGCGCACCCTGAAGGTGGGTGCTGCACTTGGAACTCGAACCCCGCAGGAAACAAGAACGGCCCTCAGGCCAAGGCGGCTGCCCCAGATATAGCCTCCCCCAGCATGCCCTAGCGAGGGAACCAACCCCTCTGATTGGCTGCTGAGGAAAAAGAGTCTGCCAGAACCCCTCTAGCGCCAGCTGCCGCCCAGGGGTGGGAACACACCCCTGGAGCGCAGACTGAACCACAGGACATTTCTGAAAATGACAGCAGCCCGCAATTTGACAAATTGTGAATGGGAGCTACGTAACTCTCCCATTCCCCACTAACTTTAATGTAACGCCCCTACAGAAAGTAAGGGGGCGCTACACGTATATGACCTTGCTCTTTAGGGGGTTCACCAGTTCGCGTAATGGTTTCCATGTATCGAGTGAAATTATTTCGATTTGAGAACCCCCCCTTCTTCTCTTTCTTGGTGAAGGTGGAAGGAATCTGGATTCTTTTACCTCATTGGACTTATCATTTTTTGCATTTTTTTGTCTCTTCTTCTGGAAATATGGACTCAATTGTGTGTTTCATCAAAAATATTCTTTCACAATTTTTATTTTTATTTCACTTATAACTTGTGATTATTCACATTATATGAGCGCAACTTGTTTTGACTACCAGGGATTTCCTCACTCTGGAAGCATTTTTTTTCCTCATTTCCCGTTTTTGGATATGGGACAGGAAGTGAAGAGAAATCTCCCCATTGGGACACAGATAGCAAAAAAACAAATGGATGAATAAAAAAAAACGGTATTTATTGGCGTATAACACTCACTTTTTCACACTGAAAAGCCCTGCCTCTGGAGGAACGGGAAGGGGGGTGGGACAGGTCAGATTACATACAGCAAGAATCTCCTGTTTACTCAGCGGCCTCTGTAATAGGAAATCCCAGTCTCCTGGGCCGGCATTGGACCAGTGTTCTGTCTATCATAGAAGCTGGTCCAGGAGGCAGGGCTTTGTATTAAAGAGGCCACTAGTAAACAGGAGATTCTCGCTGTATGTAATCTGATGGCGCTCGTCCCACTCCACCCCCCCCCCTCCCTGTCCCCTCCGAGGCAGCAGTAATCTGAGGTGAGGCTGTAGATGGGCATTGGTCAGGCTGCATTCATGGCAATGGTGAGGCTGCATATGGGCATTGATCAAGCTGCATTGATGGGCAATGATAAGGATGCAGAAGGAGCAATGGCGAGGCTGCAGATGGGCATTGATCAGGTTGCATTGTTGGGCAATGGTGAGGCTGCAGATGGGCATTGATAAGGTTGCATTGATGGGCAATGGTAAGACTGCAGATGGGAATTGATCAAGCTGTATTGATGGGCTATGGTGAGGCTGCAGAAAGAGCAATGGTGAGGCTGCAGATGGGCATTGATCAGGCTGCAGATGGGAAATGGTGAGGCTGCAGATGGGCATTGATCAGGTTGCATTGATGGGCAATGGTGAGGCTGCAGATTGGCATTGATCAGGCTAAATTGATGGGCAATGGTGAGGTTGCAGATGGGCAATGGTGAGGCTGCAGATGGGCAATGGTGAGGGTGCATATGGAGATTGATCAGGCTAATTTGATGGGCAATGGTGAGGCTGCAGATTGGCAATGGTGAGGCTGCACATGGCCATTGATCAAGCTGCATTGATGGGCAATGGTGAGGCTGCAGATGGGCATTGATCAAGCTGCATTGATGGGCAATGGTGAGGCTGCAGATGGGCATTGATCAAGCTGCATTGATTGGCAAGAGTGACGCTGCAGATGGGCAATGGTAAGGCTGCATTGATGGGCACTGACCCTTATTTTGCTTCAAAGCTCTCTATTTAAAAAAAAAAAATCCTGATAAATACGGTAAATAAAACAAACTTTAGTTCTACTTTAACCCTTTTTTTGGCGCTATGTACACTTTAAGCTCCTAATAATATATTGACTTTTATTCCGCCGTTGTAACAACCTAGAGATGATAAAGCGTAACTCCATTCTCCTGCTTGCCATTGTACACTGTAGCTAATTTGCCCTTTAATTCCAGAAATGATGCTTCACCAATGGCAGTTATCTAGAATTATGGATCCGATATCCTTCACATCCAGATACGGGGACGCCCTCCTTGACTACACATGATGTCACTTGGCAGTAAAGGGAGGAGGGGGGCGGCTCGTAAATCTTGATGGAAAGACCTGTTGAGTGTATTAATGTTTGCACTCAGGAATCCTCCTTGGGCTGCCAAGGGCTGTAGGGAAGTGATTCATCCCGAAGGTAGGTGGCACGCGACGGTTGCCAAAGACATCACTAATGAGCCGTTATCATTGAAATGTATTGTGTTTAATATATACCAATTATAAGCTGATTCATCGCTCCCGCAATTTCCTTCCATTTCTCTGTTCCTCTCGCCCTTCTGCACTCGATCATTTAAAGATTGACTAAAAATTTAAAAGAATTAGCCCTTTAAATGCCTACGGGGACACCATATATCTGCTTCAGTGACATTTAAAGTCTACACTATGGCCAGAAGTACGTGGAACCCCTTACAAGTAGAGTTCCGGTGCTTCCAATGAAGGGTACAGCATACAAAGGCATTGTAGACAGTTGTGCTCTTCCATCCTTGTGGTAACAGTTTGGTAAAGTCCCTTTACTGTTCCACTGGGCAAAAAAAAAAGGGAGGTATACCAGAGGAGAATTGGTAACCCAAATGGTCGGACTGGCCATACTCTTGGCCATATAGTGTAGACTTTAAATGTCACTGAAGAAGATATATGTATAATATATATTTTTTATTAATAGAATTAGTCATACATATATAGAGAGAGAATTAAAAAAGCATAAATGACACCCGTTCTCTCCTTTACTATCAACGAACCCCCGAATGTGTCCTGACAAAGCTTAACGGCGAAACGCGTTGAAGCATAGGGCCTTACTTCTTTATGGTGTCATTTATGCTTTTTTGATTCTCTCTGATGTTATATGTATGACCAATTCTATCATATGTAATAAAAAAATTCTGTATAATATATATATCTGTTTCAGTGACATTTAAAGTCTACACTATATGGCCAAAAGTACGTGACCATTACCTGATTCCTACACTGACCACTACACTGATCTACCTGATTCCCACACTATTCACTACACTGATCTACCTGATTCCTACACTGACCACTACACTGACCTACCTGATTCCTATACTATTCACTACACTGATCTACCTGATTCCTACACTATCCACTACACTGACCTGCCTGATTCCTACACTGACCACTACACTGATCTACCTGATTCCTACACTGACCACTACACTGACCTACCTGATTCCTACACTATCCACTACACTGACCTGCCTGATTCCTACACTGACCACTACACTGACCTGC
>CM056058.1:154707537-154732537 GCA_029574335.1 Rana kukunoris | reverse complement strand
TACCTCCACGGACGGTGCATGCGCCGTTAAAAAAAAACGTCATTTACGTGGGGTCACGATGATTTTACATAAATCACGGCAACTCTTAAACATTTGAATTGCGCGGGCTTACGCCAAAACATTTACACTACGCTGGCCGTAACTTACGGCGCAAATTCTTTGTGGATACGGAACCTGCCGCTCTAAGTTACGGCGGCGTAGTGTAGATACGCTACGCCTGCCTAAAGATAGGCAGTTCTTTGTGGATCTGGCCCATAGCGTTTACAGTGAGTGAGTGAAAAACTTATAGAGCGCAACGCTTGCGAACTGAATCGCCTCTGGGCGATGTTTCCATCCCTTGGATAAAGGAAGGATTTGCCTCAGAAGAGATGAGTTTTAATCATTCTCCTGAAGGCCCGGTGGTCGGACTCCAGTCGGATGGTGGTTGGTAGTGCATTCCACAGTCGCGGTCCTTGGACAGCAAATCTCCGATCTCCTTTGGACTTGCCTTTGGGATGTGCAGTAGGTTTTGATTTGTGGATCGCAGAGTGCGATTGGGGTTATGGGCTTTTATTTTTTCACATAGATATTGGGGAGCATTTCCTTGAATACACTTGTGTGTAAGGCAGGCCATACACGATTCGAATTTCGAACGAGCCGTCGAGCGATAAACGAACGCGGCGCTCACAAAAGCATGCGAGTGTACCATCAATTACGTACGAAAATCGAGCGAGAAAACACAATGTTTTCATACCATAGAGGAAGTGATGTAATCTTCTGTGACCTTTTAAACACACCCCCTACTGTCAAAAGTCGGGTTGTGCCAACTCGGATCATGCGCAGTTATGTTTCTTAGGAAAAATCGTCCAACTCTACCATTAACGATACGACTTTTGGACGTTTTTCGGAAAAAAAACCAACATGTTGGTTTTTGAAATTTCGCCTGTTGTACGAAAATCGTGTGTCGAACAAGCACACTAATGATACGAAAATCGTCTGATTTTATGCTCGTATGCGATTTTCGATCGAAATTCGAATCGTGTATGGCCTGCTTAAGGCAGAGTGCCTTAAAAGTGATTCTGTCTTTCACTGGCAACCAGTGAAGAGATCTCAGCGAAAGGGAGATTGACTCCCATGGTTTTTTCCCAGTCACTAATCGAGCAGCCGTATTTTGAACGACTTGCAAAACGAGTGATTTGGTATTTGGGAAGTCCTAAATAGAGGGCATTTGCATAGTCGAGTCTGGAATTGATTGTTCCCACCACGACTGCAATGTCCTCTTTAGGAATAAAAAGGGTGAGTCGGCGTAACTGGCGCAACAGATGATGGGATCCGCTGACTACCGCCCCTATTTGTGCATCCATTGTCATGTGGGAGTCAAAAATGACTCCGGGACTTTCGACTTTGGTGCTCAGTAGACATGTGCACAACAAAAATTTTTGTTTATTTCTGTTTCGGTTCTGTTCGTTTATCGTGATTCGTAACGAGTCGTAATTTCGTAAGACGTTAGTTATCATATTCGTACTCTTTAGTATTTTCGTAACACTTTTTTTTCCGTTTCCGTTTTTTTATGTTTGTTTATTTTTCGTTGATTCGAGATTAGTATTTTCGTTAAATGTTGTATTCTGCCTCGTTCGTATTTTTACATTTGAAATTATTCGTTCATTCGTTTTTACGTTGGTTTATTTTTCGTTGTTTTGATATTCGTATTTACATTATATTTTCCATCATGCCGCGTTTGTATTTTCGTAAGAAATAAATCTTCGTTGCTTTATGATCATTCGTATTTTCGTGTCTAATTTCATTTGATTGTAACAACGTTCTTTTGTAGATTTTTTGCATTCGTAATTCTGTTAAAATACATTTTACGTTTATTCGACACACTACTCGCCGTAATTTTGTAAAACATCGTAATTTACTGCGATTGACTTGACAGATCCACAAAACCGGTGCAACCTACACACCCTGGACTCTGGATGGAATGCACTGCAGTCTAACACAGATAAAGACACAAAGTCAAGGAGCCACTAGGTAATAAGAAAGAAGCTCATTGGGGCAGTACTAATGAAAGTGAATTTACGTTATTTCATTTCCGTTTTCTGAAGATTCGTAATTTATTTTTCGTTAGTTTTGCTTTTCGTTTATTATTCTTTGTTCGGCATTTCGGTTGTTTTCTTTTCGTTCTTCGAATATTAGTAAGTTTGCATTTTCGTTTATTTTTCGTAATTATGATTTTTTTTTTGTGTTCGGTATTTTCGTTATTTCTATGTTTTCGTTTCTTTTTTCTTTCGTTGTGTTGTTCTTTTACATTTAGTAGTTTTGTATCTTTGTAGTTTTCCATATTCGTTATTTTTGGAAATATCGTTATTCGTTATTATTTGCGCTAAACCATTTGTTTATTCGTAGGTTAATGAATCAACGAAAATAACGAATAATGACGGAAAACGTATTCGTAACGAAAAAAATTGCACATGTCTAGTGCTCGGGGTGATGATTTTTCCCAGGATGGGCGGTGGGGTCCAAGTTGAGGTGTGATGACTTTTCCTGTTTGCGTGAAACAGGAGAAGCTCCGTTTTTGAACCATTGAGTTTTAGATAACTAGATGTCATCCAGTTATCTATAAGAGTGAGGGAACTCTCTAATCCGGGGGAGTGATCCTTTCCATTGCTAACGCGGAGATACAGTTGTGTGTCGTCTGCGTAGGAATGGTAAAGTAGCTTCTGGTTGCTGATGATCTCGAAGAGGGGACGGAGATAGATATTGAATAGTACCGGTGACAAAGGAGATCCTTATGGGACTCCGCATGATACCGTACGCATTTCTGACGTGAAAGATCCCAATTTCACTGTTTGTGATCCGTTTTCTAAGAAGGAAGAGAACCAAAGTAGATCCTCTTCCGTGACTTTGGCCACTTCAGCTAGCCTAGCGAGTAGTAGTCCTTGGTCTACCGTGTCAAAGGCCGCACTTAGGTCCAGCAGGATCAGGAGAGACGATTTTTCTTCATCTGCGGCCTCTAGAACGTCATCCCATATTTTTACCAGAGCCGTTTCAGTTCCGTGCCCGGGCCGGAAGCCTGATTGAAACGTATAGAGTAATTTTTGGGTTTCTAAATGCTGTTGTAACTGTTGTACAACTTCTTTCTCCATTATTTTGGAGAAAACATTTAGACCCGTTATGGGTCTCCTGTTGTTTGGGTCTTTCGGGTCAAGGGTGGGTTTTTTCAGGATCGGTTTTATGGTACCTTGTTTCAACAAGAAGGGCACCATGCCCTCCTTGAATGATTGGTTTATAAGCTGCGTGATAACAGGTGCCAATATCTTGGCACTTTCTTTCAGCAGTTTAGTGGGAATGATGTCATTGGCTGATGTGCTGTTGCGCAGAGACCGAATGATGTTTTTAGTGGCAGCGATGGAGATGGGTTTTAAGGTGAATTTCTGTGCTTGAGGCGGGTATATAATGGTATCGGGGTTGAGCTTCGGGGCAGGATTCATGCAGATTCCATTTTGCTCAATGCTTACCCGGATTCTTTCAATTTTATTGATGAAATAATCGGATAGTTCGTTGCAAAATTCTTGTGAATCAGCATTAGGGGGCTCTAAGCTCTAAGTTTACAGAATAGGGGATAGTTTTATGGCATTTTTATAAAATTTTTTTACTAGTAATGGCGGGGATCAGCGATTTTTATCGTGACTGCGACATTATGGCGGACACATCGGACACTTTTGACACCATTTTGGGACCATTGTCATTTTTACAGCGATCTGTGCTATAAAAATGCACTGATTACTGTAAAAATGACACTGGCACTGAAGGGGTTAACCTGTAGGGGGGCGAGGAAGGGGTTAAGTGTGGCCTAGGGAGTGATTCTAACTGTTAGGGGGTGTGGCTACGAGTGACACATCACTTGTTCGCTGTTCCCGATGAGAGGGAACAGACGATCAGTGACCTCTCACTAGGAAGAACGGGGAGATGTTGTGTTTACACTGATCCCGATCGCAGGACACCGGCGGACATCGGGTCCCACGGGCACAGTCACGGAGCTCGCGACAGGGACAAATTAAAGGGGACATATATATACACGCCCATTTGCCCAGCCGTGCCATTCTGTTGCTGTATATGTTTGTGCGGCAGTCGGCAAGTGGGGGGGGGGGGGGCAACCGGTGGTCTTTTTGTCTCTTACTCATCATGACCACCATTCTGCAATACATTCTTTTATTATTTTTTTTTATGATATAGTATGAAAAAAAAAAAAATATTAAGTTGGGTATTTTAACACCTTCACGTCTAAGGATAAAACAACATTCAGGCCCTCGGTAAAGTGAACACTTCCCATTGGTTGTCCTTACAAGCTCCAGACGAGTGGGCTGACCTTGTGACGTCATAATGAGGTGCAGCAACAACAGCGATTGGTGGCAGGTCTGGACTGCAGCAGCGGACTTCTAATTTTCATTGCCAGAGGGGGGCCGTCCACAAGGTTTAGGAGGGTGTCTATGGGAATGTTTGACCATTCTTCCAGAAGAGCATTTGTGAGGTCAGGGACTGATGTTGGAGGAGAAGGTCTGGCTCGCAGTCTCGCCTCTAATTCATCCCAAAGGTGTTCTATCGGGTTGAGGTCAGGAAAGTTCCTCCACCCCAAACTCTCGCATCCATGCCCTTGCTTTGTACACTGGTGGGCAGTCATGTTGGAACACGAAGGGACCTTCCCCAAACTGTTCCCACAAAGTTGGGAGCATGAAATTGTCCAAAATGTCTTGGTATGCTGACACCTGAAATGCATTTCTGGAAGAATGGTCAAACATTCCCATAGACACTCCTAAACCTTGTGAACGGCCTTCCCAGAAGAGGTGAAGCTGTTATAGCTGCAAAGGGCGGGGCCAACTCAATACTGAACCCTCCGGACTAAGACTGGGATGTCATTAAAGTTCATTTGCGTGTAAAGGCAGGTGTCCCAATACTTTTGACAATATAGTGTAGTTGCATTGGTCCAAGCACAACTCCAGAAATTGCAGCACTTTTACAAATATGAGCACCAGAAGTATAATGATACCTGTACAACTGGCGCTAAGTAAAAATGTGCTACCCTCCTGTTATTGATACCAACTGCCCCCTGTGCTACCCCCTAGCACTACCACCAACTGCCCCCTGTACTAGCCTCCTGGCACTACCACTAGCCTTCTTTTTTACGAATTCCATCTGCCCCCTGTACTACCCTCCTGGCACTAACACCAAATGCCCCATGTGCTACCCCTCTGGCTCTACCACTAGCCCCCTGTATTGTCCTCTTGTTACTGATACCAACTGCCCTCTGTACTACTCTTGTGTTACTAATTCCAACTGCCCCCTGTGCAACCCCCCTGGTACTACCACTAGCCCCCTGTACTGCCTTCTGCTACTAATTCCAACTGCCCCCTGTGCTACCCCTCTGGCTTTACCACTAGCCCCCTTTACTGTCCTCTTGTTACTGATACCAACTGCCCTTTGTGCTACCCTCCCAACAATACCACCTCCTACTGCCTTCCTGTTACTGATACCAACTGCCCCCTGTGCTACCCCTCTGGCTCTACCACTAGCCCCCTTTACTGCCCTTTTGTTACTGATACCAACTGACCTCTGTGCTACCCTCCCAACAATACCACCTCCTACTGCCTTCCTGTTACTGATACCAACTGCCCCCTGTGCTACCCCTCTGGCTCTACCACTAGCCCCCTTTACTGTCCTCTTGTTGCTGATATCAACTGCCCCCTGCGCTACCCCTCTGGCTTTACCACTAGCCCCCTTTACTGCCCCTTGTTACTGATACCAACTGCCCCCTGTGCTACCCCTCTGGCTCTACCACTAGCCCACTTTACTACCTTCTTCTTACTGATACCAAATGCCCTCTGTGCTACCCCCCCCCCCTCCAATAATACCACCTCCTACTGCTTTTCTGTTACTGATACAAACTGCCCTCTGTGCTACCCCCCCCCCCAACAATACCACCTACTACCTTCCTGTTACTGATAAGATCTGTCCCTTTAGAGAGCCTTAAATTGGACCTCCAGGAGTTGCCACACTTTTAGAAATCTGCTGGCTTATAATATGTATATAATAGTTAGGTGTAACAAGGTGTATGCCACCCCCTGAACTTCTCTCCTTTTATTTTCCACTAACGGAGTGCCATGGGTATATAGGTTTTCGCCTAGGGTGCCCACGTGTCCCGGATTGCCGGGACTGTCCCACAATTGACATGTCTGTCCTGGGTCCCGGGCACCTTCATTCTGGGACAATACAGTGTCCCGGAATGAAATAGAGGACGCAGCCACCCCCTACTAATAACTACATTTCCGGAACTGGTTGCTAGGACCAGCGCCGCCAGGCATTCTGCACCCAGTGACAATTTACTCTCAGACAGTGAGGCCGGGAGCGAGGCCTGCTCCTAGTGCAGCGCTGCTATCCCCACCCACCTCGGCACCTCCTCTTCTCCGTCACCCAGCGGCAAGCAGCAGGGACTGGTGTGATCTTCACTCTCCAGATAGTGACGCCACTCCTTTCCTTCTACGCACGTGGCTCATGCAGAGGGAGTGACAGCAGCACTGCATCTGGTGGCAAGTGGCACATTCCCCTGACAAATAACCCACCGCCAAATTCCCCATCAACCCCGAGACTACATTACCCCCCCCTCATCTTTTTTGGGGGAAGGTGAGAGAGGGGGTGTGTCCCTGAATGGCAGTTTGGAAATGTGGTCACCCTAGTATCGCCTCACTTGCGGCACTCTGACACGGACTGGGCCCCCATGTCTCTCTCTGGTACTGCTGGGTGCTCTATGGCGCACGTGCTGCGTCTTCCCAGGGGCTGGGTGTGTCTTCATCATAGGTGTGCGCAGCCTATTGTGTTAGGGTGTGCACCCCAAAGCAATAGGGCAATGAACAGTGCCAGTAGAGCAGTGGACAATTTCAAAAGTGCAGAGACTGGTGTCAGTTTATTTTTAATATAGTCTGTTTTTTTTTTACAATACTATTTTATTTTTTATAATTAAAAAAAATGTGGGCGCCCCATGGGGGCCTAGGTTAAATATCAGAGGTCTAAACGGACCCCTGATGTCTCACTTTTGAGACAGAGAAAGGGACTGAGGTGAGAGATTCCCCAGTTCCTTTCTCTGCAGCCAAGTAGCAGGGGGAAGCTGCCCAGCACAGGGTCATTAGGGTGTGCCCAGGCACACCTGGCACACCCTGTGCGCACGCCTATGGTCTTCATGTAGGTCTGCACACTGCACAGGTGTATATTTGCTGCTCGTTGTACTGGATTGTGCAGCAAGATTGTGACTATTTGTTCCCTGTAATTCTTCATTCTGTCTGCTCACTGTAAGGTTTATTTACTAAAACTGGACAGTGCAAAATCTGGTGCAGCTCTGTATAGAAACCAATCAGCTTCCAGTTTTTATTATTAAAGCTCAATTGAACAAACTGAAGTTAGAAGCTGATTGGCTCCCATGCAGAGCTGCACCAGATAAGCGCCCTCTCCAGGTCTCCTGATCTCTGGGATCTCTCCCAGCTGTGTACTGTGGGAGCAGCCTGGATAAAATGGTTGCAGTGCCCATCGGCGACCACTAGATGTCACCCGCACAAAACCAGATCACCGACCAGCGATGTACTTTATTTCCGGGTCACTGTACTGTACTTCCGGGAGAGCTGAGAGGAACTCTTGTTTCCGGAAGTCACCTGGAAGAAGCAGAAGAGAATCCATAGAGGAGATCTGGGAGCGTCCTAGGAGCCGGCTGAGGGGGTCCATTACCGCCTTCTTCCCTGCCAGTGTGTGCTGATACCTACCTGTCTACCTACTACCCTCCTGAGACTTCACTGTACTACCCCCTGACACTAACCGCCCCTCCCACCCTTACCACCCACCTGGCACTGCCCTCTCTACTACCACCCCTGACACTAACTGCCCCCCCCTTACCACCCACCTGGCACTGCCCTCTCTACTATCTCCTGACACTAACTGCCCCCACCTTTACCACCCACCTGGCACTGCCCTCTCTACTATCTCCTGACACTAACTGCCCCCACCTTTACCACCCACCTGGCACTGCCCTCTCTACTATCTCCTGACACTAACTGCCCCCCCCCTTACCACCCACCTGGCACTGCCCTCTCTACTATCTCCTGACACTAACTGCCCCCACCTTTACCACCCACCTGTACTACCCCTCTGACGCTGCCTTCTCTACTGCCCCCATGAAACTGCCCCCTGTACTACCCCTCTGACACTCCCTTCTACTTCCCCCTGTACTACCCCTCTGGCACTGCCTTCTACTGCCCCCTGTACTACCCCTCTGACACTGCCTTCTACTGCCCCCTGTACTACCCTCCTGACAATGCACTCTACTCTGCCCCCTGTACAATCCCTCTGACACTGCCCTCTCTACTACCCTCCTGAAACTGCCCCCTGTGCTACCCCTCTGACACTCCCTTCTACTACCCCCTGTACTACCCCTCTGACACTGCCTTCTACTGCCCCCTGTACTACCCTCCTGACAATGCACTCTACTCTGCCCCCTGTACTACCCCTCTGACACTGCCTTCTACTGCCCCCTGTACTACCCCTCTGACACTGCCTTCTACTGCCCCCTGTACTACCCTCCTGACAATGCACTCTACTCTGCCCCCTGTACCACTCCTCTGACACTGCCCTCTCTACTACCCTCCTGAAACTGCCCCCTGTGCTACCCCTCTGACACTCCCTTCTACTACCCCCTGTACTACCCTCCTGACACTGCCTTCTACTGCCCCCTGTACTACCCCTCTGACATTGCCTTCTACTGCCCCCCTGTACCTCCCCTCTGACACTGCCCTCTCTACTACCCCCTGTGCTACCCCACTGACACTGCCCTCTACTGCCCCCTGTACCTCCCATCTGACCATGCCCTCTCTACTACCCCCCTGTACCACTCATCTGACCATGCCCTCTCTACTACCCCCCTGTACCACTCATCTGACCCTGCCCTCTCTACTACTCCCCTGAAAACTAACCCCTGTACTACCCTCCTGACACTGCACTCTACTGCCCCCTGTACCACCCCCTGACACTGCCCTCTCTACTACCCCCCTGAAACTGACCCCTGTGCCACCCCTCTGACACTGCCTTCTACTGCCCCCTGTACTACCCCTCTGACCCTGCCCTCTCTACTACTCCCCTGAAACTGACCCCTGTCCTACCCCTCTGACACTGCCTTCTACTGCCCCCTGTACTACCCTCCTGACACCAACTGCTCCCTGTACTACCCTCTCGATACTGCACTCTACTGCCCCCTGTACTACCCCTCTGACACTGCCCTCTCTAATACCCCCCTGTACTACCCCTCTGACACTGCCTTCTACTGCCCCCTATACCACCCCTGTGACACTGCCTTCTACTGCCCCCTGCACCACCCCTCTGACACTGCCCTCTCTACTACCCCACTGACACTGCCCTCTACTGCCCCCTGTACTACCCATCTGACCCTGCCCTCTCTACTACTCCCCTGAAACTGACCCCTGTACTTCCCTCCTGACACTGCACTCTACTGCCCCCTGTACCACCCGCTGACACTGCCCTCTCTACTACGCTCCCTACTATCCCCCTGTACTACCCCCCTGATAATGCTTTCTACTGCCCCCTGTACCACCCCCTGACACTGCCCTCTACTACCCCCCTGAAACTGCCCCCTGTACTACCCCTCTCACGCTGCCTTTTCCTGCCCCCTGGACTACCCTCCTGGCACCAACTGCCCCCTGGACTACCCTCCTGGCACCAACTGCCCCCTGTACTACCCTCCTGACACTAACTGCCTTCTGTACCATCCCTCTGATATATCTGAATGTAGGGCTCTATGGTGATTAGGGGAATAACGAGGGGTCTATAGGACGATGTTATGGGCAGTTATCGGGGGGTCACCTTCATCTCCTACCTCCTGGTGACGTCAGTGGTAGGGTGACTACATACTGACTACTAGGGTTGTCCTGATACCGATACAAGTATCGGTACTGAAACTGAGCATTTGCCCAAGTACTTGCTTGATCCGATACCTGGACAGTCAGGGATGAGCGTTGCGGCGCTAGGGAGGAGTTACAATCACCGATCTTCCTGTATAGATTTCAATAAAGCCGCTGACAACCGGGAGAGGAGGAGAATCGGCTGTCAGCTGCTTTATTGAAATGTATACATGGAGATGAATGATTGTAACTCCTCCCTAGCGCCGCACCGCTCATCCCTGACTGTCCATGTATTGGATCAAGCAAGTACTCGGGCAAATGCTCAGTTTCAGTACTGATACTATATATCAAGACAACCCTAGTAGTCAGTATGTAGTCACCCTACCACTGATGTCACCAGGAGGTAGAAGATGAAGGTGACCCCGATAACTGCCCATAACATCGTCCTATAGACCCCTCATCACCATAGCGCCCTATATTCCAGGAAGACCAATCCCTGGTCCCTGCTAACCATACATTTCATAACAGTACATACTCTATTCTGTAGTATTGGGGAAATTATTCTACAGACTTTTTTTTTTTATTAAATATGTTTTAGCAGATTTTTTTTTGCAATAATATTTTCAAGAAATTATTGTTGTAAAAGCTTTAAAGTAAAACTAAAAGCAAAACTTTTTTTTGCATAGAGTAAAGGGAGGGTTCTATAACCCAGTGTTTTTCAACTCCAGTCCTCAAGGCACACCAACAGGTCAAGTTTTCAGGATTTCCCTCAGATGAAATGGCTGTGGTAATTACTAAGGCAGTGAAACTGATCAAATCACCTGTGCAAAATAATGGAAAGCCTGAAAACATGACCTGTTGGTGTGCCTTGAGGACTGGAGTTGAAAAACACTGCTATAACCCCTGCCCTCTGTCCCATTGGGGGAGATTTAGCTTCACTTCCTGTCCCAGGTTGTCACCAGAACGAGTGTCCCCATTGGACGATTTCTCCTCTATTCCTGTTGTGGTGACAACTTTTCACTCTTGGTGATAAGTCACCAGAACAAACAAAGAGATTGCATCTTTCTAACGGGGACACCGATGGCAATATAAACCTGAGAAAGGTTTTAATCCCTTTCCACTCATTCCAAAATAAATTTTGCTTTTAGTTATACTTTATTTTTTCTCTTTAAAGGGGTTGTAAAGGTAATTTTTTTTCCCTCTAAATAGCTTCCTTTACCTTAGTGCAGTCCTCCTTCACTTGCCTCATCCTTTCGATTTTGCTTTTAAATGTCCTTATTTCTTCTGAGAAATCCTCACTTCCTGTTCTTCTATCTGTAACTCCACACAGTAATGTGAGGCTTTCTCCCAGGTGTGGAGAAAGCCTCTTGAGGGGGGAGGGGGTGAGCAGGAGTGTCAGGACGCTGACTAACACACAGCTTCTTTTCTCTATCTGTAAAGTAGAGAGCGTCCTGACTTGCCTGCTTGCCCCCCCCCCCCCCCAAGGGGCTTTCTCCACACCAGGGAGAAAGCCTTTCATTACTGTGTGGAGTTACAGACAGAAGAACAGGAAGTGAGGATTTCTCAGAAGAAATAAGGACATTTAAAAGCAAAATGGAAGGATGAGGTAAGTGAAGGAGGACTGCACTAAGGTAAAGAAAGCTATTTGGGGGGGGGGGGGGGGCGATTACCTTTACAACCCCTTTAATAGAGAAAGATTCGCATCTATGAGATAAAAAAAAAAAAAAGATAATTTGATTCATTTCGATTTTTTTCTTATTATTGTTATATTTTTTTTTATATTATATATTCTAATAAAAAAAGATATATTGTAACTTTACAAGAGTGAGAGAATAAGAGGTTTACATTGAATGTTAAAATTCGAAAAGTATTTGTCTACTTGACGATTGATAAGCAGTTGATAGATAGGAAGGTCACCTTTGATATATGAGGATGATTTGTCTGTTAACAAAGCGGGAGTCATTAGACGAGTCCCCCCTCGTATTGGTTCCAAATCCTTGGTGTGACCGTTGTGTGTTTTTTCATTCAAGGCATGAAAGTCCACCTTGGAGGAAACCTCCTTCACAAGTGCCTGGTCCGACGCGATCTTCCCAAGACAAGACTTTGATCCTCATTGATTTTTATTTTGGACATCATGGGACGGAAAAAGAAAACCTTACACGACTACGCCGCCGAGTTCTCGGACTTGGCGGTCAGGAGGCATTTGATTGAACGCGGTGACACCGGGGAGACCACCGTGGTGGAGACGCTGTACTGTAAGTCCTGTGAGATTCCGATGCGGGTCAGGAGGGACCGGATTTTGGAGCACCTGGCTTCGGGGAGGCATTACCGGAACAGGCGGCTGATCAAACAGCACTGGAACAGAGCCCCCATTTTAGTGTGAGTGTTTAAAGATGTAGCAAGTTTTTTAATGATTTATTGATTCAATGGGGTAGATTTACCAAAACTGGAGAGTGAAAGATCGGGTGCAGCTTTGCATGGGAGCCAATCGGCTTCTAACTTTAGGTTGATCAATTTAAAGCGGATGTCCGCTGAAAAAAAAAAAAATTAAAAGCCAGCAGCTACAAATACTGCAGCTGCTGACTTTTAATATTAGGACACTTACCTGTCCTGGAGTCCAGCGTTGTCGGTAGCAAAGGATGAGCGATCGCTCTGCTGCCCCCCCGCCATCCACGGTGAGGGAACCAGGAAGTGAAGCGCTCCGGCTTTACTGCCTGGTTCCCTACGGCGCATTCGCGAGTCAGCTACACCTGCCGATTGGCTCCCGCTGTGTACTGGGAGCCGAGTGTTCCCAGCACACAACGGAGGGGGGGGGGGGGTGACGTCATGCAAATACCTGTATCTGCACTCCCCCCTGAATGGTGTCAAATGTGACACCGGAGGTGGGGAGGGTTCAGATCAGCGTGAGTTCCACGTTAGGGTGGAGCTCCGCTTTAAAGAGAAGTATGGAAATCTTTTTTTTTTTAAATATACTTTCCTACAGCATCGGTCCCCTGCCTCCTCTATCACTGAGAACGGAGCGACCAAACGCCACTGATTGCTCAGTTCTCGCAGCTCCCTGAGAAGAGAGCTGGTGACAGTCAGGGAAACAGTTAAGACAAGAAAGAAAGAAAGGGAAGAGGTGTATACTTAGGCTTCATTCACACAAGGTGGATACAGAGTCCGCCAGCTTAGTGGGAGATCTCTTCGCTGAGCTGGCGGGTGACAGGTCCCTCTCTGCTCACTGAGCTGGGAGGAGCTTGTCCAGCACCGATGTCTGTTTTCATCAGATCTCACCCGATCCGATCTGCCATGGACAGATGGGGGACATATCGCTATATGTCTGATTTTATCAGGTCGGATGTCAGCGGACATGTAACAGCTGACATCCAATGCTCCATAGAGATGTATGGAGTGGCCATTCAAGTCCACTGACAAAATGACAGGCACACTTGAATGGTCTGACGGTGTGAAAGGGGCCTTAGGCAGGAAGAGGGAACAGAACCTGCAGGGTTAGATGGTGTTCTAGAATGGTCCAGAATACACAAGCTGGCTGGGGGAAGAGTGGGGAGAGCATAAGACCACTATGGGTTCCACACTTTGAAGAACTTAGCGTGGGAGTTTTTCTTCTTCTTTTTTTTTTTTTTGTCAATCACACATAATATGTACTTTTTTTGCAGATAAAAAAATAAAATAAGTAAAAGGTACATTGCTTACCTTCAGTGTGATGTGTCCCTTGTGCTTCAGAACAGCCCCAGAAACACTCACCTGCACCCTCCAGTAATGTGGTAGGTACATTTTCCCCATGGCTACTTCCAGGTGCTGGGCTTTCAGCCACTTTAGTGGCCGATGACCTCATCACATATGCACAGGAGTCAGTCATTCTGGCACAGCTGCAGTCAATTCAGGACAGCTGCAGTATGCTTGGAATGCACCCCAAGCTGTGCAGCTCAGTGCACATTCAGTGGAAGACTGAAAGCGGGAAGATAAGTGTGGATTCTTGCAAAGCATGTCTCTTCTGCAATAAAGAGCTGCCTTAGTGCAATTTTTTTTTTATAGTTTGTTTCTTTTAACAGCAGGCATATGAGCTAGTGGGAGTGCGGGAGATAAGCTTACAAGTCACTGCTGAGAAAAAGGTAGTGAGGTGAGCTGCTGTCACTGCTTGAAGCGGGACCATGGATAGCTAAGCTGCTGTGTCAGTAGTTGGAGGGGGTGCAGGATGAGGTTGTGACCTGCTGAATTGCTGGTAGGAGCAGGGGGTAGCTGAACTGAGTCAGTGTTTGGTGGGAAGCAGGGAGAGAAGAGCTTACAAGTCACTGGAGGTGGGATACAGGATAAAGACCAATGTGTGTGTGTGCTGAAGGAAGCACACCAGGTAAAAACCAATGTGTGTGGTGTGTGCTGGAGGAGGGACACTGGCTAAAGACCAATGTGTGCGCACGCGCTGGAGGAGGGACACAGGGTAAAGACCAATGTGTGTGCTGGAGGTGGGATACTGGGTAAAGACATATCTGTCCTGGAGGTGGGAAATGTGTGGTGTGTGCTGAGGGAGGGACACTGGTTAAAGACCAATGCGTGGTGTGTGCTGGAGGAGCGACACAGGGTAAAGACCAATATGTGGTGTGTGCTGGCAGAGGGATACCGGGTAAAGACCAATCTGTCAGCTGGAGGTGGAACAGTGGGTGAAGACCAATCTGTGTGTGTGTGTGCGCACGCGCTGGAGGAGGGAATGAATGAATGAAAAACGTATATAGCGCAGCACATGCGAAGTAAATCGCCTCTGGGCGCTTGTTGTTCCTGTCTCCTTTGAGATCAAAAGAGATGAGTCTTAATCTTTCTCCTGAAGACTAAGTAGTTCTCCTCCAGCCGAATGCAGGCTGGTAAGGCGTTCCATAGTCTGGGACCTTGGACAGCGAATCTCCTGTCTCCTTTGGACTTGTATCTGGCTTTCGGTATCTGAAGCTGATTTTGATTGGTGGATCGTAGAATACGATTGGGATTGTGAACTTTTAATTTTTCGCATAGATAATGGGGAGCATTCCCATGGATACATCTATGCGTTAGACAGAGAGCTTTAAAGGTGATTCTGTCTTTAACTGGTAGCCAGTGCAGGGATCTCAGTGAAGGTGAGATTGATTCCCAGGGTTTTTTCCCAGTCACAAGTCTGGCGGCCGTATTTTGAACGACTTGAAGACGAGCGATTTGGTACTTAGGGAGTCGGAGGTAAAGGGCATTTGCATAGTCCAGTCTGGAGTTTACAATCGCTCCCACCACGACCGCTATGTCTTTCTTGGGAATGAGTCTGCGTAGTAGGTGCAGCAGATGGTGCGATCCACTGACTACTGACCCTATTTGTGCGTTCATTGTCATGTCGGAGTCAAAGATGACCCCAAGACTTTTGACTTTGGCGCTAGGGGTGATGATTTTGCCCAGAATGGGCGGGGGGGATCCAGGTTGTTGCCGATTGATTCCTGCGCTTGGCGTGAAACAGAAGAAGTTCTGTTTTCGCTCCGTTGAGTTTAAGATAACTCTTTGTCATCCAGTCCTCTATCAAAGAGAGACAGGTCTCTAGACTGAGGTGGTGATCCTTTTTATTGCAAATGCGGAAGTACAGTTGCGTGTCATCTGCATATGAATGATAAAGCAGTTTTTGGCTGCTGATGATTTCGAAAAGAGGACGCACATAGATGTTGAATAACATTGGCGATAGGGGAGATCCTTGAGGGACCCCGCACGATAATGTGCGTTGTTCAGAAGTGAAGGGTCCTAGCTTCACTATTTGCGATCGGTTCTCCAAAAAAGAGGAGAACCAAGATAGATCGCTTTCTGCGACTTTGGCTATTTTGGCCTGTCGAGTCAATAACAGCTTGTGATCTACTGTATCAAAGGCTGCGCTTAGGTCCAGCAGAACCAGAAGAGAAGATTCTCCTTCGTCTGCGGCCTCGAGAACGTCGTCCCATATCTTAAGCAATGCTGTTTCCGTCCCGTGTCCGGGACGGAATCCTGATTGAAATGGGTCGAGTAAGTTGTGGGTATCTAGATGCTGTTGCAGCTGCTGTACCACTGCTTTCTCCATTACCTTGGAGAGAACGTTTAGGCCTGTTATGGGGCGCCAGTTGAGTGGATCCTTAGGATCCAGGGTGGCTTTCTTCAAGATGGGTTGAATGAAGCCCTCCTTCAGCTGGGAGGGCATTATGCCCTCCCTGAAGGATTGGTTAATAAGCTGCGTGACAGGAGGTGCCAAGATGTCGGTGCATTCCTTCAGCAATTTAGTGGGGATAATATCATTTGGCGCAGTGCTGTTGCGCAGAGTGCCGATGATATTTTTAGTGGTCTGAATGGAGATGGGTTCCAGCGTGAACTCACCCAACTGTGGTGATTTACTGCCGGTGCTGTGTAAATAGCTACGGGGAGGGCTGGGAGAGCAATTGTTTTGCTGAATGCTTTTCCGGATTGCCTCAATTTTGTTAATGAAGCAATCCGATAACTCATCGCAAAATTCTTGTGTATCCAAGTTGGGGGCTTCGAGATATCCTGGATTCATGGTCTGCGTGACCAGCTTGAAGAGTTTGCGGGGGCGGTTTAGGGCACCGTTGATAGCCTCAGAAAAATAGTTTTTCTTGGCTTCGAAGATTTGCTTGTAGTATTTTTTGGTTATTGCCTTGTAGATCGAGAGGTTCTCATCTGAAGAGCTTCTTTTCCAGGCTGCTTCTGCCCTTCTGCGCACTTGCTTCAGTAACGCCAGCTGGTTGTTGAACCAGCTGGAGTTGTTTTTCCTGATCTGGGTCTTTCGTTTCGGCGCTATCAAGTCACCTGACTGCAATAGTGCTGTGTTTATGGCCTCCAGTGTTTCTTCCGCTGTTTGGTGCGGCTGAATTGTGTTTATTTTTCCCCCTAACGTGGCTTTGAAGAGTTCCGAGTGGAGCTTCTTCTGACATCTGGTCCAGTGTGTTGTCACTGGATTTGATGTTTTTGTTGAGGGGGGAATTCGGAAATAATGAATTTAATTGCATGGTGATCTGACCATGGCAATGGTTCATTTTCCAAGATTTTTATTTCCAGATTTTGTCTGAAAATAAGATCGAGCGTGTGACCTGAAGCATGTGTGGGCCCACATACTAGTTGCTGAAGCTCTAATCCTTCCAGGTGGTCGATGCAGGCGTCGGCAATGGGGTCTTGCGGGGAGTTGGCCCAGAGATTGAAGTCCCCGAGCAGCAAAAGGTGTTTGCTGTTCAGGGTATAAGTGGAGACAAAGTCCGTCAATGATGGGAGAAGCTGCGATTTTGGGCCGGGTGGCCTATAGCAGAGTAGAATCCGGACGGTCTCCTGGCCGTTTACTTGCAGTTGAAGAGTAAGGGTTTCCATGAATGGAAGAGGGTTTTGGAGGCTTGGTTTTGTGATCGCAAGACACGTCTTAGGGATCACCGCCAGTCCTCCTCCTCTTTGCCCTATTCTGTTTTCCGTTATAATACGGTAGTTTTCTGGCACCAATTCTCCTAGAATGGTGTTACAGTCGGCTGTGAGCCAGCTCTCTGTAATAAAGAGGCAGTCTAAGTCATGTTGCAATAAGAAATCATGGATTTCTAATCGGTGTTTTACTGCCGATCTGGTGTTGATCAAAGCACATGATATGTGCTTAGCCTGGGGTAAATGGCTGCGACCCTTGGTAGTCGATCGTCTATCGATCCTCAAAAGTCGCAGGTTTCTAAGGGCTTTTTTGGTGGCGGCCGGCAGAATTGCGGCAAATCGATCCAGATCCCAAATGTTCTCCGCTGAGTATTGCCGATTGACCATGGCCGCCGTGGACAAAAGGGGTGGGGGGGTGGGGTGTATTCTCAAGGATAACTGAATCCTCTGATCCTAGCTTGGTCCAGAGGAAGGCAAAAAAAACCTGACCACGCTGCGCCAATATGCTGTGGTAGGGAAAAAATTCTTCCTGACCCCTGAAGAGGCGATCGGGTTAAGCCCTGGATTAAGTTTTCAATGAATTTGAGAGGGGGAAGATAGGGCTGGGTGGAGCAAGATGGCCGCCGACCTGGCAGCAAGGATCCAGGCTGGGGGGGTACCAGACTAAGTGGACCACTGTCTGTGCCGCCTGGGGGGCTGAGAAGAATGATCGGGGGGCTCTACTAGGGTAGGGGGGGGCTTTCTGGCCCGATTAGAGCAATAGGTGCCGATCGTTGGGGGTGGGGAGCGGCACGCCGCTAGGCCGCGGATGAAGCCCGGGCCTTTCCTGAGTCGCGGCTGCCGCAAATCCCCAGCGACCGGCGCGGAGGGAGAAACACAGCGCCCGAGGGTAGCAGAGGCTGGTGGGGATGGGTGGCCTATTAAGCAGAGTTGGCAGCGTGTGGGAAGCGGCGCGGTGTTTAGGCCGCAAGTGAGTCCGCGGTCTTTCCTAGATCGCGGCGCCCACGATTCCCTTCAGGCTGGCGCGGTTGTCTAAGAAGAAGCACCCGAAATGGCGGGGCTGTTGGCGGGCCGGTGGTTCTGGGTCCGAAAGAGGCTGCGGCTTGTCCTGAAAAGGACGGCCGCTCTTGATCCCAGGGGGGGAGGGGAGGAAAAAGGGGAGGAAAAAGTCTGCAGGAGTGAAGGCTGGAGGGGGTCCAGGCCAAGATGGGGGCTGAGGCTGGGCTGAGCTGGGCTGGACTGGGAAGACCCTGCCTGCTAGCCTGCTGCCTAAGCCTGCCTGGAGCTAAAGCAGCACGCTCCTACTCCTAGGAGCGAGTGCCGATGGGGGCTCCTGCTGCTACTCCGCTGCCTGACTGACTGTCTAACTGACTGATCCAGTACGTGATCCAGTCCTCAGTGATTCCTGGACAGCTGAGGCACTCGTGCAGGAGGATCCACAGCCCAGTAAGTAAGGGACACAGGGTAAAGATCAATGTGTGTGCTGGAGGTGGGATACTAGGTAAAGACATATCTGTCCTGGAGGTGGGACAGTGGGTAAAGACCAATGTGTGGTGTGTGCTGAAGGAGGCATGCAGGGAAAAAAACATGGTGTGTGTGTGCTGGAGGTGGGTCAGTGGGTAAAGACCAATGTGTGTGTGCTGGAGGAGGGATCTCAATGGGGGAAGATCAGTTTGTGTTGGAGGTGGGATCTCGCTAGGAAACAACCAATAAGTGTGTGTGCTGGTGGAAGGATTAGGATCTTAATAGGGCAGGACGAATGTGTGTGTGCTGGAGATCTCGCTGGGGAAGGACCAGAAAGTGGCTGATTTGCACAGTGGCAAAGTAATAGCAGAACTAGAAATTATTTAAAGGAAAAATATATATATATATATATATATATATATATATATATATATATATATATATATATATATATATATATATATATATATATATATATATATATATATATATATATTCTGTGGCTTTTTGTATTTATTTTTATTTATTAAAATGTAATTTTTCTTAATAGCTCAACTGGTGGTGATCAGGTTGGAAATATCCCAGTGCCTCTAGACTCAGCATGGCACCCTCAGCCTTCCTTCATGCTGCAGTCTAGCTCCAGCAGTAACTCTGTTAGCACCACAAACCTGGTGCCATCGCCTCCTCCTCCTTCTCACCCCTCCTGGATCTCCGGCACCCTGAACCCCATCAGCTCCACCACAAACATAGTCAGCAGCAAAGAAGATCCAGCACCGTCTACTTCTTCCTCACTCCCATCATCGTTTGGGACAATCCATGTCCAGAATCCATCCATATCATACAAACACATAAACCAAAGGCATGTCATTTCCGAAGCCACCAATAGCATGGTTCCCGGACGACCAGTCGGCAGCTTTGGCTCACGCAGCAGTGGCATTGGATTAGCAGTAGTTGGCGTGGGTCATGGAAGCAGGGCGTTGTTAAGAAGCTTAACAGAGGAACATGGCTGTTGCCTGCATTACATTGTAGAGAATCAGTTGTCTGAAGTGGAGAAAGCCTTTGGGGGTGGACTGTTGACCAAAACGAGAGTATTGCCTGAACAGGATATGGATATTGCCCTTGGCGACCAACGGTAAATTTCAACCTTTTTTTTTTATTTTTTTAAGAACACTGTACTGTTAATGTTTCCAAAAATAAGAGAATATATTCAGCGCTGGAAAAAATAAACAATACTAATGTATGCAAGCCAGCACTAAGGATAATTCATAAAAATTCCCAAATGTAAATATATATAAAAAGAGTGCAGCGCAAAATAAAATATAATAGTGACAATTGATAGTAATTAAATTGAATAAATAATAGTGTCCATGTGAAAAGAAAGTCCATGCAATAATGAATCCAGCAGACACAAACGATTTCCAGAGTGGAAGTGAAGAAAAAACACCAAATGATATCCTCCACCAGTGAAAGATGGACTCTCACCTCTCGGCTTTGACCCAAATGGATCTCAAAGCGTGATCTGTCTAATCAGAAATCAGCTGAAGCCTCCGTAGGCAGACGAATCGATGGGATTAACACCATAGATCCGGATCCAATGATTTCACAACAGTCACACCATCATATGGGGAAGAAAGGGAAAAATCTAGTGCTCTCCGCTTGAATAACTATTTCACTCCTAAGATGTCAAGACAGTTAACTCATCAAGCTTTAAGCAAGTTATAGCTAAGCTTAAAGCTTGATGAGTTAACTCAACATCTTAGGAGTGAAATAGTTATTCAAACGGAGAGCACTAGATTTTTCCCTTTCTTCCCCATATGATGGTGTGACTGTTGTGAAATCATTGGGTCCGGATCTATGGTGTTAATCCCATTCATTCGTCTGCCTACGGAGGCTTCAGCTGATTTCTGATTAGACAGATCATGCTTTGAGATCCATTTGGGTCAAAGCCGGGAGGTGAGAGTCCATCTTTCACTGGTGGAGGATATCATTTGGTGTCTTTTCTTCACTTCCACTCTGGAAATCGTTTGTGTCTGCTGTTAATGTTTCCATCAGCTGTCGGGTGCTGCTGTCGCCATTGCGGGTAAGGGAACCCGGCAGTGAACCCTTCGGCTTCACGCCGGGAACCCTACTGCGCATGTGTGAGGCCCGCTCCTCTCTCCTATTGACCCAGCGGCTAGGGGAGGAGGAGGAGGGAGCCCCGCGGTGACCTCACAGGCCGTGACCCGGACTCGCCAGACGTGGGAAAGGTATCCTGTCCCCCCTCTCTCCCAAAAGGTGCTAATTGTGGCACCGGAGGGGGGGAGGAATCAGATGAGCGGAAGCCTTTAACCACTTAAGGACAGCCTCCTGCACATAAATGTCGGCAGAATGGCGCGGCTGGGCACAGGCACGTACATGTACGTTGTCTTTAAGAGCCCAGCCATGGGCTGTGCGCACGCGTGCCGGTCCAAAGCTCCGTGGCCGCGGGATCTGCGGACCCGATCCCCGCCGGTGTCCTGCGATCGGTCACAGGAGCTAAAGAACGGGGAGGTGAGTGTAAACACGGCTTCCCCGTTCTTCACAGTGGCAATGTCGCTGGTCATCTGTTCCCTGATATAGGGAAAGACAATCACTGACGTCACACGTACAGCCCCGCCTCCCTACAGTTAGAAGCACATATGAGGTCACACATAACCCCTTCAGTGCCCCCTAGTGGTTAACGCCTAAACTGCAATTGTCATTTTCACAGTAAACGATGCATTTTTATAGCACTTTTCGATGTGAAAATGACAATTGTCCCAAAAATGTGTCACGAAAAGAAATCGCTGATCACCGCCATTCGTAGTAAAGAAAAATTATTACAAAAAATGCCATAAAACTATCTTGTAAACGCTATACGTTTTGCGCAAAGCAATCGTTTTTTTTTATTTTTTTACCAAAAATATTTAGAAGAATACGTATCGGCCTAAACTGAGGGAAAAAACATTTCTACATAAAGAGGACTTGACTCTCACGCACTAATCCTATTACAAGGATTATTACAATAAAATAAGCAATAAAATATATCCAGGGTCAAGGAAGGAGCTGCGCACAGAGGGCGGGGTCGAGGAGGGAGCTGCGCACAGAGGGCGGGGTCGAGGAGGGAGCTGCGCACAGAGGGCGGGGTCGAGGAGGGAGCTGCGCACAGAGGGCGGGGTCGAGGAGGGAGCTGCGCACAGAGGGCGGGGTCGAGGAGGGAGCTGCGCACAGAGGGCGGGGTCGAGGAGGGAGCTGCGCACAGAGGGCGGGGTCGAGGAGGGAGCTGCGCACAGAGGGCGGGGTCGAGGAGGGAGCTGCGCACAGAGGGCGGGGTCGAGGAGGGAGCTGCGCACAGAGGGCGGGGTCGAGGAGGGAGCTGCGCACAGAGGGCGGGGTCGAGGAGGGAGCTGCGCACAGAGGGCGGGGTCGAGGAGGGAGCTGCGCACAGAGGGCGGGGTCGAGGAGGGAGCGGCGCACAGAGGGCGGGGTCGAGGAGGGAGCGGCGCACAGAGGGCGGGGTCGAGGAGGGAGCGGCGCACAGAGGGCGGGGTCGAGGAGGGAGCGGCGCACAGAGGGCGGGGTCGAGGAGGGAGCGGCGCACAGAGGGCGGGGTCGAGGAGGGAGCGGCGCACAGAGGGCGGGGTCGAGGAGGGAGCTGCGCACAGAGGGCGGGGTCGAGGAGGGAGCTGCGCACAGAGGAGGGGGTCGAGGAGGGAGCGGCGCACAGAGGGCGGGGTCGAGGAGGGAGCGGCACACAGAGGGCATGATTAAGGGCTGTCTTATGCACAGTATTCAGGGTTCAGCTTTCTTTCACAGGCTATTCACATCTCACTTCCTCCCCTCCCCCTGGGTGTGAGGGCCACATGAAATGGCCTGGAGGGCCTGATTCAGCCCGGGGGCCTTGTGTTTGACACCTTGGTGTTAAAGGGACGCCTGAGCTGGGTGGGAAGACATTAAAGGAAAAGTACAGTTTGCTTCCACTAGGGGCAACATTTGTTATCCTGGCAAATTTTGTCAGAAAGTAATATTTGATATCGACTTCACATTTTCTGACTGCTGCACAGGTGATGTGTTTTCTGTTATGTTAATGGTTTTGTCTTTTTCCTTATGTTTGGTCCGTCATACCTTTTTCAGTGTGTCTGGTATCGTCATCTGCTGTCCGCCTGTCGCAGCGGCCCGGTTGACCCTGGAAGCATTACGTGCTGGTAAGTTATCATTGGATTGCTGGTCCCAGCCACATTAACACATATTGTAGGTGTCCAATCAAAGCACAGATTCCTTTTCTACTTAGAGCTGAGCTCCAGGCAAACAACTGAATACCTAATTGATATGTGAAAATGGTTCTCTGACAAATGATTTCTTTCCAGTGGTTGTTAACCCACCAAGTGAAAATGACAGTATCCTCTCTGTTCATTCATGTAAAGTGCTTCTGTATCTGTGCCTACATACCAGCTATATACCTGTTTTATAGAGCGCCGATTGGTGCTCACATGACCTGCCCATTGGCTCTCTCCTCTCTCTGCCTGACAGCTGCAGCTGGTGGGGCCGAGGATCTGCAGCTGATGTCAGTCAGGAGGGGAGGAGGAGAGAGGCGGCTGGTCATGTGAGGACCAATCCGCGCTTTGTAAACGGATATAGTAGCTGCATTTTTATAAGGCACAGACACAGGAGCACTTTACATGAATAAACAGAGGATTCTGTAAAAACTGTACAGTAATTTTAGCAGGGCGGGCACTGACACAGAGCTGACAGGGAGGGAGAGGAGAGGAGAGAGCGGATGACAGAGGCATATAAACTGACCACTGTGTCAGGGCTCAGAAGCCATGATACACCGTGGTCATTTTACATAAGGGGGGGGGGCAGGAACTGGCAGGATCAGCCAGATATTTCAGGTGTTACAGGGGACAAAATGACACGGCACAAGCACTGTGCTGTATATGTTTTAAAGGAACAGGATCTCTTGTGACAGCGGCTGGAGCTGCCGTGCTCATCGCCGTCGCTGGAAGGAACGGGCTCAGGTAAGTAAAAGGGGGGGGGGGTCTCTGGGGGGCTGCTGCATCATCTTAAAGGGGTTGTAAAGGAACAATTATTTTTTTTTTCCTAAATGGCTTCCTTTACCTTAGTGCAGTCCTCCTTCATTTACCTCATCCTTTTATTTTGCTTTTAAATGTCCTTATTTCTTCTGAGAAATCCTCACTTCCTGTTCTTCTGTCTGTAACTACACACCGTAATGCAAGGCTTTCTCCCTGGTGTGGAGTGTCGTGCTCGCCCCCTCCCTTGGACTACAGGAGTGTCAGGACGCTCTCTACGTTGCAGATAGGGAAAGGAGCTGTGTGTTAGTGGGCGTCTTGACTCTCCTGTAGTCCAAGGGAGGGGGCGAGCACGACACTCCACAACAGGGAGAAAGCCTTGAATTACTGTGTGGAGTTAGACAGAAGAACAGGAAGTGAGGATTTCTCAGAAGAAAGAAGGATATTTAAAAGCAAAATAGAAGGATGAGGTAAGTGAGGGAGGACTGCACTAAGGTGAAGGAAGATATTTAGGGAAATTTTTTTTTTACCTTTACACAACCCCTTTAATGCATAGAATGTATTAAGGTGAAAATCACAGAGTTTACAACCCCTTTTTAATTATGAGGTGTTGAGACCTCTTTTCCAATTCCCTGGTGGAAATGTATTAAACGGCTGGAAGGGAGACACGTGTAGCTCTCTAGTACTTGTAGCTGAATTGAGCAGCTTGTGGAACTCACAAATATTTCCATAGATCTCTGTGTGTTCATTTCAAGGGAAAGCAGTCCTGTGCGAGAATCTCCTCAGTACCAGCACACAGATTGTAGAAGCATGCTTCGATGAGGCGGAGAAACGCAGCAAGCCGCTAGTATGCGGCTTTTACAAGTAAGTGATATGTGGGGGATCTTGTTGTTATGGTTGCACTAGAGATTTATTGTCTGCTTAATTTTTTGCTAAATAAACTAAAAAAAAAGAAAAAAAAAAACATAGTTTGTTATAAACTTTTGCAAACAGGTCATTTTTCCTCTTCACTGATGTACGCTGATGAGGCTGCACTGGTTGGGGAGACTGTTTGGCGGCACTGGTTGGGGAGACTGTTTGGCGGCACTGGTTGGGGAGACTGTTTGGCGGCACTGGTTGGCACCACTGTTTGCACTGGTTGGCACCACTGTTTGCACTGGTTGGCACCACTGTTTGCACTGGTTGGCACCACTG
>CM056058.1:154540394-154702437 GCA_029574335.1 Rana kukunoris | reverse complement strand
TTTTTCTTCATATTTGCCTATTGATGTTACTCCTGGAGGACTTGCTTGCAAGCTGCTAGCAAAAAAAACTGTAATATGACATTTAGAATAGTGATAGTGAAATGTTGCTCAACTCTTCAAAAAGTACAAGAAACTAAAAGTAAAGAGTCCGGATAATAAAAGTAAATAATAATCATACTTATCGTACACTCACTGCGCTTGTTGCCGTTTCCATTTTTGGATGCATTCTCGTTTAATGCGGCCTGTTCTCGAAAGTGGTCTTCATCAGCCTTCCTGTCTCGGCCAGGACATGCACAGATCCGACCTTCAAATGACCCTCCGGCCTAATACTGTCCGCTACAAAAAAAGAAAACGACCCTAGAAAGTTTATAATATGTATTGTTATAAAGAATACTTTTTTTCCACTAGCACTGCTAACCTTAAAGCTGACATAAGGACCTTTCTTTATTGAAATTCCAAAGATGGTCAGACATTGAGATCAGGGCTGTCTTAATAGCATCATGGCCCCTGGGCAAAGTAATGCTCTGGGGGCCCCCTACGATGATGACAGTGCAGGTAAACAGACATCAAGTAGGTAGGAGGCAGACTGCCTCCCTGTGTATCTATCACTCTCAGTGCCATCATGGGCCCCCAATTTCGGGGCAAGCATGGGCTCAATGGGAAAGTGCAGTGCCCTCTCATTAAGACAGCCCTGATTGAGATATGATCTAAGGCAGGGGTCTCAAACTGGGCCCTGCAGCCGTTACAAAACTACAAGTCCCATGAGGCATTGCAAGGCTCACAGTTACAGGCATACCCCCCCCCCCCCCCCGCCTACAAACTTTCTGTTTGTTTTCTCGACAGTTATAAGCATGACTCCCACAGTCAGAGGCATGACGGGACTTGTAGTTTTGCAACACCTGGAGGGCCACCAGTTTAGGACCCCTTAGCCGTTAATGAACACTGTGCACCAAACTCATGCCAAAGGGTTGATTTACACAGGTAAAACAATTTGTGTACCGATACACAACAAAAAAAAACATGGCCCGGATTCACAGAGATGGGCGCATATTTACGCCGGCGTAGCGCACACACAGTACGCTACGCCGGCGTAGCGCGGAGAGGCATGCACTGAATTCAGCAAGCTATTGCTCCCAACTCTGCCCCGGCGTAGCGTATATATTTCGAAGGCGCAGGCCGGCGTAAGTGGAAGTGGGCATGATCCATGCTAATGAAGCGTGACCCCATGCAAATGATGAGCCGGGGGCCAGACAAGTACTTAAAACGAACTGTGTATGCATCAAGACGTGGACGTATCCCCGTGCGCATGCTCACAACCACGTCGGAACAACTGCCTAAGATACGCCGGATCACTGTGTATGCCATTAACATAATTTCCGCCCAGCCGGACCCACAGCTTCACTGCCTGTTTCCCTGACTGTGGATGGCGGTGCCGGGATCGAGGATCGGCATCGGCGGGGGCCGTCGGCACGGGCGCCTAGGACAGGTAAGTGTCCTTATTCAAAGTCAGCAGCTACACTGTTAGTAGCTGCCGACTTTGAAAAAAAAAAAAAATGCGGGGGTGGAGCTCCGCTTTAAGTTCCCTGGTGCAGACCTTTGCATGTCTGGTGCTGACTTACACCACCTTTATGGGAAATAACTTTATGCCAGACGTAAAACTTACGCGCGTTGTGTAGAGCCTGCGCCGGGCGCATGTAAGTTCGTGAATCGGCGTATTTCCCTCATTTGCTAATTTGAATGGCTAATCAATGGGAGCAGCATCATGCGTCCAGACGAAAAATGCGCCCACGTTACGCCGGGGTAAGTAAGATACGTTGGCGTAGGGTGGCCAGTTTTTAGGCGTATATTGGTTTGTGACTCAGGCGCACAGATACGCCGGCGCACATTTGCACTTACGTCGGCGTAGCTGCTTTGTGAATCCGGGCCTATAAATACCCTTTTTTCCCCATTTTCATATGTGATCACATTCTCTCTGTTCTCAGCTGCATAAGAGCTGGGGGAGGAGAAGAAACGCTTAGCTTCCCAGTGAATGGCTGCGCAGAGGGGGCGTGTCGGAACAAGTCATTTAATTGGAGAACATAGCTGGAGAACTGACCACAGTGCCGGAAATGTAACACTCCCATTGGTTGTGCTCTCAACCAAACTGTCAAACCATCCAATGGCTGGTGTCATAACTGATGACATGTGCAGCATCTTGGCAGTTGTAGATTAAACAGAGGCAAAGATGGCAGCTTCCTTGGCTGAAAACCATAGGCAGGGTTTACTTACACTTTAAATAGCCTTAACAAGAATACTTGTGCAACCCAAGCATTAATGTTGGTTCACTAGGTGCCTGTAAACCACAAGATATTACGAACTGTGCCAATTCTAATACACCCCAATGTTTAAAACGAATCTCCAGCCTGGGCAGTAGTACTTTCAGGAGAAGTCATCTCTGGTAGCCTCCATTCTCCCTCAGTATAGGTGTACCCAGGGCTGGTGCAAGTATTTTTAACACCCTAGGCGAAACCTAATTTTGCTGCCTCATTGGCTCCACCCCCTTTGCTCTGCCCATGTGACCGGAGGTGGTGCTATATAGGAAGCATCAGCTCTGCTTCCTCTAGCGCTGGCTACAGTTCTGCACTGAGCCTCTAATTACACTATCGGTCAGACAGAGCAGCTGCCTGAGACTGAGTTGGTTACATGCTGCAGCCTGCAGACGCGTAGGGAAACCAGTGGCCAGGTGCCCCTAGGCAGCCGTGCGCCCTAGGGGTTTGCCTAGTGTTAGCACCGGCCTGGGTGTACCCAAGCAGCATCAATGAAGATTACTCACTCTCTGGTCTCCAGTGTGATGATGATGAGGATCGGTCTTCTGTTCATCCCCTCCGTCCGACACAGCTGCTGTTACACATGAAGTTATACAGGATGGTAGTATACTCTGTTCCCACCTGAAAAAGTAAAGGGGGGGGGGGGGGGGGAAATCAAAATATCTTCCTTCAGCATTTTACAATGAATCTATACAGAATGTGTATTAATATAAACTGTATCCATGTATATATAATATTGAATACATTATACTGCATACATACTCAGCAACCAGAACACAGAAGTATGGTGGGAGATGGGAAAAAAGTGGGAAATTAAGAGTTGGTGAGGAACCAAGGTGTAAGACGAAAGTGGGGTAGCGACACAGAAGCAAGGCCAGAAAAGGGGAGAAGCACAGGACAAAAACGAAAGGGGGGAGGAGCACAGGATTGAGGTCAGATGGAAGGAGGAGCACAAGATTGAGGTCAGATGGAAGAGGGGCACAGAATTGAGGTCAGATGGAAGGAGGGGCACAGGGTTGAGGTTAGATGGAAGGAGGGGCACAGGGTTGAGGTCAGATGGAAGGAGGAGCATAGGATTGAGGTCAGATGGGAGGAGGAGCACAGGATTGAGGTCAGATGGAAAGGAGGAGCACAGGATTGAGGTCAGATGGAAGGAGGGGCACAGAATTGAGGTCAGATGGGAGGAGGGGCACAGGATTGAGGTCAGATGGGAGGAGGGGCACAGGATTGAGGTCAGATGGAAGGAGCAGCACAGGATTGAGGACAGATGGAAGGAGGGGCACAGGATTGAGGGCAGATGGAAGGAGGAGCACAGGATTGAGGTCAGATGGAAGGAGGAGCACAGGATTGAGGTCAGATGGAAGGAGGAGCACAGGATTGAGGTCAGATGGAAGGAGGAGCACAGGATTGAGGTCAGATGGAAAGGAGGAGCACAGGATTGAGGTCAGATGGAAAGGAGGAGCACAGGATTGAGGTCAGATGGGAGGAGGGGCACAGGATTGAGGTCAGATGGGAGGAGGGGCACAGGATTGAGGTCAGATGGGAGGAGGAGCACAGGATTGAGGACAGATGGAAGGAGGGGCACAGGATTGAGGTCAGATGGAAGGAGGAGCACAGGGTTGAGGTCAGATTAAAGGAGGAGCACAGGGTTGAGGTCAGATGGAAGGAGGTACAGGATTGAGGTCAGATGAAAGGAGGAGCACAGGATTGAGGTCAGATGGAAGGAGGAGCACAGGGTTGAGGTCAGATTAAAGGAGGAGCACAGGGTTGAGGTCAGATGGAAGGAGGTACAGGATTGAGGTCAGATGAAAGGAGGAGCACAGGATTGAGGTCAGATGGAAGGAGGGGCACATAATTGAGGTCAGATGGGAGGAGGGCACAGAATTGAGGTCAGATGGAAGGAAGAGCACAGGATTGAGGACAGATGGAAGGAAGAGCACAGGATTGAGGTCAGATGGAAGGAGGAGCACAGGATTGAGGTCAGATGGGAGGGGCACAGGGTTGAGGTCAGATGGAAGGAGGCGCACAGAATTGAGGTCAGATGGAAGGAGGAGCACAGGATTGAGGTCAGATGGAAGGAGGAGCACAGGATTGAGGTCAGATGGAAGGAGGAGCACAGGATTGAGGTCAGATGGAAGGAGGTACAGGATTGAGGTCAGATGAAAGGAGGAGCACAGGATTGAGGTCAGATGGAAGGAGGGGCACATAATTGAGGTCAGATGGGAGGAGGGGCACAGAATTGAGGTCAGATGGAAGGAAGAGCACAGGATTGAGGTCAGATGGAAGGAGGAGCACAGGATTGAGGTCAGATGGGAGGGGCACAGGGTTGAGGTCAGATGGAAGGAGGCGCACAGGATTGAGGTCAGATGGAAGGAGGAGCACAGGATTGAGGTCAGATGGAAGGAGGAGCACAGGATTGAGGTCAGATGGAAGGAGGAGCACAGGATTGAGGTCAGATGGAAGGAGGAGCACAGGATTGAGGTCAGATGGAAGGAGGAGCACAGGATTGAGGTCAGATGGAAGGAGGAGCACAGGATTGAGGTCAGATGGAAGGAGGAGCACAGGATTGAGGTCAGATAGAAAGGAGGAGCACAGGATTGAGGTCAGATGGAAGGAGGGGCACAGGGTTGAGGTCAGATGGAAGGAGGGGCACAGGATTGAGGTCAGATGGAAGGAGGAGCACAGGATTGAGGTCAGATGGAAAGGAGGAGCACAGGATTGAGGTCAGATGGAAGGAGGGGCACAGGATTGAGGTCAGATGGAAGGAGGGGCACAGGATTGAGGTCAGATGAAAGAAGGAGCACAGGATTGAGGTCAGATGGAAGGAAGAGCACAGGATTGAGGACAGATGGAAGGAGGAGCACAGGATTGCAGTTAGATGGAAGGAGGAGCACAGGGTTGAGGTCAGATGGAAGGGGGAGCACAGAATTGAGGTCAGATGGAAGGAGGTACAGGATTGAGGTCAGATGGAATGAGAGGCACAGGATTGAGGTCAGATGGAATGAGGGGCACAGGATTAAGGTCAGATGGAAGGAGGAGCACAGGAAAAAGACCAAAGTGGGGGGGAGAACACAAGATTAAAGTCAGATCGAGAACCCCCTCCTCCTCAAAAAAACTCCATGTCTTTGGTCTCCGTGACTGTACTCTTTGCTGGTTCTTTTGCTACTTATCCAACCGCACCTTTAGCGTTACTTACAATTCTACTTCCTCCTCTCCTCTTCCTTTCTCTGTTGGGGTCCCCCAAGGTTCTGTTCTCAAACTTCTCCTATTTTCAATCTACACCTCCTCCCTGGGTCAGCTGATAGCCTCCCATGGCTTCCAATACCATATCTACGCTGACGACACCTAAATCTATCTCTCTACCCCTCATCAACTCACTCCTTCAGTCTCCTCATGTATCACTAATTTACTATTGGATAAATATTGGATTTTCTTTTTCTTTTGACACTTTGAATGAATGAGACCTAATCCAATTTTATAAGCTTGTGCGTTACCTGTGGAGGCTCAAAAGGGACCATGACGCTTTGTCTTCCGGTTACGGGGTCATCCACATATTGAGATAGGTTACTGCCCTCCACACGAATCAGGTGACTTGCAGGTGCCGACTGACCTTAAAAAACGAAAAATATAAAAAACAAACAATTACTAAACACTGAAAAAGTAAAAAAACACGTCTTCATTAGAGACCTCTGGAATAATACATCTCCATGAACAATTTCAGAACCTCCTGTGTTCTTGGACATCCATCTGTGTCCCGTCCAGGGCCGCTGTTAGGAATCATGGGGCCCCGTACAGCCTACCTGACACCCACCCCCCCCACACACACACACACACACACACCTGACGGTATTCTATATAATATTTTCACCCAAAAATACATGAAAATCATTATTAATGGACACAAATGCCATCCCAATTCCCCCTCCTAGTACAAATCTCCCCTGCCTGCACAATTCCCCCAAGCCCTCCTATTAGCCCCGAATTCCCTCATCGGCTCCTGGTACACAATTGCCCGCATCTCCCCTCCCAGCACAAATCTTCTTTCTTCAATCCCTCTCCTAGGACACATTCCCACAAATCCCTCCTCCTAGCACAACCCCCTCTCGGGGCAGGGGAAGGAACTCAGCGGCTGCTGGCCAGGTTCATTATCCCTCCATGTCTCTCACCCAGCAGCTAAGGCTCTATTCACACCTTGGCGACAAAATGCCCGACGCTCGTGCCGCTGGAGGGGCGAATTTCCATTGCTGTCTATAGAGATGGTTCACATCTCTGAAACGCCGTACGCCTGCCGCCTGAAAAAAAGTCCCGGACCCTTTTTTTCAGGCGGCATTGGCGTTCGGCCATAGACAGCAATGAAAAGAATTTGTTAAAAAAAAAAAAAAAAAAAAAGTGAATCGAATCGCGGCAAAGTAAGCCGCGTACGCAGCGTTACTTGTCGCCTAGGTGTGAATGCGGCCTAAAAGCCAGCGGGAGGGAGAGAAACCTGGGTGAGAGACACAGAGGTCATTGTTCTCCACCAACCCCTCCTGCTGTCTGCGCCCCTCTGTGTGCCGGGGCCCCCTACAGGAAGGCTGGTGGTCCTACCCTATCAGCGGCCCTGGTCCCGTCTGCATCAGGGCGCATTTATCTGCAGCAGAGTCTGATTGGTTATTAGTGTTGCTGTGTACTACAGGAGGATGATACCAAGACATATTTAGGTACTTACATTAGCTGCATTAAAAATACATTTATAAGGGATATGATGGTAATTGGCTGTTCAGGCACCCAGTGCTGTCATATGGGGGAGTCCTCAAATCATGTCCTATATGGGGGGTTTCATCTCTTTGCCCATCATGGTCAAAAGAAACCATTGGGCAGGGAAAGTACCTATGCATAGCTGGTGGGGTGGGCATTAAAGCAAACTTAATAGTGTTACCTAAGTGGGGAAAGTAAGATAGCAGTTTGGGAGTGGGGGGGCTAAAACGACATGACTGACGGCAGTGGCTGGGAGGTGTTCACATGCTGCCGCAAGAATTATACACCCTGTGGCGTTCAACTGGCACTACCACCTGCCGGACCCGACCTATTCAAGTACTTGGGGGGCTGCGCTGCAATCGCCCCTGAACCGCTCCTCCTTAGGCTGTAAAAGCAGTGGCTGGGGGTGCACACATGCCGACGCAAGAATTATACCGCCTGTCCTATTCAACAGGCAATACCGCCTGTTCAAGTGAATGGGGCTGCAATCACTCCACAACTGCATGCAGATGTGTGTGGTAGGGTGGCATTTAAGGGGTTAAAGTAGGCGGTGAGAAGGTGATAAAGCGCCAACCTTGGATCACGCTTCAGAAAGTAACGCCAATCAGGGCTGTCTTAATGAGAGGGCACACATGGGCACTGACCAGGGGCCCCAGCTGCCTGGGGGGGGCCCTGGACTTTCCCCAAAGCAGCTGGTCCCTGAGCCCACGCTGTCCTGAAAGTGGGGGCCTCATGATGGCACTGTGAGTGATGGATGCCCAGGGAAGGCAGTCTGCCTCCTACCTACTTGATGTCTGTTTACCTGCACTATCATCATTGTAGGGGCCCCAGAGCATTACTTTGCCCAGGGGCCCATGATGCTATTTAGACGGCCCTGACGCCAATGTAAACTAGCCCTAAATGTTTACTTTAAAGCAGGCAGAGATACCAACAATACACAAAAGATTATTCTATTTTGTTAAACGATCATGAAAGTTGATGATTTGGCATCAGACGTGACAAGACTCAACCATGGGGGCCCCCCAGCACTCGATTTGGTTGACGTTATTTGCAATCAGCCGCAAATTATGAGAGATTACACAATAAATAATAATTAACCTCCCACACAGAGCAATTGACAATCTGTGCCAACATGCAGCAACAATCGGGTGTGCGGGATCCTTAAGTGTTTTAACTACTGTTTCTAACATATAGTAGTTCTGGATACCGCGCTCTATTCCCATCAGCTCTGGCAGTGCAGTGATACAAAAGAGCACAGTGTATACAGAGAGGATAGTGATCCAGAGGGCAATCTATGGTGTATGTAGAGAGGATAGTGATCCAGAGGGCAGCCAATGGTGTATGTAGAGAGGATAGTAATCCAGGGGGCAGCCAATGGTGTATGTAGAGGGGATAGTGATCCAGTCCAGCGTGATCTCCAACCCTAAAGAGAATTCCTACACTATGAACATGTCTACAGGACAGCAAAGAGGGGACTGTACAGTATGTGGTGCGATCACAAGCTGGGCTGGGTCCTGGACCAGACTGAGTATTTAATCCAGTGGTGACTGCGCTCTTTGAAATGCATGCCTGAATGTGATTGGATGACGCAAGCTGCATGGACACAACACATTTCTCCAGGCTTTGTTTCTTACCTTCATTGAAGTCTCTACCCAGTTCATGGTTGGGGCAACGTTTGACGACCTCCGTCACATGTTCGGCCTTTTTATACACTGGCATTGCCCGTATCACGGTGCCCGGTGGAGGGGGGCTGGACAATTTGATCTGGATAGGACACGTCTTGGCAATCTGGCAGTACAACTTTTTCAACAAAGGTGAGTACTGGAAAAAAAAAATAACAGACATCTGATATAAATGTACGAAAAATACATTGGTGGTCGAAAAAGTAGAAAGAAGTAACACGGGAAAGAAAAAAAGAGAGGGAGAAAAAAATTGGAAAAGAAGAAAAAGACATTGGTAGTAATATACGAGACAGAGATTGAAGGAACTCTAAGTGACTGTTTTACAGAGAAGACCCTTTATTTTTGAGTGGAACCCATCATGGCCCAATGCTAGACCCAATACTCAATACAAAAGTCATACGTCTTCCCCCCATTCTGTCAGCTGAACCCATTGACTGTGTCCACATGCATTTTGCTTTGGCCTGTTGCTGCCTTATTTGCTGCTTGCCTACTCATGGTAATGAGCCGTTGTTCCCAATAAAAAGTCCAGTGATTATTACACATTTACATTTTATTTATTTTTTTATTTACCATCTCATTTCTTCTCCACATCCTTATCTTTACTTCACTTATTATTATTATTATTATTCTTCCTCAACAGCCAAAACGATCAACTATATACCGCCTGTGTCTCTTCACAGTGGGAATCTTTCCCCTGTAACCCATTTCTTAGTATGGTGGTAATTAATAGTGAGTATTGACCTTAAACCAATTTTTCGCTCAACTATATACACCTGCCAGCCCTTTTGAGCAAATACCAGTGATGCTTAAATACTCCCCATATCCATGGGATTTCCATCCCCATTAATAAGCTCTGGGGCGGAGTGAAATGCGTTGGGGCGTGGCCTGGCGGGAGCCCAGGCTGAGGTCGTCTCACCTCTCTCATACCCAGGGGAGGCCCCGTCCATTAAAGGCAATCAGGCGTGCCCCCCCCCCCCCCCGTCATCCATGCCCTTTCAGGACACCAATGCATGAATTCCAATGCACCGTGGGTGTTTATTTGAAGCATCAATTAGAGCCAGAGGCTCTACTAGGCTTCAACATAGGGTGGGCTCGCGTCACAGAGAGTGGGCTCTCCAATCCCACACAGGTGTGTTACAACAGCGAATGAATGTTATAACACTGATCCTCCTCCCGGCCAATCAGGAAACCGGTTTTGACACCGGTCACCCAATTTCCTGAAAGGACAGGTGATCCTATTGGATGCCTATAAGGAGAAGGGGAAAATCTGGAAGCCTCCATGGAGGACACAGAGCCATGGGGTCCCGCTCGGGGGGTGGGTGGGTGTTTGTTTTCCGCCCCCCCAAAAAAAAAACAGCAGCCACTGCTCATACCTATCACAGGATTCCATGGATGTGCGTCACCAGAGACTTTTCCTTTCCTCCCTTTTTGTGGGATGTTCCCAGTCTGCAGGGGTTGGATGTCCCAGCAAAAGGGGTCCAAGGAAGGAAAACCAGTGAACTGAAGACTCATTGATGCACGTGGGTGGCGAAGGCTGGCCTGGGCAGTGCCATCTAATAATAAAATAGCTACTGTAGGTCGACTTCCTAAATAAGTTAATTTGTGGCATGGCGGGAGCCCAGGCTGAGGTCGTCTCTCTCATACCTATCACAGGATTTGGTGGAAGTGCGTCACAGAGACTTTTCCTTTCCTCCCTTTTTGTGGGATGCTCCCAGTCTGCAGTGGTCGGGTCCTACCAAATGGGGTTCAAGGAAGGAAAACCAGTAAACTGTAGACAAGGTCATGGGCAGCCAAGGCTCATTGATGCACGTGGGTGGCGGAGGCTGGCCGGGGCAATCTCATCTAATGAAAGAGCTACTGTAGGTAGACTTCCTAAAATAAGTTAAATGCTGGTTCCTTTCTTTAGACTTCACTTCACTCTTCACTTTTTTCTTACTTAACTTAATTATTATTCCTCAACACCCATAACAAGCAACTATACACACCTGCCAGCCCTCTTGAGTGACTACGAATGATGCTTATATACTCCCCATATGCATTGGATCTCCATTCCCATGACTAAGCTCTGTGGGGGAGGGCCAGAGCAAAACGCGTTTGGGATGTGGCCTGGCAGGAGCCCTGGCTGAGGTTGTCTTTCTCATACCCACCACAGGATTCGGTGGAAGTGCGTCACCAGAGACTTTTCCTTTCCTCCCCACTTGTGGGATGTTCCCAGACTGCAGGGGTTGGAAGTCCTAACAAAAGGGGACCAAGGAAGGGAAACCAGCAAACTGGAGACAGGGTGATGGGCAGCCAAGGCTCATTGATGCACGTGGGTAGCGAAGGCTGGCCTGGGCAGTCCCATCCAATAAAAGAGCTACTGTAGGTCAACTTCCTAAAAATAAGTTAATGCTGGTTCCCATAGAAAGGTGTCAGCACATCGTAAGTTGAAGACAACCAGTTCTGGAAAAATGGAAAAGCGAAGCTCCGTGTATTCTATGCTCAATACTAAATGTATTTTTGTACAATGCTCTGTCAATCTGCAGGTAAAAAAGCTGCATGAAGGGGGTACTTAATTCCGAACAAGCCCACGCTGGGAAAATCATCATTGTTCAATTCCATCGCCATGACAAGTACCGCTCTGTTCCATCCAAAAGTCCTATTTGTATCTTTCTGAGTCACACCGGGGCTCCATCTTTTTCCATTCTGATCTTACGACGTACCGTGAGTGTTGAAATATGTCAATGAAGGATATTACCTGGAATTAAGGATTATCCCCCGACAGGTTAGGACAGGTCATGTGCCTGAAAAGTGATCCCAAAAATTCACTTGGAGCAAAACGCACAATCGCCGAGGTTTGCCGGGACAAGTCTGGAGAAAAATGGCTCTTCAATCAAGTTTTGGCCTTCAAAGGTGCCGAGATGGCACCCAATAGGAGGATTAATACCGATAATGTGCTACACAGCTTTTCTATGGGAAGTATTATTCACTTTTATAGATGTTCTCACTGCATAAAAATTGGGCTATTAGTTCGAAGGACAACGTGCTAAAAGGGTTAATGGCCTAGTAGCATGCTACCAATCTTGTTCAGATGATGTGTACATTCAGCGTCAACTTCTCTTGGTTAACTTCTTAAAGTGGAGTTCCACCCTGAATTTTTTTTTACACCAAAAAAAAAAAAAAAAGAGGTTTGCTTACCCGAAATAATGGTTGCTATGCGGAAGTCCCTAATCTGCCTCTTCATCCTCCACGGTGGATTTTCTTCCTCGTGTGTATCCCAGAAAGCAGCCGGCCCATTCACAAAGCGCCGTGCTGCTCGCGCATGCGCAGTAGGAAACGGGGAGTCAAGCCGCACAGCTTCACTGCCTGTTTCCCTTACTTTGGATGGCGGCGCCTGAAGCTGCCAGGATCGAGGGATCGGCTCCGCTTTAAGGACCGCGCACGCAGATTTACGTAGACAGAATGGCACGGCTGGGCAGATGGGCGTATAGGTACGTCCCCTTTAATTTGCCACCGTGTGTTTGCGCGCTCCGTGACCGCGCCCGCCGACTCGATGTCCGCCTGTGTCCCACGATCGGGTCATGGAGCTGAAGAATGGGGAGATACGAGTGTAAACACAACATCTACCCCGTTCTTCCTAGTGATATGTCACTTATTGTCAGGAGCAGCAATCAGTGATGTGTCACTCGTAGCCACGCCCCCTAACAGTTAGAATCACTCTCTAGGACACACTTAAAGGAGTTGTAAAGGAATTTTTTTTTTAATAACAAACATGTTATACTTGCCTCTACTGTGCAGCTCGTTTTGCACAGAGTGGCCCCGATCCTGGTCTTCTGGGGTCCCTCGGCGGCTGTCTCTGGTCCTCCTCGCAAGAACTCCACACAGTCATACGAGCTCCCTCGCATTGTGTGGAGTCCTTGCGGGCGGGCGTGCGCTGCTCCCGTGATACAGCGAGCGGCCATAGTCGTTCACGGTATCACTCGGCCCCCCCCCACCCCTCGGTGGGCCGCGTCATTGGATGTGATTGACAGCAGCGCCAGCCAATGGCTGCGCTGCTTTCAATCCATCCGCTCTAGCCAATCAACGGCCAGGCTAAGCAATGAAGAGGATGTCGGGGCCGAGTGCGGGACTTTTGAGGGGTCAGGTAAGTATAGGGGGGGGTGGTATAGTCGGAATTTTTTTCACCTTGATCCATAAGGTGAAAAAACTTTTACCTTTACAAGCCCTTTAACTCCTTCAGCAGGTTAACACTTGCCTTATATCCCCCAGCTCATGTTGTGGCCGTATCCATCATATGTGTGGGCATGTGAACCCCAGTTCCTGGTTTTCAGGGAGAGGTGAATGCTGGGCGATTTCTTTTAGGCACAGTAATGCCCAGAGACTCCTGGGAAATGAGTGTTATCATTTCCCAGGAGGCAACGGGGTCTTCGGACAGGAAGTTGAACCACCTAGGTCCAGGAACTAGGAAGTAGGCAGATTACGAAATCTGCTTAGTAACAGCCAGGCAACATTAAAGGCAAGCTGTTAATAGTTCATTTTTAGGGTGGAACTCCGTTTAAAATATAAGACCTGGGGTAAAAAAATACCCCACAACTCATATTTATACTAAAATGCAATAAAAAAAATTGTAATTTGAAAAAAATTACAAAAAATAAATAAATGGCCCTTTAAGAGCAATGGACGGAAGTGTCATTTTGACGTTGCTTCCGCCCTGCTATGGTTTGGAGACGGGTGGGGGCCATCTTGCCCTCACTCCTCTCCATACCCAGCCACTGACAGGTGCCGAATCTGCCGCAGAGACCAACATTATCGTGTCACGCGCAGAAGCGCACGCATACCTGAGCAGCGCCCGCATATCAAAATGGTGTTCAAACCGCACATGTGAGATATTGCTGCGATCGTTAGAGTGAGAGCAATAATTCTAGCCCTAGACCTCCTCTGTAACTCAAAACATGCAACCTGTAGAGTCTTCCGAACATCGCCTATGGATATTTTTAAGGGTATAAGTTTGCCGACATTCCACGAGCGGACGCAATTTTGAAGCGTGACATGTTGGGTATCAATTTACTCGGTGTAACATTATCTTTCACAATATAAAAAAAACATTGGGCTAACTTTACCGTTGTCTTATTTTTTTACTTAAAAAAAGTGATTTTTTTTTCCCAAAAAAGTGCGCTTGTAAGACCGCTGCGCAAATACGGTGTGACAAAAAATATTGCAATGACCGCCATTTTATTCTCTAGGGCAGGGGTCTTCAAACTACGGCCCTCCAGTTCAGGAACTACAATTCTCATCATGCTCAGTCATGTCTGTGATTGTCAGGATTTTACAATGCCTCATGGGATTTGTAGTTCCGCAACAGCTGGAGGGCCGTAATTTTAAGATCCCTGGTCCAGCGGTTAGAAAAAAAAAAGTATAATTTTTGGGAGGTTCTAAGTAAATTTTCTAGCAACAAAAATAAATTGTTTTTAACTTGTAAACACAGAGGACCAGATTCAGATAGCCTTTACGTCGGCGTATCTATAGATAACGCTGCGTAAAGTCTATTCTGAGCCGGCGCATCTTTTTTTCTGTATTCAGAAAACAAGATACGCCGGAATTCTGCTAAGATACGAGTGGCGTAAGTATGTTAGGGCCCTTTCACACTGGTGCCTTTTTGCTGCGTTTTCGCGGTAAAAATAGCGCTATTAAAACGCTCATAAAACGCTCCCTATGCCCCCTCCATTGAAATGAATTAAAAAACGCGGTAAAAACGGAGCGGTAAATCATTGCGATTTTACTGTGTTTTTAATTCATTTCAATGGAGAGGGGTATGGGGAGCATTTTAATAGCGATATTTTTACCGCGAAAACGCGGCAAAAACGCACCAGTGTGAAAGGGCCCTTACACCGTCGTATCTTAGTTGCATATTTACGCTGGGCGCTAGGTGGCGCTTCCGCCGATTTACGCGTCGAATATGTAAATTAGGGAGATACGCCGATTCCTGAACGTACTTGCGGCCGGGCGTCGTAGTTTACGTCGTTTGCGTAAGCGTTAGTCCGACGTAAAGTTACCCCTGCTATATGAGGCGCAGCCAATGTTAAGTATGGACCTCGGGACAGCGCCGAATTGTACGTCGTTTGCGTAAATCGTTCGGGAATGGGGCTGGACGTAATTTACCTTCATGTCGTTTACATTGACAACCTGCGACGTGATTTCACACATGCGCACTGGGATACGTCCACGGACGGCGCATGCGCCGTTCAGAAAAAAATTAAATTACGTGGGGTCATGGTTCATTTACACAAATCACGCCCCCACATTACTAATTTGAATTAGGCGCCCTTACGCTGGACACTTTACACCATGCCGCAGCTAAATTATGGAGCAAGTGCTTTCTGAATAAGGCACTTGCCCATAACAGTTGCGGAGGCGGAGCTCAAAGAGCATACGCTACGCCCGCACAAAATTACGCCCCCCCTTCTCTGAGTCTGGTCCAGAGTCTGAAAAACAGGCTCGGTCCTTAAGTGGTTAAATGGCAAACTCAATTTGATACTGCTCGTTGTTATCGTTGTTAAGCAATGAGAATATGGCGATACATATTGTGGATTGAGGTGCTGCACACCCCTGAATAGATATTAGAAAGAGAAAAGGAAAGGTACCCCTAGGGCAGGGCAGGGGGTCCATACTTTTAAAGTAAAGGGCCAGTTTAATTTTAAGTTTTTTTTACGTTTTTTTTCCGACTTCAGGGGGGCCAGATTCTGACCAGTTGGGGTGGGAAAAGGCCTCAGGTCCGAGCGTCAGTGAGAATAAACATGGCCCCAGTATTGGTGGGCAGTAGGAGGAGGAACGGTGCTCCACCATTGCTATTAGTCTAAGAAATAGTGCCCCATTGTTGGTGCCATTGGGAGGAATAGTGACTCATATCATTGGGAGCAATACTGCCCCAAGGGCCGGATGAAGGCTAGCAAAGGGCCACATCCGGCCCTTGGGCCGTAGTTTGGAGACCCCTGCCCTAGGGGCTTTGAGTTGCAGCTATACAATTATTTAATAGGAAATGTAGAAAGATAATATAATTTATTAAAAAATTAATTAAAAATTAATATATAATTTATTTGTTTTTTTAATAAATTATATTATCTTTCTACATTTCCTATTGAATAATTGTATAGCTGCAACTCAAAGCCCCTAAGGGTACCTTTCCTTTTCTTCACACTGCTCATTGTTATGGCCAACATTTCATATAAAAGGACTGATTCTTGATGTTTTTAAATGTTTTTCAAAAGATTTTATTCAGACTTTTTCAAATAAAAAAAAAGTCAAAATAAATGTTTTCAAAATTGATTACCAGGGAATGTATGTGTGCAACAAGACCACATGATATAATATTCTTATAAGTCTAGTATTATTCATTCTAAAGTACCATTTTTTTTTGTTTTGTTTTTCAAAATTTGTAAATAAGATAATATACTGTAAGATGGAACTCTAATAGATATATTTTATTATCTTGTTTTTAAATATTTTTATTCATCATTTGTAATAAAATGTATTTTTATAGTTGTGTGTGGTTGTCCCACACAAAACTATAAAAATAAATTTTATTAGAATTTAATAAAAATATTTAAAAACAAGAATAAATAAAATATATCTATTAGAGTTCAATCTTACAGTCAGGGCTTTTTTTCTGGGGGAACTTGGTGGAACTCAGTTCCACCACCTTTGGCTCAGACCCTTTGGTGCCCGCTCACCACAATCACTTGTGAACACAGAAGTCTGGTTTCTGTGTTTACAAGTGACTGCTTTGTAACCCCTTGAACTCTGCACACTGTATGTAATGCAATTCTGGTATGTAATGCCCCTTTAAGACCCTTTTACTGTTTGTGAAATCTGAACGGGTCGTGGTTGAGTTCCTGCACCTATTTTCTGAGAAAAAAAGCTCTGCTTACAGTATATTATCTTATTTACAAATTTTGAAAAAAAAACAAAAATATGGTACTTTAGAATGCATAATATTAGAATTATAAGGATATTATATCACATGGTCTTGTTGCACACATACATTCCCTGGTAATCAATCTTCTGTGAGGGCAATATACATGTCACTGCAGCTAATGGATGCTAATGGATAATTGGCTACTTGCCTCTCCGGTGTCTTCCTGGCCCTGGGCAGTTTAGAGCGGCACTGATAATTTACACAACTCAACGTGCTAACATTAGGCTTGGCTTCATGTTCCCCACACCACCCTAATGTCTCGCTTTGTTTACTGTCTCAGCCAAACAGGAACCTCTCCACACCGTACCTTTATTGGAAGACTTGCCTACTCTACTCCTCCTATCATGGCTCCTCTTCTTCTGCCTCCTCTCTGCCAGTCTTTCACCTCTCCTATGTCTCCTCATATGCTTCACCCCGCCGCCCACCCTACAAATCTCTACCTCTTCTGGGGGAATACATTTAACCTCTTGATTGCCCCCTAGTGTTAACCCCCTTCCCTGGCAGTGACATTTATACAGTAATCAATGCATTTTTTTTAGCACTGAACGCTGTATAAATGTCATCAGGCTTCCAATCATAGCAGAGGATGGGAGGAGAGGACAGGAGAACATCGCCGTAACCAGCTGCCCCACCGAGACAGGTAAGTGCCGGGCGGGCGGGGGATGCACACTGACGGCAGTTGATGGGCACAGTAGCAGCAATTGATGGGCACACTGGCTGCGTTTGATGGACACGGTGGCGGCGTTTGATGGACACGGTGGCGGCCATTGATGGACACGGTGGCGGCCATTGATGGACACGGTGGCGGCCATTGATGGACACGGTGGCGGCCATTGATGGACACGGTGGCGGCCATTGATGGACACGGTGGTGGCCATTGATGGACACATTGGCTGTGTGTGATGGCCACAGTGGCTGCAATTGATGGGCACAGTGGTGGCAATTGATGGCAATGGCACAGGGGCTGAATTTGATGGGCACATTGATGGGTACAGTGGCGGCAATTGATGGGCACAGGAGCTGCAATTGATGGGCACAGGAGCTGCAATTGATGGGCACAGGAGCTGCAATTGATGGGCACAGGAGCTGCAATTGATGGGCACAGGAGCTGCAATTGATGGGCACAGGAGCTGCAATTGATGGGCACAGGAGCTGCAATTGATGGGCACAGGAGCTGCAATTTATGGGCACAGGAGCTCCAATTGATGGGCACAGGAGCTGCAATTGATGGGCACAGGAGCTGCAATTGATGAGTGTTTTTTTTTTCAGTTTGTTTGCGCCCCCCAAAAATGTTGAGCACTAGGAAAAATCACTGGAAGGCATGCTATGCACACCCCCGCTGTTTATATGGAGAGCCTTCCACACCTGCATGGCTGTTGGAAGTGCAGAGACACCACAGAGGAGGGGTTGTGTATGTGGAATAGAAGGAGGTGACGTTACTCGCCAAGTCTAGATGTAAATAGTGCTTAGCGGCGTTCTTTCAGGTTTGTTTCCACAACACGCTTCTGCAGGATGTTGTTATAAAATGTTCTGTTATTTCATACAGCTGCTTTATAGGCAGAGAAAGATTTGCACTTCCCCCGTTACCTTATTTGTCCATCTATTTTATTTTGCTTCTTTTTTTTTTATCAGAGTAACCAATAATTAGACGAGATGAAAGGGTTTTTTTTTTGGAGTCTTGGTAACAAAACATAAGCAATACCACTAATTTATAAATACGAGGGATGTGGACTCTTCTCCAATTACAAAGTATCCAAATACTGCAAAATACGCCCACCGGTCACTTTATTAGGTACACCCCTTTAACCACTTGCCCACCGAGCCTGTTTTTCAGATTCGGTGTTTACGAGACTAAAACATTTTTTTTTGCTAGAAAATTACTTAAACCCCCCAAACATTATATTTTTTTTTTCTAACACCCTAGAAAATAAAATGGCAGTCATTGCAATACTTTTTGTCACACCGTTTTTTCGCAGCGATCTTACAAGCGCACCTTTTTTGGAAAAAATTAACTTTTTTGAATAAAAAAATAAGACAACAATAAATTTGGCCCAATTATTTTATATATTGTGAAAGATAATGTTACGCCGAGTAAAATGATACCCAACATGTCACGCTTAAAAATTTTGCCCGCTCGTGGCATGGCGTCAAACTTTTACCCTTAAAAATCTTGCTAGGCGACGTTTAAAAAATTCTACAGGTTGCATTCTTTGAGATACAGAGGAGGTTTAGGGCTAGAATTATTGCTCTCGCTTTAACGATCGCGGCGATACCTCACTTGTGTGGTTTGAACACCGGTTTCATATGCGGGCGCTACTCGCGTATGCGTTCGCTTCTGTGCGCGAGCTTGTCGGGATGGGGCATCTTAAAAAAAAAATTGTTTTGTTTTCTTATTTATTTTAAATTAGTTTATAATTTTATACACCGAAATAAATAAAAATAAAAAAATTATCACTTTTATTCTTATTACAAGGAATGTAAACATCCCTTGTAATAGAAAAAACATGACAGGTCCTCTTAAATATGAGATCTGGGGGTCAAAAAGACCTCAGATCTCATATTTAGGCTTAAATGCAAAAAAAAATAACAAATGTAAAATGTCATTTTTTCAAATAACATTAAAAAAAAATGTCTCTTTAAGACGCTGGGCGGGACTGATGTTTTGACATCACTTCCGCCCAGCAGAGCTCTGGGGGCGGGTGGGGCGATTTTTCCCTCACTCGTATCCCCGCTGAGGAGCCGAACAGACCCGATCGCCTCCGCCGCTACCGACGGCAACGGCAAGCGGCGGAGGGCACGGGAGAGCGGCGGAAGGGGGGGCCCTCTCCCGCCACCGATAACGGCGATCTCGCGGCGAATCCGCCGCGGAGACCGCCGTTATCATTAACAGAACCGCCCACAGAAGAAGAGATGGATATCTCGGTTGTGGCAGCAGCTGCTGCCGTTACAGAGATATCCATCTTTAAAAACATGACGTCTTTTTACTTTTTACAAGTGATTAAATTGCTCAGTGACACAAATTTCTAAATCAGCCAATCACACAGCAGTAGAGCTGCACGATTCTGGACAAAATGAGAATCACGATTCTTTTTTTTTTTTTTTTGCTTAGAATAAAGATCGAGATTCTCGTGGCGTAACATCATCTTTCACATTATACAAAAAAAAAAGGGGGGGGGGGGACATCGCTGCCCCGCAACAGCGGTGACATAGCTGACCCGCAACAGCGGTGACATCGCTGCCCCGCACCGCACAGCGGTGACATAGCTGACCCGCAACAGCGGTGACATCGCTGACCCGCAACAGCGGTGACATAGCTGACCCGCAACAGCGGTGACATAGCTGACCCGCAACAGCGGTGACATAGCTGACCCGCAACAGCGGTGACATAGCTGACCCGCAACATCGGTGACATAGCTGACCCGCAACAGCGGTGACATAGCTGACCCGCAACAGCGGTGACATCTCTGCCCTGCAACAGCGGTGACATCTCTGCCCTGCAACAGCGGTGACATCTCTGCCCTGCAACAGCGGTGACATCTCTGCCCTGCAACAGCGGTGACATCTCTGCCCTGCAACAGCGGTGACATCGCTGCCCTGCAACAGCGGTGACATCGCTGCCCTGCAACAGCGGTGACATCGCTGACCCGCAACAGCGGTGACATCTCTGCCCTGCAACAGCAATGACATCACTGCCCTGCAACAGCAATGACATCACTGCCCTATCACATAGTCTCTTAATTGGAAGCTAGATCTCACTGGGGTGTCATCATCAGACTGGAGGTGAGCATTTATGTGAATGGAAGGTGTATCACAGAACATCTCTATGACATATAATATCAGAGAGGTGACCTCATTCCTGTCCGGCTGTACAGATCTTACACACAATCCCATAGAGGGGACATCTCTGGGGTGAGGATTACATCAATGCATGGTGCTGGGGGAAGACATCAGACTATAGAAATACATAAAGAGTACATCAGGTCTATGAGAAAAGTTTTTGGGGATTTTTTATTTTTATTTTTTCCTTCCTGTCCAGGTGCTGCCAGAGTGTGTGAAAGGCCCCCCTTATTTTTATTTTTTTCATGTCGACATTCCCTGACAATCCAGGACTTGCCTGGGATAGGAGACTTTCCCAGAGAGGAGATGCATTTGATGGAAGAAGTGATCATTCTGCCATGTTATGACACGGATAAAACCTCGGCTGATCCCCCCGCCTGCAGGAATTACATACTACACGGCCCAACACAGACGTGTCCCGGCTAATAGGATCCTCAAGTCCCAACACATCTCACATCCTCTGATATCATTCACTTGGAACAGGAATCCGTCCAGATGCAGGAGAACTACAAGACCCACTAATAGGTCACATTCACACCCGAGCGTTTTTGTATGCAGCGTTTTTAATGGACTTTGGCGGGGTTTTTTTAATTAGCCATTAGAGAAAACTTATCGGTTCCATTAGCTTTTATTTCTTCTTTTATTATTATTCATTTATTATAATGTTTTTCCGTTCGTGTTAATTTTGGCAGCAAATTTCAGCTTAGTCTTTAGTTTTAGTCTTCTGCAATTGTTCTAGTTTTAGTCGTATTTAGTTGACTAATCCTCCAGTACATTTAAGTCGACTAAAACTAATTTTAGTCATCTAAAATCGAATGGGTGCAGTTAAATTGTAATCCATTATTTGATTTTTCTACCATTTCCAAACTCCTTAAATAGTGCTGGAGTGAAAAATCTCATATGTCGTTTTTCAAGTTGTAAAAGTTTTTTTTTAAATGTCATTAACTACTTGAGATCCGCGCTATAGCTGAATGACGGCTTCCAGAGCGCGCTGCGGGGAAACACTGTTTTGGCCGTGTCCCTTGGACACAGCCAATCACAGATCGCCGTGAACGGCCAATCAGAGTGGCTGTTTGCGATGCAATCTGTGGGCGAATGAGAGATGATCTCATATGTAAACATATGAGATCATCTCTCATTGCCATTTTACACAGAGACAGCGTCCTGTCTCTGGAGAGGAGGAGACCGATCTGTGTCTCTTGTACATAGGGACACAGATCGGTCACCTCCCCCAGTCACCCCCCCCTCCCCCCACAGTTAGAACACTATGCAGGGAATACATTTAACCCCTTCCTCACCCCCTAGTGTTAACCCCTTCAATGCCAATCACATTTATACAGTAATTAGTGCATTTTTATAGCACTGATCGCAGTATAAATGTGAATGACGCCGAAAATGTGTCAAAAGTGTCCGATGTGTCCGCCATAACGTCGCAATCCCAAAATCAAGTCCCAATAAAAATCGCAGATCACCGCCATTTCTAGTAAAAAAATAAATAAAAGATAATTTTGTCCCCTATTTTGTAGGCACTATACATTTTGCGCAAACCAGACGCTTATTGCGATTATTATTATTTATTTATTTTTACCAAAAATATGTAGAAGAATACGTATCGCCCTAAACTGATAAAAAAAAGTTTTTTTTTTTTTTTTAAATTGGGATATTTATTATAGCAACAAGTAAAACATATTGTATTTTTTTTTTCAAAATTGTCGCTCTTTTTTGTTTATAGCGCAAAAAATAAAAACCGCATAGGTGATCAAATACCACCAAAAGAAAGCTCTACTTGTGGGGAAAAAAGGACGTAAATTTTGTTTGGGAGCCACGTCGCACGACCGCGCAATTGTCAGTTAAAGCGACGCAGTGCCGGGAGCTGAAATATCACCTGGGCAGGAGGGGGTATAAGTGCCCAGTAAGCAAGTGGTTAAAAAGGATCGTGTGTGGGCTCCAGAGCATTTTTCGGGTTCTGAAAAAACGGGCAAAAAAATAAGAAAATCGAACATGCTCTATTTTTTCCCCAACGTTTTTAACGATGCCGTTTTTTCGGGTTGTAAAAAATGATCGTGTGTGGGCTTTAATGACGTGAAAAAAACGTGCATGCTCAGAAGCAAGTTATGAGACGGGAGCGCCCATTCTGGTAAAACTAGCGTTCGTAATGGAGTAAGCACATTCATCACGCTGTAACAGACAGAAAAGCGCGAATCGTCTTTTACTAACAAGAAATCCGCTAAAGCAGTGCAAAGGGTGACGCCATCCGAATGGAACTTCCCCTTTATAGTGCCGTTGTACGTGTTGTACGTCACCGCGCTTTGCTAGAGCGTTTTTTTAAAAAAACGACCGTGTGTGGGTAACGTTGTTTTAATGATGAAGTTGGAAAAACATATTTTTTTTCATGCCGAAAAAGGATCGTGTGTACGCAGCATTAGTCTTTTGACTAAAATGGAATTTTAGTTTTAGTCGTATTTTAGTCACCTCAATTGTTTTTGTTTCAATTGTATTTTAGTAGACTAAAATGGTATTCAGTTAGACGCAGTGCTTTAAGTGGACCAAAAGAGGTGCCGGTACTCTATTAGGCGCCGGTTCCCCCCCCCCCCCCCCGCGGGGCAGAACGTTTTTTTTCGCCCCCCCCCCCCCCCCCGGCTCTAACGCATGAACACATATGCCCAATTACAGGGCGCCATGCCATCAAATGCAGCCACTGTGTCATCAATTGTCACCACTGTGCCATGCCAACAAACGCAACCACTGTGCCATGCCTTTAAATGCAGTCACTGTACCATGCCAATTGTCACCACTGTGCCACCAATTGTCACCACTGTGTCACCAATTGTCACTGTCCAGACATCTATCCACCTCAGAGCCTGTCATTTTAGTAAGACTGCTGGGACTTGTAGTTCTCAATCTTCTCCTGGGGCTCATGGAGATTGGAGAACTACAAGTCCCAGCAGGTTATACATACAATAAGGCTCTGAGGTGGATGGGTGCTGATGGCGGACACTCTGATGTAAGGAGGTGCTGATGGGGGACACTCTGATGTAAGGAGGTGCTGATGGGGACACTCTGATGTAAGGAGGTGCTGATGGGGGACACTCTGATGTAAGGAGGTGCTGATGGCGGACACTCTGATGTAAGGAGGTGCTGATGGGGGACACTCTGATGTAAGGAGGTGCTGATGGGGACACTCTGATGTAAGGAGGTGCTGATGGCAGACACTCTGATGTAAGGAGGTGCTGATGGCGGACACTCTGATCATCAGAGTGTCCGCCATCAGCACCTCCTTACATCAGAGTGTCCGCCATCAGCACCTCCTTACATCAGAGTGTCCGCCATCAGCACCTCCTTACATCAGAGTGTCCGCCATCAGCACCTCCTTACATCAGAGTGTCCCCCATCAGCACCTCCTTACATCAGAGTGTCCCCATCAGCACCTCCTTACATCAGAGTGTCCCCCATCAGCACCTCCTTACATCAGAGTGTCCCCCATCAGCACCTCCTTACATCAGAGTGTCCGCCATCAGCACCTCCTTACATCAGAGTGTCCCCCATCAGCACCTCCTTACACCAGAGTGTCCCCATCAGCACCTCCTTACATCAGAGTGTCCCCCATCAGCACCTCCTTACATCAGAGTGTCCCCCATCAGCACCTCCTTACATCAGAGTGTCCCCCATCAGCACCTCCTTACATCAGAGTGTCCCCCATCAGCACCTCCTTACATCAGAGTGTCCGCCATCAGCACCTCCTTACATCAGAGTGTCCGCCATCAGCACCTCCTTACATCAGAGTGTCCGCTATCAGCACCTACTTATATCAGAGTGTCCCCCCCATCAGCACCTCCTTACATCAGAGTGTCCGCCATCAGCACCTCCTTACATCAGAGTGTCCCCATCAGCACCTCCTTACATCAGAGTGTCCCCATCAGCACCTCCTTACATCAGAGTGTCCGCCATCAGCACCTCCTTACATCAGAGTGTCCCCCATCAGCACCTCCTTACATCAGTGTCCCCATCAGCACCTCCTTACATCAGAGTGTCCCCATCAGCACCTCCTTACATCAGAGTGTCCCCCATCAGCACCTCCTTACATCAGACCAGAGTGTGTGTCCCCATCAGCAGCCCTCTTCCCTGTCTTCCCTCTCCTCCCCCTCACACGTGTACAGTGTAGTGTGTACTCATTGCAGTAGTACTCACAGTTCTGAAGGCAGTTCTGATTCTGAAGGCAGTTCTTCCTCTCCTCTCCTCTCTCCACGGTAACAGTTCTGGCGCGCGCGCTGATACATGTCCCGCCCCCCTCCTCTAGTCCAGCTTGTGTGACAGACAGCACACTGGCTCTATCACACGAGCTAGGAGGAGGAGGAGGGCGGGACATGTATCACAGCGCGGCGTGCCCTTTTTTTCCATGGCCGCGGGCTGCCGCTCCCCTGAAAGTGCCGCCTGGTGCTGCGTTCCGGTACGGGAAACGCACGTACTGGGGGCACTGAGAGGTGCTGGTACTCTCCAGGGCCATTTTTGGAAGTGGCGGTACTGAGTACCGCCGCGTTCCGGCCCAGTTAAAGCACTGGTTAGACGACTAAAATGTGTTAGTCGGTTTTAGTTGACAAAATTAAAAGGAGTTGTAAAGGAAAGAATTTTTTTGCCTAAAATGAATGGGCCAAATCCACATACAAATAGATCGGTGTAGAGTATCAGAGATACACTACGCCGCCCTATTTTACCTGGCTCTAAGTCGAATCCAGGAAGATTTCGGCCCGTAAGATACGACGGCGTAGTGTATTTCTCGCGGCGGAATCTAAATACGCGATTAGGGGGCGTAAAGCATTTAAATTAGGAGCGTCCCCATGGCGATCGAACTGCGCATGCTCCGTTCTGAAATTTCCCGCCGTGCATTGCGCCAAAATTACGTCGAAACGTTTTTTTTTGGGTTTTTTTGTAGCGTAAATTACGTACATTCCTATTCACGGACAACTTATGCAAAAAAAATTGAAAATTTGACGCGGGAACGACGGCCATACTTAACATGGAAAGTCTAACTATAGACCGGATAATAGCAGCTTTAACTTTACGCCGGAAAAACACGACTGGCGACGACGTTAGAGAATGCGACGGCCGATCGTAACTTTGTGGATCGCCGTAAAAAGCTCATTTGCGTAGCCGACGCGGAAAACGAGGCGAACTCCACCCAGCGGGCGCAAAAAGATTGCAGCGTAGATCCGAAGGCGTACGAAGACGTAAGCCTGTCGGATCGAAGCCCGAAGCCGTCGTACCATGGTTTGAGGATTCAGACTAATGATACGACGCGGGTAATTTGAAAGTACTCCGGCGTATCAGGAGATAAACCGGCGTACTGGCTATGTGGATCTGGCCCAATGTCTGCAAGGTAGACAGACAGAATAGTGTAATGATTCTGTTAACAAACGAGTAAATACCTATTAAATTCCTTCATCTATATCACCTCCGGTGTTCTAGTTTCTGTTCTCTCATTCACTTCCTGGTTTGCGGCGCTCGTTCATGTAAGAACTACATTTCCCAGTATGCATTGCGGCACGCCCAGTAATTCACACCTCCTTGAAGTCTCTAACACGTAGAGAGCGTCCTGCCGCACAGATGTAGTTCCCAGGAGGGGGGCGAGCACGTCACTGACCACCGCAGGAAAGCCTCCCTTCATGGTGGTGAGTAACAATCACACAAGCAGGAAGGGAACAGAACAGAGAAGAAATAGAGCAACTTCTGAGCAAAAAGTGAAAGTGAAAAAGAGGAATGTCTGCAGGTAAAGAATGCTTACTATGAAAAAAAAAAAAAAATTCCTTTACAACCCCTTTAACACTGGTTCAAGTTCAGTTTAGGTTAGGATTAGGAGATGCGGTTGTTTATTATTATTTTATTTATTTTTATTTTATTTTATTTATTATATGAATAATAATAATAAATGAATAAATAAATACACAAATAAATAAAAATCATAAAATAATTTATTGAATTTTTTTTTTTTTTTAAGACTAAGTAACAATAAATAATTAACCCTTAACTTTAACCCCTACCCCTTAAAAAAATAATAATAATAAATAATAATGTAGCACCCTGATGTTTAGGCAGGGTTACTAGTAAATTACGCACAAAAACGCACCATCTGATCATTATAAGTTCACCTCCAGAAGTACTGTACATGGTGAAATGATTTTTTTTTTAAATAAATGTAAAATCTAGGCATCAGTTGGCTTTGTATCGATAGCATCAACTTGAGACAATTCTGAGATCCCCCAGAATTCAATGACACAGACATTTGACCTCTTTTTAGGCAGGTTTTGCATTTTCACAACGTGAACAAAAGTCTGTAATTATTCTTACATAACACCAACATATGTACAGAATGTCTGTAAAAAATGCATTTTAACCACTTGCTTACTGGGCACTTAAACCCCCCTCCTGCCCAGACCGATGTTCAGCTTTCATCGCTGACGCACTTTGAATGACAATTGCGTGGTCATGCAACACTGTCCCCAAATTATATTTTTATCATTTTATTCCCCACAAATAGAGCTTTCTTTTGGTGGTATTTTATCACCTCTGCGGTTTTTAGTTTTTGTTAAAAAAAAATATTAAAAGACAGATTTAAAAAAAATATATAGATATAGTATTTATCGGGGTATACCGCACGCCGGCGTATAACGCGCACCCCAGGGCCTAGAAGGGAAGTTTAAGAAAGAAAAAAAATACTTACATTTTGAATGCCCTTCTTCGGTGTCCATGTGCTGTCTTGCCCGGCGTCCGTATGCGGCCTTGGAGGTGTCCTCTTGCTAGATATGTGCATTCCCGTTCGTACGAATGTTATTTTCGTACGAAAATGTTCATTTTCGTACCCGCAGGATAATGTGTACATACGAAAAAATTAAAGCACCAAAATACGAAAACTGCGAGATTACGAATGAGCCGCATAACGAACAACCGCAAATACGAACGAATGATCAGACGAAAAAAAACGACAAAACGAAAAACGGCAAAAGAACAAAAATTACATCTATAACAAAAGATTTGCATGCTGTATTTTGTTTCAATCCTTTTTCTGTTTGTTTTCAGTCCTATGTTCATTGTTCATATGACATCTATAACAAAAGATTTGCATGCTGTATTTTGTTTCAATCCTTTTTCTGTTTGTTTTCAGTCCTATGTTCATTGTTCATATGACATCTATAACAAAAGATTTGCATGCTGTATTTTGAATCCAAAATACGAACAGAAAAAAGGAATTTAAAATACAGAATGCAAATCTTTTGTTATAGATGTCATATGAACATACGACTGAAAATAGCAAAAGAAAAGGGTTTCAAGATACTGCAAATCATTGACGAAAATTCACGAAAATTATTGTCTAACAAGTAACGAACATGAATTAAACAGAATAACGAACCATCCCGCATGTACGAAAATAAAACAGTAACGAAAATACGAAACGGTCGGAATACGAAAAAATCGCGTCATAGGAAAAACGAACGGGAACAAACAGGAAAACGGGCGTCTTACGAAAAACAAACGAAAACGAAAAAACGGAACGATACGAAACAGAACAAAAAAAAAATATTTTTTTTTCTGTGCACATGTCTACCTCTCGTCTTCTGTCAGCTGTCTCTGAGCGCGTTGTCTCTGAGCGCCGCCGACCGACCCGAGCTAAGTGTACCCAAGTGTACTGCGCACTCGGCTAGGCTCGGAGCCAAGTGTGGCCAAGCCTAGCAGAAAAAAGAACGTATATGGACAGCCGCACTCCAAAATATATGAAAAAACGTAAAGAAATCATGCACTACAAAACAACAGCACAGTGGGAAAATTACACAGCTGACGCGTTTCGCATTGATCCTCAATGCTTACTCATAGCTATAAATGAAAAAAACAAGCCAAGTGCGCAGTACACTCGGCTCGGTCTATGCCGGAGGCGCTCAGAGACAGCGCGGATCGGCATATAACGCGCACCCACGATTTTCCCCTGATTTTAAAGGGGGAAAAAGTGCGTGTTATACACCGATAAATACGGTATATATATATATATTTTTTTTTATGTTTTGTTATAAAATTTTGCAAACAGGTAATTTTTCACCTTAATTGATGTAAGCTGATGAGGCTGCACTGATGGGCTGCATTGATCGACACTGATAAGGCGGCACTGAGAGGTGGCACTGAAGGGCAGTAATAGGTGGTACTGGTGGACACTGAGAAGTGGCACTAATAGGTGGCATCGATAGGTGGAACTGATGGGTGGCAGTGATGGGCACTGATGGGTGACAGTGATGGGCATTGACCGGCATTATTACTAGGTGGCATTGATAAGGGCACTGATTAGCACCACTGGTGGGCTATTATAGGTGGCATTTGTGGGCATTGATAAGTGACACTCTGGGCACTGGCAGGTGGGCACAGATGAGGCAGAATTGCCTCTCTTTGGGACCGATGTCCCTTGTACATAAGCCGGTGATCGGCTTTTTTTTCCCCTCCTCACGCTGTTAGCGTGTGGAGAAAAAAACACTCTTACCGATCCTTTATTTACATCACATGATCAGCTGTCACCTGTCAGCTGTATTTTCATCGCTGCCTAAATAGAAGTCACATTGTAACAGTCTGATATCATTTTTGCTACATAAAGGCTTATATAGGACTTTAGTGATTGGGTTTACATGTATGTAAAGTCAACGTGCCCTACAGATTTCATCTCTAGCTACATATTGCCAATGATCAATAAACTAAGAAAACGTGGCCATTAAGATTACATTAATACATCTAGTTCAAGTTTGTTCTCTAGTGTTTTTTTTGTTTTTTTTCCAGCTTGGAGGAGAGATGTGGGGTCTAATAGACCCCACATCTCTCCATAAAGAGCACCTGTCATGCACTATTCCTATTACAAGGGATGTATACATTCTTGTAATATCTTGTAAAAGGAACAACAGTGATCAAAAACATTTTTTTTAAAAGGGAAAGTGTCAAAAATTTTTTTTTTTAAATAAAATAAACAATAAAAAAAAATCAAAGCAGCCCAGTCCCCGCGATCTCGCACGCAGAAGCGAACGCATACGTAGGTAAACAATGCCGGGGACTCGGCACGAAAGCCTGAGATCCTTCATTTCCTTCTTTTATTTTTTTGATCTCAGGCTTTCCAGTTGGAGGAGAGATCACCTGTCAAATAGTATTCCTATTACAAGGGATGTATACATTTCTTGTAATGGAAGAGTACCGCGCCAAGCCCTGCGACCTATACTGTGCTCCCACCCTGTAGTACTGACAGGTGCAGACTCTGCGCTGATCTGTGGAAAAAAGAAATGTTCCTGGACTGCCGCACTCTGATTTATTGTGTGTGTGTGTGTGTGTGTGTGTTTTAGCAGATACCCTGGGGAATAAAATGTCAGTCATTGCAACTTTTTTTTATAACACGGTATATGTATATATATATATATATATATATAAATAAATATGTATGTGTATATATATATATATATATATATATATATATATATATATACATATACATATACACACACACACACTTACACATATTTATATGTATATATGTAGCCTATATGTGCGTGTATATATATATACCGTGTTATAAAAAAAGTTGCAATGACTGACATTTTATTACCCAGGGTCTCTGCTAAAACATACACACACACACAAAAAACACACACACACATATATATATATATACACACACACACATACATATATATATACACACACACACACACATATATATATATACACACATACACACACACATACTTTATTTATATATCAAACTTTTTTTGTAACACGATATATACACGGTACATATATATACAGGGAGTGCAGAATTATTAGGCAAATAAGTATTTTGCCCACATCATCCTCTTTATGCATGTTGTCTTACTCCAAGCTGTATTGGCTCGAAAGCCTACTACCAATTAAGCATATTAGGTGATGTGCATCTCTGTAATGAGAAGGGGTGTGGTCTAATGACATCAACACCCTATATCAGGTGTGCATAATTATTGGGCAACTTCCTTTCCTTTGGCAAAATGGGTCAAAAGAAGGACTTGACAGGCTCAGAAAAGTCAAAAATAGTGAGATATCTTGCAGAGGGATGCAGAACTCTTAAAATTGCAAAGCTTCTGAAGCGTGATCATCGAACAATCAGGCGTTTCATTCAAAATAGTCAACAGGGTCGCAAGAAGCGTGTGGAAAAACCAAGGCGCAAAATAACTGCCCATGAACTGAGAAAAGTCAAGCGTGCAGCTGCCAAGATGCCACTTGCCACCAGTTTGGCCATATTTCAGAGCTGCAACATCACTGGAGTGCCCAAAAGCACAAGGTGTGCAATACTCAGAGACATGGCCAAGGTAAGAAAGGCTGAAAGACGACCACCACTGAACAAGACACACAAGCTGAAACGTCAAGACTGGGCCAAGAAATATCTCAAGACTGACTTTTCTAAGGTTTTATGGACTAATGAAATGAGAGTGAGTCTTGATGGGCCAGATGGATGGGCCCGTGGCTGGATTGGTAAAGGGCAGAGAGCTCCAGTCCGACTCAGACGCCAGCAAGGTGGAGGTGGAGTACTGGTTTGGGCTGGTATCATCAAAGATGAGCTTGTGGGGCCTTTTTGGGTTGAGGATGGAGTCAAGCTCAACTCCCAGTCCTACTGCCAGTTTCTGGAAGACACCTTCTTCAAGCAGTGGTACAGGAAGAAGTCTGCATCCTTCAAGAAAAAGATGATTTTCATGCAGGACAATGCTCCATCACACGCGTCCAAGTACTCCACAGCATGGCTGGCAAGAAAGGGTATAAAAGAAGAAAAACTAATGACATGGCCTCCTTGTTCACCAGATCTGAACCCCATTGAGAACCTGTGGTCCATCATCAAATGTGAGATTTACAAGGAGGGAAAACAGTACACCTCTCTGAACAGTGTCTGGGAGGCTGTGGTTGCTGCTGCACGCAATGTTTATGGTGAACAGATCAAAACACTGACAGAATCCATGGATGGCAGGCTTTTGAGTGTCCTTGCAAAGAAAGGTGGCTATATTGGTCACTGATTTGTTTTTGTTTTGTTTTTGAATGTCAGAAATGTATATTTGTGAATGTTGAGATGTTATATTGGTTTCACTGGTAAAAATAAATAATTGAAATGGGTATGTATTTGTTTTTTGTTAAGTTGCCTAATAATTATGCACAGTAATAGTCACCTGCACACACAGATATACCCCTAAAATAGCTAAAACTAAAAACAAACTAAAAACTACTTCCAAAAATATTCAGCTTTATTATTAATGAGTTTTTTGGGTTTATTGAGAACATGGTTGTTGTTCAATAATAAAATTAATCCTCAAAAATACAACTTGCCTAATAATTCTGCACTCCCTGTATATATATATATATATATATATATACACACACACACATATACATACACACATATATATATAGGCTACATATACACATATAAATAAATATGTATGTGTAAGTAGATTGAATTCCCCGGTGGGTGATTAGTAGATGTATACAGCGTACTATATAAAGGCCTTATTTTACTGCATGCCGCATGTGACCCGTCGGCTCCCGATGCCAGTGACACCATCTTTGACAGTCCGAGTCCGGTCTGTCAAACAACCTTTAACACTCATGTACGGTTATCAAGTCTGCACGACCTAAAACACAAACTTCACTTGTGTCCCTAGAGAAGCAAAGCCTTTGTACAGACCCCCCCCCCCCGAAGGGCCCCCGGACTCCGTCGATCCGCTAGTCGATGTGTCCCAACACATTTGGAGCTGATAAAATAGCAGTTATCTTCAGCTGTTGACAAGGCGGCGTCTAGACTTGTCTGTTTTGGGGTTATTTTATTACATTTTTTTTTTCTTAAATGAAATGATTTGCCCAAACAATTACATTTTCCCACCCCCACCCCTCGCCGTACATTCCAGTCTCTGAAAAGCGGACTGAACGCAACTTGCCTGCGAGTGTAATCAATGGATCCCGGCGAACGGCACCCCCAACTACGTAGCAGAGAGAAGGGAGAGATATGTAGCTGCGGGCTATTATTCCTCCTACCAGGCAGCTGTACGAGTCCCGGGACAGGTTGGAACAAGATAGCGCCAGAGAAGTGATAATTATTTGTCTGTCATTCTCAGCCGGCGTGTCGGATCTTGCAAACCGCAAATACCGTTAACTGGCCTGAGTGAATCTGTTATGACAGATCCTGGAGTATGCAGGCAATGGCAGAGCATAGCTGAATGGTTTTAGCAAGCGACGGGAATAATATATTTTTTTTCTTTACCTTGTTTGGTATTATTCTGAAATGTCTCGATGAGCGCCGCAGAGTAGACTGGTCCTGAAAAGAACCAGAAAAAAAAAAGAAGAGGGATGGAGTAGAGGTTGGCAATGCAAAAAGAAAAGATGGAGAAGAGGCCTGCAATTGAAAAAAGAAGAGAGATGGAGAAGAGGTCTGCAATTGAAAAAAGGAGAGAGATGGAGAAGAGGTCTGCAATTGAAAAAAGGGAGAGAGATGGAGACGAGGTCTGCAATGGAAAAAGGAGAGAGATGCAGAAGAGGCATGCAATGCAAAAAAGGAGAGACATTGAGAGGAGGTCTGCAATTGAAAAAAGAAGAGAGATGGAGAAGAGGCATGCAATGCAAAAACGGAGAGAGATGGAGAAGAGGTCTGCAAAAGAAAAGAAGGAGAGAGATGAAGAAGAGGTCTGCAATGGCAAAAAGAAGAGAGATGGAGAAGAGGTCTGCAAAAGAAAATAAGAAGAGAGATGGAGAAGAGGTATGCAATGGAAAAAAGGTGAGAGATGGAGAAGAGGTCTGCAATGGAAAAAAGGAGAGAGAGATGGAGAAGAGGTCTGCAATGGAAAAAAAGGAGAGAGATGGAGAAGAGGTCTGCAATGGAAAAAAGGAGAGAGATGGAGAAGAGGTCTGCAATGGAAAAAAAGGAGAGAGATGGAGAAGAGGTCTGCAATGGAAAAAAAGGAGAGAGATGGAGAAGAGGTCTGCAATGGAAAAAAAAAGGAGAGAGATGGAGATGAGGTCTGCAATGGAAAAAAGGAGAGAGATGGTGAAGAGGTCTGCAATAGAAAATAAAAAGAGAGATGGAGAAGAGGTCTGCAATGGAAAGATGGAGAAGATGTCTGCAATGGAAAAAGGGAGAGAGATGGAGAAGAGGTATGATAAATAAAGTAAGAAAAGAGATGGAGAAGAGGTCTGCAATGGAAAAAAGGAGAGAGATGGAGAAGGTCTGCAAAAGAAAATAAGAGAGATGGAGAAGAGGTCTGCAATGGAAAAAAGGAGAGAGATGGAGAAGAGGTCTGCAATGGAAAAAGAAGAGATGGAGAAGAGGTCTGCAATGCAAAAAAGGAGAGAGATGGAGAAGAGGTCTGCAATGCAAAAAGAAGAGATGGAGAAGAGGTCTGCAATGGAAAAAAGGAGAGCGATGGAGAAGATGTCTGCAATGGAAAAAGAAGAGATGGAGAAGAAGTCTGCAATGGAAAAAAGGAGAGAGATGGCGATGAGGTCTGCAATGGAAAAAAGGAGAGAGATGGACAAGAGGCCTGCAATGGAAAAAGGGAGAGAGATGGAGAAGAGGTCTGCAATGGAAAAAAAAGAGATGAAGAAGAAGTCTGCAATGGAAAAAAGGAGAAAGATGGAAAAAAAGGAGAGAGATGCAGAAGAGGTCTGCAATGGAAAAAAAAGAGATGAAGAAGAAGTCTGCAATGGAAAAAAGGAGAAAGATGGAAAAAAGGAGAGAGATGGAGAAGAGGACTGCACAAGAAAATAAGAAGAAGAGATCTGCAATAGAAAAAAAAGAAGAGTGACAGAGAAGAGGTTTGCAATTGAAAAGAGGACACCACAAGACATCAAATTTTAAATATGATGTGAAAAACTGATGCCTGTTAAAAAAAATTGTAGCCTGTGAGTTACACGGAATGCAAAATGAAGGATTAAAGTATATTAGAATACTTCTCTGCCATTGACACAGGCGCCATCACTCATTTGTTAGGCCTCATACAAGATTTCTCCTCATGGGGTGAGGATGGTCATGAGAAAAGTGAGAACTACATGGGAGGAGCTTGTGAATGATCTCTAGGCAGTCGGGAGCACAGTGACCAAACAAACCATTGGTGACACAATACACCGCCATGGATTGAAATCCTGCAGCACCCACAAGGTCCTCCCCCTCAAGAAGACACATGTACAGGCCTGTCTGATGTTTCTCAATGAACATCTAAATGATTCAGAAAAGGATTGGGAGAAAGTTCTGTGGTCAGATGAGACCAAAATTGAGCCCTTTGCCATCAACTCGACTTGCCGTGTTTGGAGGAAGAAAAATGCCGACTATGAGCCCAAGAACACCATCCCCACGGTCAAGCACGGGGGTGCAAACCATGGGCGTCCACTCCATAGGGCAAGGGGGGGGCAATTGACCCCCCCTGGAAAATCAAGACAGTGTTGAAGAGTTTTGCAGCCACAGGCTGTCTGAGCGGTCTCGGGCCGGATGTCACACAGGCACAGCGAGCAGAATGAAGCCGCCTCCCCCTTCTAGTCTTTGTGTACACAGGGGGAGGGAACCTGCTGTGCCTGTGCAGTGCTAATGGCTGACCTGAGGTACTGAATGGAATGGGGGGAGGGGCGGTCTGTTTGTGCTGAATGGGGGGTCCATCTGTTCTGAAGGGGGAGTCTATACTGAAGGGGGGTCCATCTGTGTTGAAGGAGGGGTCTGTGCTTAAAGGGGGTCCATCTGTGCTGAAGGGAGGGGTCTGTGCTGAATGGAGGGGTCTGTGCTGAAGGGGGGTCTGTACATTTTCTAGGCTATATTTATATGGGCATGGAATGAAGCTGAATTATCCCAAGAGCTATTTCACACTGCCAGCTGGCCGTATTATCGGTAAAGCGGTGCTAAAAAGCGTCACTTTGCCATCGTTTCAGCTGTGCTATTCAGTCGCTAGCGGGGCGCTTTTAACCCCGCTAGCATTTGAAGAAAGGGCTAAATTCAACTGAGTATCGCCACTGCCGAAGTGCCCCTACCTGAAAAAATTTCAGCGGACGCCCATGGTGCAAACATGATGCTTTGGGGCCGATTCTCTGCTAAAGGTACAGGCCGACTTTGCCGCATTGAGGGGCCAATGGACGGGGCCGTGTATTGTAAAATCTTGGATAAGAACCTTCTTCCCTCAGCCAGAACACTGAAGATGGGTCTTCCAGCATGACAATGACCCAAAACATAACACCAAGGCAACAAAAGGAGTGGCTCAAAAAGAAGTCATGTTGTGGCCTAGCCAGTCTCCAGACCTTAATCCCATAGAAAATGTATGGAGGGAGCTGAAACGTCAAGTTGCCAAGTGACAGACAAGAAACCTTAAGGATTTAGAGAAGATCTGTAAAGAAGAGAGGACCAAAATCCCTCCTGAGATGTGCGGAGACCACCAACTACAAGAATCGTCTGACCTCTGTGCTCCCAACAAGGGTTTCTCCAAGTACCAAGTCATGTTTTGCTTGGGGATCAAATACAGTGGAACCTCGGATTGCGAGTAACGCGGTTAACAAGCGTTTTGCAATACGAGCACTGTAGTTGAAAAAATCCAAATTTGGCTTGCGAGTGTTGTCTCGCAAAACGAGCAGGATTCAGGCCAAAGCGGTGTGCAGTAACACGTTTGGCCTGAGATGGGGGGGGGGCGCCGGCGCTGATCACCACTGTTTGAAAATACTTGGAAAGACACGGCAATACTCAGTTTCTGAGCCTTTCCATGGTTTGCCAAGGTCAGCCGAGGTGTCCTCTGCCTTTTTTTCGAGGTTCCCCACTGTATGTATATATTGTTTTAGCTCTAGCACATTATTATTCTTTTTATTACTATTATTATTATGTGTTTCAGAGTGCTCCTTTAAAGATGTGACTGGAACAAAAAGCTGGATACAATTAGAGCTCTGGCGGGAATTTAAGATAATATGGAAACTTTAATGAATTAGTAAACTGCTGTTTTTACGAAAAGCTCAGAACAGCCATATAAAAGGTTAATGGAGGTGGCTGGAACTAAAAACAACCCCAACAAAAGCCACAATTGCCCCAATGAAAAATGTACAAATATTTTATAAATAAAATACTAAGCTTGTTTCTGTGTAGACCAGGCATGTCCAAAGTCCGGCCCGCGGGCCAATCGCGGCCCGCGTTCTGGTTTAAAAACGGCCCGCGGGGTTATTGAGACATATATATCTTTTGTGGCCTCCAGACAATCTCCCAGCGCTGGGGCCACAAAAGATGTATATGCCTTGGAACGGGACAGGGATGAGGCAGGATGAGCGCCGCCACCGCACACACAGGAGTATTCCTCTGTAATAGGAAGTCCCTCACTGCCATTGGACGACTGTTCTGTCCATCAAAGGAGGCGGGACTTTCTAGTAAGGAGGCCGCTGTGTAAACAGGAGATTGTCCTGTAATTAAATTTTGGCACTCGTGAGTGTATTCCTGGCAAAGTTGCTGCATTCCTGGCAATTGGCAGTGCATTCCTGGCAATTGGCAGTGCATTCCTGGCAATTGGCAGTGCATTCCTGGCAATAGTGGGCGCATTCCTGGCAATAGTGGGCGCACTCCTGGAAATTGGGAGTGCATTCCTGGCAATTGGGAGTGCATTCCTAGCAATAGTGGGCGCACTCCTGGAAATTGGGAGTGCATTCCTGGCAATTGGGGCCGCATTCCTGGCAATGGGGGCCGCATTCCTGGCAATGGTGGGTCTGCAGATGGGCACTTACCCTTATTATGCTTCACAGTTCTTTATTACATTTTTATTTAATTTTTTTTCCTGAAACTTTGCTTTTAAAGTGAAGGTGAGTGTTATACGCCGATAAATGCGGTATATCCAAATAATACGCCCGAGTTCATCTCTTCACCACACACAGCCACAAAGGCCAGAGAATTCTCATTGGGCCGTGTATTAGTTGCTCGGAGGAACACACCGAGACCGAATATTAATGGTTCAAAGAATGTCAGGCAAATTGGTCGGCCCTCGAGCATGTTCACTTCATTAACCACTTAAGGACCGCCTCCTGCACATATAGGTTGGTCAGAATGGCACGGCTGGGCACACGCACATACATGTACATCCTCTTTTAGTGCCCAGCCATGGGTCGCGGCGTGTGCCTGTGACCCAGTCCGAAGCTCCGTGACCGCGGGACCATTACCGATGGAGTCCCGCGATCGGTCCCCGGAGCTGAAAAACGGGCAGAGCTGTGTGTAAACACGCCTTCCCCATTCTTCACTGTGGCGCCTGCATTGATCGTGTGTTCCCTGATATAGGGAAACACAATCAATGACGTCACACCTACAACCACACCCCCCTACAGTTAGAAACACAGATGAGGTCACATATAACCCCTTCAGTGCCCCCTAGTGGTTAACTCCCAAACTGCAATTGTCATTTTCACAGTAATCAATGCATCTTTTGCTGTGAAAATGACAATGGTCCCAAAAAAGTGTCAAAATCGTCCGAAGTGTCCGCCATAATGTCGCAGTCACGAAAAAAAAAATCGCTGATCGCCACCATTAGTAGTAAAAAAAAAAGAAAATGAATAAAAATGCAATAAAACTATCCCCAATTTTGTAAACACTATACATTTTGCGCAAACCAATCGATAAACGCTTATTGCGATTTTTTATTTTTATTTTTTTTACCAAAAATATGTAGGAGAATACGTATCGGCCTAAACTGAGGAAAAAAAAAATTTGGGGGATAATATAGCAAAAAGTAAGAAATATAGAATGTTTTTCAAAATTGTCGCTCCATTTTTGTTTACAGCGCAAAAAATAAAAATGTCTATTTGTGGTGAAAAAAAGGACGCCAATTTTGTTTGGGAGCCACGTCGCACGACTGCGCAACTGTCAGTTAAAGCGACGCAGTGCCGAATCGCACACAACTGGCCAGGTCCTTTACCCGCCTAAAGGTCTGGGTTTAAGTGGCCCTCTTTGAAAAAAGTTTGGACACCCCTGGTGTAGACTTTGGCATTGTAAAATCCAGGGTAGATATTGCTTGTACTTTACATTGATCTGCATTAGAATGCTTGCAGTTTTACGCACACTGTACCCTCGTTATCCTAACTAGCCTCTGTATGAGTGGAGGGAGCTGTCCAGCACATCAGCAGCAGCGCTTTACAAGGCAGTCCACCATCACTACTGACCAACACAAGCCTGTCCCCAGGTCACCACAGGCACGCGATATCTGCTCAAGTCTGAAGACCAGAATTTACTTTACGGCTGATGTGTGACAAACCTACAAAACAACCCGCCAATCGATCATGTTGGGTTATTTTTAGACATGTGCACACTGAAATATTTGGTTTCGGAATTTAATTTTCATCCGAAAAATAAAATTTTTTAGTTACTTCCGAAATTCGTTTATTTTTTTGTTTCGTTAAAAAAATGCATTCGTCCGGAAATCCGAATTAATACACACACACACACACACACTGAGAAGGTACTGGAGAGGCGGGGCGGCTATAATCTTGGGACTTTTCGACCAAAAGAATGTCAGTAAGAGACATTTCAGGGACAGATGTAAAAAAAAAAAAAACACAGATTTTTACATACTGTCCCTTGTCCCTTTTACTGAGACTGGCAACCCTGATGGGGCCCTCGGGCAGTGCCCGACAGCCTGAGTGGTCAGTCCGCCCCTGCCAGTGATAGATTTACTAAAACTGGAAAATACTGTGTTTTTTTATTTTTATTTTATTGAAGCCTAATTGAACAAGCTGAAGCTGATTGGCTACCATGCAGAGCTACACCAGATTTTGCACCCCCCCCCAGTTTTAGTAAATTAACCCCTTTGCTACCAGCCGGTACCCTCAAAACGCTAAAGAAACAACATGGTGCTTTTTTGCATTAACTACTTGGGACCAGGGCCATTGTCAAATGATGGCAACAAGGTGGCTCTACAGGGCCGGGAGGCCGTCATATGATGTCCTCGGCCCTCTGTCCGCTGGGGGGGCACACGCGCCACTGGTGGCTTGCGCGCGTGTCCGCCGCGTCACTCAGGTGCCGATGCGCGTGCCTGGCGGCCGCTATACCCGCGGGTGCCCGCGATCGGCAGTCAAAGCCAGGGACGTGGATCTCGTGTGTAAACACAGAAATCCACGTCCTGTCAGGGAGAGGAGACCGATGGTGTGTCCCTGGTACATAGGGAGACCGATCGGCCACCTCCCCTAGTCAGACCCCTCCCCCCACAGTAAGAATCAGTCCTTAAGGCAGGGTTTCTCAACTCCAGTCCTCAAGGCGCCCCAACAGGTCATGTTTTCAGGCTTCCACATTGTTTTGCACAGGTGATTTGATCAGTTTCACTGCTTTAGTAATTAACAGACACATTTCATCTGAGGGAAATCTTAAAACATGACCTGTTGGGGGCGCCTTGAGGACTGGAGTTGAGAAGCACTGATTAGGATACACATCAATCACTTGATCGCCCCCTAGTGTTTACTGTATAAATGTGACTGGCAGGGAAGGAGTTAACACTAGGAGTTGATGTGTTCCCTAATCAGTGCTTCTCAACTTCAGTCCTCAATGCACCCCAACAGGTCATGTTTTTAGGATTTACCTCGGATGAAATGTGTCTGTTAATTACTAAGGCAGTGAAACTGATCAAATCATCTGTGCAAAACTATGGAAAACATGACCTGTCGGGGCGCCTTGAGGATTGGAGTTGAGAAGCACTGCCTTAGGTAACACATCAACCCCTTGATCGCCCCCTAGTGTTAACCGATTCCCTGCCAGTCACATTTATACAGTTATCAGTGCAGTTTTATAGCACTGTATAAATGTTCTCTGTATAAATGTGAATGGTCCCAAAAATTTGTCAAAAGTGTCGCTGATCGTTGCCATTACTAGTAAAAAAATAAAAATTATAAAAATGTCATAATTATATCCCCTATTTTGTAGACGCTCTGGGCCAGATTCTCAGAGGCGCTACGGCGGAGTATCTCAGATACCCCGTCGTATCGCCGTTTTTTTGGGCTCGTATCTATGCGAGTGATTCCTAGAATCACTTTGGCATAGATACGCTTGAACATCCGACAAGTGTAATACCATTACACTTGCGGATCGTAGTTGTAATGACAACTCCGGCCACTAGGTGGCCTTTACGTTGTTTTCTCATTTGCCTATGCAAATGAGGCTACTACGCCGATTCCCGATCGCTTTTACGCGGCACCGTCGTCGCGTACGTCGTTTTTTCGTTCGCGTAAGGTTACCCCTGCATCTATAAGGAGTAACCTTACGAAGTACCATCGGATGCCATGTTAAGTATGGCGTCGGGTCAGCGTCGGCTTTTTGCATCGCTTACGTCGTTTTACTAACTCGTTCGCGAATAGGGCATTGCGTAGTGAAGATCACGTCGTTTTGACGTCGGTTTCAACGACGCTTTCCGACGTGAGCTGGAGCATGCGCACTAGCTTTTTCCCCGGCCGGCGCATGCGCAGTTCATTCGACGCGGGGGCGCGCTTCATTTAAATAGAAGCCGCCCCCTTTGAATTACGCGGGCTTACGCTGGGCCATTTTCGCTACGCCAACGCAAACTACGGAGCAAATGCTTAGAGAATACGGCACTTGCTCTAGTACGATGCGGCGGCGTAGTGTAAATGCGTTACGCTACGCCGGCGAATTTGTATGAGAATCTGGCCCTATAACTTTTGCACAAACCAATCACTATACGCTTATTGCGATTTTTTTTACCAAAAATATGTAGAAGAATACGTAGCGCCCTAAACTAAGGAAAAAAATAGTTAAAAAAAAAAAAAAAAAGTTAAAAATATTGGGCCAGATTCAGATAGCGTAAAGTCTATTCTGAGCCGGCGTATCTTTTTTCTGTATTCAGAAAGCAAGATACGCCAGAATTCTGCTAAGATACGAGCGGCGTAAGTCGCTTACACCGTCGTATCTTAGTTGCATATTTACGCTCCTCACTAGGTGGCACGTCCGTCGTTGTACGCGTAAAATATGCAAATGAGCTAGATACGCCGATTCACAAAACGTACTTGCGGCCGGGCGTCATAGTTTACGTCGTTTGCGCAAGCGTTAGTCCGGTGTAAGGTTACCCCTGCTATAGCAGGCGCAGCCAATGTTAAGTATGGACGTCAGGACAGCGTCGAATTTTCTGCCGTTTACATCGTTTGTGTAAATCGTTTGTGAATAGGGCTTTGCGGAAGTTACGTTCACGTCGTATTTGCGGCGTAATTTGGAGCATGCGCACTGGTATACGTCCACGGACGGCGCATGTGCCGTTCGGAAAAAGCGTCGATTGCATGGGGTCACGATTTGTTTACATGAATCACGCCCCCTACCTGCCTATTTTGAATTAGGCGCTCTTACGCCGGCCCATTTACGCTACGCCGCCGCAACTTACGGAGCAAGTGCTTTGTGAATACGGCACTTGCCTGTAAAAGTTGCTGAGGCGTAGCGTAAATGGGATACGCTACGGCCGCACAAAGATACGCTAACATACTTGAATCTAGCCCCAAAACTTTTGCACAAACCAATCACTATACGCTTATTGCAAAAAAAATTTTACTAAAAGTATGTTGAAGAACTAAGGAAAATAACTTTTTTTTTTTTTTTTTAATTGGGATATTTATTATAGCAAAAAGTAAAAAATAGTGTTTTTTTTTTCAAAATTGTCGCTCTTTTTCGGTTTATGAATGAATGAATGAAAACTTATATAGCGCAGCACATGCGAACTTAATCGCCTCTGGGCGCTTGTTGTTCCTGTCTCCTTTGGTATCAAAAGAGATGAGTCTTGATCTTTCTCCTGAACGCCAAGTGATTCTCCTCCAACCGAATACTGGTTGGTAAAGCGTTCCATAGTCTATAGTCCATAGTATAGCGCAAAAAATAAAAACCGCAGAGGTGATCACATACCACCAAAAGAAACTATTTGTGGGAAAACAAGGACGCCAATTTTGTTTGGAAGCCACGCCGCACGACCGCGCAATTATCATTCAAAGCGTGACAGCGCTGAAAGCTGACATTTCGCCTAGGCACAAAGGGGGTATACTGGGCACCAGTAGGCAATTGGTTAAAAAAAGAAATAAAAATCTGCCAGTCAATGAACGTTGAAAACCCAGAACATACCAATGAATGACAAAAGCGGACAACATTCCCCGTAAAAGCCACATCTGAATCATCCCTAAAGATCCGTCATCGTCACCCTCTGACCTCGCGCTTTGAAAGTGAACAGACCATAAAAATAAAAAATAAATATATAAAAACAGGAAAAAGTGTTTACAATGTGTTTATACGGATTACGCTCATAAAAGCAAAGCTAGACTCAAAAGGATGAAGGAGTCAAGGCTTGTCAGGTCCGATACCTGCCCGAGCAGCTCAGCGCAGCATCCACTTCGGATGGATCCAAACATGAGCGGACGGGGCCGGGCATGTCTCATCATGAATGCCAAGGATTAAAGCTTCGCTGCGCTTTTTATAAAATGGGGGGGGGGGGGTGAGGTGACAAAATCTAATTTGCAGTGTTTGTAGCACCTCCATCCTGTGTGTTATCATCAGTAACAAGCTATTTACATGCAACCGGAGAATCAATAGTAATTTACATATTGTGTATCCTTCCTGGTGGGCAATACTATAGTTGTTGCTTTTTATATATTAAACATATATTTTATAAATTAAGGGCTTGCAGTACGGGCAACAGAGGGTAGCATTGCACAACACAAGAGCAAGGAAATGTGATTTGTTTTCTATGGTTGATCTGCATTGGTCATGTTGCATTCTGATGCGTTGTAATGTGCTGCAATGCCTAGTAATATCATAAAGTAAAAAATAAAAAAATAAAAAATAAAACACCTATCTACAACACATATACAGAAGGCATTGCAGCAGAATTTAAAGGCAAAGTCCACCTTTTCCAAATCAGAATATATATGGCACATACATTGGCCATCGTATACTTGGATTTTGAAAAGCGTTGGACACGGTTCCCCCCACACATGGCTATTGTGTAAAGTCTACAGGCCGGAAAAATGTATATGTAAATGGATAGAAAACTGGCTAAAAGACAGAATCCAGAGAGCAGTGCTTAATATTTCTTACTCTGAATGGTCTATGGCAGTGGTCTCCAAATTGTGGCCTCGGGGCTGGGTGCTGGATGTCCTATGTTCTGTCCCTCTGGAGCACTTTTCCTCCCACTGACACCAATCGTTGGTGGGCATAATTTTTGCCACCGACATCAGGGCACTATTCTGCTCACTGACACCAATGATGGGGCACTATCCCTCCCATTGATACCAACGATTGGACACCATTCTTCCCACTGACACCAATAGACTAGGCACTATTCTTCCCACCGTCACCTATGATGGGGCACTATTCTTCCCACCGTCACCAATAACAGGGCACTAGTCTTCCCACTGTCACCAATGATATGGACACTATTCCTTCCACTGATACCAATGATGGGACACCATTGAGTTGGGTAATAATGACAACCATTATCAGCGCTTAGACGCAGCGGCTTCGCTGCAATTGGCGCTATATAAGTGTAAAAATTATTATTATTATGTTGGGACACTATTCCTTCCACTGACACAAATGATGGGACACTATTCCTCCCACTGACACCAATGTTGGGACACTATTCCTCCCACTGACACCAATGATGGGACACTATTCTTCCCACTGACACCAATGATGGGACACTATTCTTCCCACTGACACCAATGATGGGACACTATTCTTCCCACTGACACCAATGATGGGACACTATTCTTCCCACTGACACCAATGATGGGACACTATTCTTCCCACTGACACCAATGATAGGACACTATTCTTCCCACTGACACCAATGATGGGACACTATTCTTCCCACTGACACCAATGATGGGACACTATTCTTCCCACTGACACCGATGATGGGACACTATTCTTCCCGCTGACACCAATGATGGGACACTATTCTTCCCACTGACACCAATGATGGGACACTATTCTTCCCACTGACACCGATGATGGGACACTATTCCTCCCACTGACCTCCCATTCCTCCCACTGACACCAATGATGGGACACTATTCCTCACTGATGAAAGTAATGGGGCACTATTCCACTCACCGATACTAATGATGCATTGTTTACTCCCACTGCTGCCAGGACAATTTATACTCCTAGTGGCTACAGTCCAGTCCCCCTAAAGTCTGAAGGACATTAAATTGGCCCTTTGTTTAGAAAGTTTGGAGACCCCTGCTTTAAGGTTATTACAGGTGTAACCCAAAGTTCTGCGATGGCTGTGGATGTGGTATACTTGGACAGAGGGGTGGCTGTGGACGTGGTATACTTGGACAGGGGGGTGGCGGTGGACATGGTATACTTGGACAGAGGGGTGGCTGTGGACGTGGTATACTTGGACAGAGGGGTGGCTGTGGACGTGGTATACATTGACAGAGGGGTGGCTGTGGACATGGTATACTTGGACAGAGGGGTGGCTGTGGACGTGGTATACTTGGACAGGGGGGTGGCGGTGGACATGGTATACTTGGACAGAGGGGTGGCAGTGGACATGGTATACTTGGACAGAGGGGTGGCTGTGGACGTGGTATACATGGACAGAGGGGTGGCTGTGGACATGGTATACTTGGACAGAGGGGTGGCTGTAGATGTAGTATACTTGGACAGGGGGGTGGCGGTGGACGTGGTATACTTGGACAGAGGGGTGGCTGTGGACATGGTATACTTGGACAGAGGGGTGGCTGTGGACGTGGTATACTTGGACAGGGGGGTGGCGGTGGACATGGTATACTTGGACAGAGGGGTGGCTGTAGATATGGTATACTTGGACAGGGGGGTGGCGGTGGACGTGGTATACTTGGACAGAGGGGTGGTGGTGGACGTGGTTTACTTGGACAGAGGGGTGGCTGTGGGTGTGGTATATTTGAACAGAGAGGTGGCGAATTGCTAAAAAAAAAAAATTTATTGACATTGGAACTCGGCTTTAAGGTCATGTTAGACTTTGAGACTTTGCATGGTGCACATGGGGCATCACAAGTAACAAGTTAATTTTTAAGAAAATGCACATTTGTGGCCATTTATCCCACATGCATCATGTATGAGAAGTATGAGCGATCGCTAGGGGTTGTTGTTTGTCTAGCTAATGGAAGTCACAGCATCCTCCAGGAATGTATTATGATGTCACAGGCCTTTGAAGTGGGATTTACTCCATGTCAAGTCACTTTGCCTTGGGCAAGTAAACAGGAGTGAATGGAGCGAGTACCTGTTCTCCCAAACTCAGGAAAACAAACCTCTAGGCCACCCTGTGTACATTGTGAGGGCCCAATTTGTGGAAGTTCTGTGGTTGGGGTGAGAACAATAGAAGAGAAAGCTCTACAGGCTTAGTGATCGGCATGTCTCGTAAGGTGTCTGACCTAAAACAAAGAGCATCTCCATCTCTCGGAGGATCTGATTGGTTATGTTTAGCAACTCAGAACGTTCCTCCAGTTTATTTATTACCCGTACTTGTATAGCACCGTCAATTTATGCAGCTCTTTACATATACTGTAATATGTAATATATATATATATATATATATATATATATATATATATATATATATATATATATATATATATATATATATATATATATATATATATATATATATATATATGTCACCAATAGACCGTGACCAGACAGAGAATCCAAGGATCAGTACATGAAATACCATTATAAACTATGGCACAAAAAAACTGTCAAACATTGCTATTAGAAAATTATCAATTTGGCTGGAGCATTGAAGGAGCTTCTATTTGTTATTTTAAAGGTCCAGGGATGAAAATAAAACTAGGATTTTTAGGAGTTGCTATAAGCAACAATATGTTTTCCTTACTCCCTTTTAATGTATCAGCTGCTCCTAGTTTACCTTTACTTCCTGCACTGATCTTTTCCAAGAGCCCCTATTTTGCCAGTTACCCAACCCCTCCATGTCCCTACTTCCCTTCTTCTGCAGGAAGTGTCCAGCCAACGTCACCAGTTGACATGTGTCCTCTTCTTGCAGGACAGTCCCTTATTTTTTCAGTTACCTAAACCCTCCATGTCCCTACTACCTTTCTTCTGCAGGAAGTGTCCAGCCAAGGTCACCAGTTGACTTGTGTCCTCTTCCTGCAGGACAGTCCCCTTATTGTTTGTTACCAGCCCTCCATGTCCCTACTACCTTTCTTCCCCAGGAAGTGTCCAGCCATGATCACCAGTTGACATGTGTCCTCTTCTTTCAGGAAAATCACCCTATGTAGACAGTTTCCCAACCCCCTGTGTACCTACTTTTCTTCTGCAGGAAGTATCCAGCTATGGTCACCAGTTGACATGTGTCCTCTTCTTGCAGGACAGTCACCCTATTTTGTTACCCAGCTCCTCCATGCCTACTACCTTTCTTCTTCAGGAAGTGTCCAGCCAACTTCACCATTTGACATGTGTCCTCTTCTTGCAGGACAATCTCACTTTGCTGACAGCCCCCCCCCCCCCATTTTCCCAGTTACTCAAACCCTCCGTGTCCCTACTACCTTTCTTCTGCATGAAGTGTCCAGCCATGGTCATCAGTTGACATGTGTTCTCTTCTTGCAGGACTCTCCCCCTATGTTGATAGTTTCCCAAAGCCTCCATGTCTCTACTACCTTTCTTCTGCAGAAGTGTCCAGCCAAGGTCACCAGTTGACATGTGTCCTCTTCTTGCAGGACAAATCTCCCTATGTTGACAGTTTCCCAAACCCTCCATGTCCCTACTTCCTTTGTTCTGCAGAAAGTGTCATGCCAAGGTCACCAGTTGACATGTGTACTCATCTTGCAGGACAGTCCCCCTATTTTGCCAGTTACCCAAACCCTCCATGCCCCTACTACCTTCCTTCTGCAGGAAGTGTCCAGCCAAGGTCACCAGTTGACATGTGTCCTCTTCCTGCAGTGTACTCCCCCTATTTTGAAAGTTACCCGAACCCCCATGTCCCTACTACCTTTATTCTGCAGAAAACAACCAGCCAAGGTCACCAGTTGCCCCAACACTGCTACTTTGTATCTCCCTTACACCAAATGATTAGGTGATGTTTGAATCATATATATTGCCGCAGAAAATGTTACCAATGTACAAACCTGGCTGCCTTGACTTTGACCTTGCACATCCATACACTGCCATATAGATGCCTTGTTGTCCACCCACAAACTGACCCTAAAGTTAGCCATACATCAGTGAAAAAAAAAAAAAAAAAAAAAAAAATTTACATTTTCAGAACCTTCGTTAATTTTTCGAATAGTTAATGGGGATCAAAACCATGATCGCCTTTAAATGTATTGATGAAAAAAATTGAAGGAAAGAGATATTTTTTTGCAAATAATGAAATAATTGTAAATAAAAATATTGTTTGGGGAATTCCATTCATTTCGAATTCAAACGTTAAAAGCAAATGAAATTTAGAAGTATCTTTGAACAACATTGATCAAGTCTCTGATGGCATTATCAAATGTACTGATGAGAATTTTTAAATGAATGTTCATACAAAAATCTACCAGTGTATGGCAAGCTTTAGTATTTCTCTCCCAGTATCAAATGTACCGACATACGAACATTCATAGGAAAATACATGGCCGGCCTAAAAATCTCAACCAGGGTACCATAGAACCCTAAGGTTCCTCCAAAGGTTGCCAGGACCTGCTATTTGGCCAACTAACCGCTATCATAGCACTTTTACTCCTTCCTGTAAGAACACCGAAGTCCCTTCTGTTCACCACCCATCGGCTTGCAGAGCAGGCATTACAACCCCAAGTTCAATATATTAATTAAAACTTTCATAAGAAAATCTACCAATACATGGCCCAGTTAAAAATTCTAATGACGTTGAAGTGTGGTGTCTTCCTCACTTCGAGGATTTGTCCAGCACTGGCTCAGCCCATCATCTCTTGTTTACAAAGTCTCAGAAGAACGTTGGAGTGAACCTAGAACTCCCCCGCCCCCCCCACCCCCCGCACATCCCTTGTATGAAATTACCTTAATGTAATTCTGTGGCCCCATTTCCAATATCTATACCAGGGTACTATAGAACCTACTCTTCGGACCAACTAAACACCACCACACAACTCTTCTCCTTGCTGGAAGGTTACGCAAGCCCCTTCTGTTTCCCACCCATCGGCTTGCAGAGAACGCATTACCACCCCAAGTTCAATAAGTTAATTAAAACTTTCATAAAAACATCTACCAATACATGGCCCAGTTAAAAATTCGAATGACGTTGAAGTGCTGTTGCTTCTTCACTTTGAGGATTTGTCCAGGTTTGGTTCAGCCCATCATCTCTTGTTTACAAAGTCTCAGAAGAACGTTGGAGTGAACCTAGAGCCCCCACCCTTCCACATCCCTTGTAGGAAATTACATTAATGTAATACTGTGGCCCCATTTCCAGTATCTATACCAGGGTTTCTCAACCAGGGTACCATAGAACCCTAAGGTTCCTCCAAAGGTTGCCAGGATCTGCTCTTTGGCCAACTAACCACCATATCACCTTTTACTGCTTCCTGTAAGAACACTTAAGTCCCTTCTGTTTCCTACCCATCGGCTTGCAGTGCAGGCATTGCCACTCCAAGTTCAATATATTGATTCAAACTTTCATCCAAAAATCTATCGATACATGGCCACTGGCCAGCTTAAAAATTCTAATGACATTGAAGTGCTGTGGCTTCCTTACTTTAAGATATTGTCCAGCACTGGCTCAGCCCATCATCTCTTGTTTACAAAGTCTCAGAAGAACGTTGGAGTGAACCTAGAGCTCCGTAATACTGTACTCAATTCAAGATTCACAGATTCATCCTGATGAGGATGGCTCTCAGCCTGTAACCCTTAATATATACTGGCAATATAACTAATGTGTAGATCAGGTGTTCTCAGTCAGGGTACCATGGAACCATAGGGTTCCTCCAGAGCTTGCTAGGGACAATTTCTGCCTCTCAGATAAGTTTCTACTGACACCACTTATTCTTTTAGCCATCTGTAAGGGGATAGTTCTTCCCAATGACCACCAATGTAAGGAGCATTCTTCCCACTGACCTCCAATATAAGGAGCATTATTCCCACTACCTCCAATATAAGGGACATTCTTCCCACTGATCACCAATGTAAGGAACATTCTTCCAATTCCACCAATATAAGGGGCATTCTTCTCACTGATCACCAATGTAAGGGACATTCTTCCCACTGATCACCAATATAAGGGGCATTATTCCCACTGATCACCAATGTAAGGAGCATTCTTCCCACTGATCACCAATGTAAGGGACATTCTTCCCACTGATCAGCAATGTAAGGGACATTCTTCTCACTGATCACCAATGTAAGGGACATTCTTCCCACTGATCACCAATATAAGGGGCATTATTCCCACTGATCAGCAATGTAAGGGACATTCTTCCCACTGATCACCAATGTAAGGGACATTCTTCCCACTGATCACTAATATAAGGGGCATTCATCCCACTGATCACCAATATAAAGAAGATTCTTCCAACTGATCACCAATGTAAAGAAGATTCTTCCCACTGATCACCAATATAAGGGACATTCTTCCCACTGATCACCAATATAAGGGACATTCTTCCCACTGATCACCAATGTAAGGGACATTCTTCCCACTGATCACCAATGTAAGGGACATTCTTCCCACTGATCACCAATGTAAGGGACATTCTTCCCACTGATCACCAATGTAAGGGACATTCTTCCCACTGATCACCAATGTAAGGGACATTCTTCCCACTGATCACCAATGTAAGGGACATTCTTCCCACTGATCACCAATGTAAGGGACATTCTTCCCACTGATCACCAATATAAGGGACATTCTTCCCACTGATCACCAATGTAAGGGACATTCTTCCCACTGATCACCAATGTAAGGAACGTTCTTCCCACTGACCTCCAATATAAGGGGCAATCTGCCCACTGACCTCCAATGTAAGGACCATTCTTCTCACTACCACCAATGTAAGGAGCATTCACCCCACGGACCATCATACTAATTTATCAGAGTTATAGATATCGCCATTTTTAGCAGGGTTCCCCTAGACCGGATAGTTATTTCAAGGGTTCCTCTAGACCCCACCACTATACATGCTGATACATAAAGATTAAGAGGATAAGAGGTACACACAAGAAGTGACTTACCGTCCATGTGGCTGACTTTGCAGTGCTGGATTGCTGAAAGGTGACCTCGAAGCTGTGGGGTCCCGGGTAGTCTGTGTTGGAGGGGATGACCGGTGCGGGCGACATGGCGTCGAAGGTGGAGCTGGGCTGCGAATAGGGAGAATGTGTGGGGACATTCGAGTTGTGCTCTGGGTTGTACGGACTGGTGGAAGCTGCTCGGCTACCAATGCTCTGATCCATGGTGTTGTTCAGCAGATTGAACTGAGACTGCAGACGGTGGGAATGGGAGGAGAGAGAGAGGGGAGAAGAAAAAAAACACACAGGTAAGAAGGACTGGAGCATCACACAGGTAAGACGGAGAGAGGCATCAGCTGCATTTTAGGATTCAAGGTGTCTAGTTACAGGAGTCTTAAAGGACTTGCTGGCTTTGGAGTCATTCGAAAAATTTCCCCAGGCTTTTTCCTTTTTGGTTACAGGTTAATACTTGTCAGAGGACTGATTGACAGGTCTGTTGTGAGCCAGCTCAGGAACACCTCGGTGCTGCTTAACACAAGGAGCGCTCTATAGATTCAAAGCCTGGGAAAAGTTTAAGGACCAAATCCAGTCCATTTATTTTAAAATTAAAAAACACCTTAAAGTGGAATTAAAGGGGTTTTAACGGTTCGTTTTTATTTTCTAAATAGGTTCCTCTAAGCTAGTGCATTGTTGGTTCACTTACTTTTTCCTTCAATTTTCCCTTCTTTTTTTCTTTGTCTGAATTTCTCACTTCCTGTTCCTCCTCAGTAAGCTTGCCCCCATTATCCAAGCTGTTCTGGCCGGGGGTTAGTCAGCGTGCTCACCCCCTCCCTTGGGACTACATCCTTGCAGGGAGACACTGTGCTTGCCCTTTCCCTTGGGACTACATCCCTGCGGGGAGAGGCTGTGTTTAGCCTCTCCCCTCAGGGATGTAGTCCCAAGGGAGGGGGCGAGCATGCTGACTAACCCCCAGCCAGAACGGCTTGGATGATGGGGGCAAGCTTACTGAGGAGGAACAGGAAGTGAGAAATCGAAGGAAAAGGTAAGTGAACCAACAATGCACTAGCTTAAAGGAACCTATTTAGTAAATAAAAAATTAACCATTACAACCCCTTTAAGTCCTGCTAGATCACTTCATACTGGCTTCTTTTGCAGATAAAGCTATGCAAAACATAAAAAATAAGTGTCTATACTGTTTAAAATCCAGTAATACATGGTCTCATCCTGCTGTGCACATGCTCAGTTGCTCTCAATTTTTCGCATTGTGCCAAAAATCAGAGCCACTAGAGGTCAATCTGCTAAGAGCCTAACAATTTACTGCTGCTCTTGGGCCCTGGGCTTCAGCAAAAACTGGATTTTTTTCTACCCACCATAAAAAAAAATCACCTTCTCTGAGTTCATTGACGGACACAGCACTTCTATTCTTGACCTTAGGGTTATATCACCACCTTCAGGAGTAGGACTAGGCAGAAACTGGTACTAACCCCCCACTCTTTTACCCGCAGCTCAGTTTTTTCTGCCTAGTCTCAGAGAAGGACCTGGCTCCCTGCTGGGACCTGAGGTTCCTTTGTTTTTTTTATTGCTATTTTTTTTTTCTGTGTTCCCACCCCTCGTTGTGGCACTGCTTTGGGACGTCCCTAAGGTCAAGAATAGAAATGCTGTGTCCGTCAATGAACGAAAGAGAAAACTGCATTTTTTTTTACTCACTGTAAAATCTCTTTCTCTGAGTTCATTGATGGAGACACAGCACTTCCATTCTTGACCTTAGGGTTATATCACCACCTTCAGGAGTAGAACTAGGCAGGAATAAAAAAAAAAAAAAAACAAGCACAGCACCGCCTAGGGGCGGTCCTTACTGGTAGTAACCACCCTTACTCTGCTACCTGCAGCTCAGTTCGTTATAAAGCAGTACAAACACAAAACAGGAGGGGTGGGTGCTGTGTTTATCAGTGAACTCAGAAAAAGGGATTTTACGGTGAGTAGAAAAAAATCCAGTCTCTTTTGTTCATTGACGGACACAGCACTTCTATTCTTGACCTTAGAGTTATATCACCACCTTCAGGAGTAGGACTAGGCAGAAATAAAAAAACAAGCACATCACCGCCTAGGGGCAGTCCTTACTGGTAGTAACCCCCCTTACTCTGCTACCTGCAGCTCAGTTCGTTACAAAGCAGTACAAACACAAAACAAGAGGGGTGGGTGCTGTGTCCTTTAATGAACTCAGAGAAAGGGATTTTACGGTGAGTAGAAAAAAAAAACAGTTTTCTCTTTCGTTCATTGATGGACACAGCACTTCTATTCTTTCTGGACCTTAAGGATGTCCCAAAGCAGTGCCACAATGAGGGGTGGGAACACAGAAAAGGGGAAAAAAATATTAAAATAGAAATAAAAAAACAAAGGAACCACAGGTCCCAGCAGGGAGCCAGGTCCTTCTCATAGACTAGGCAGAAAAAAAACGGAGATGCGGGTAGCAGAGTGGGGGGTTTCTACCAGTAAGAATCACCCCTAGGCGGGGCTGTGCTTATGTATTTGTTTCTGCCTAGTCCTACTCCTGAAGGTGGTGATATAACCCTTAGGTCAAGAATAGAAGTGCGGTGTCCGTCAATGAATGAAAGAGAAATGGCAGCCTCAAACCCGTTACCTCCGGCCTTCCCTTCAGTCTTTCACAGTTGTTCTGAAATAGTTTACTCTGATTTCACTGCACACTAGAGGGAGCAAAATCTAGTGCAGCTGTGCATGGTAACCAATCAGCTTCCAGGTTTTATTGCTAAGCTTAAAGGGGTTGTAAACCTCTGGCAGTCACCGGCCCCCCAGCCCCCCGTTTTACTTACCTGAGCCGTAAAATTCAGTCAGCAGTCTCTCTCCACGGGGTCCTGGCTCTTGATTGGATAGATTGATAGCAGCACAGCCATTGGCTCCCACTGCTGTCAATCAAATCCAATGATGCGGACGCCAGGGGGCGGGACCGAGTCATAGATTCGGCGGCTATGCACGCCAAAGGAATTATTCGGGAGTGTGCCCGCAAGCTAACCCCCCGGGAAAGCGCTTCTCCTAGGAGGTTGTCTGATGTGGGGAGGAGCTACTGGCGTCGCTGAGGGACCCCAGAAGTCGGTGTTCGGGGGCCACGCTGTGTAAAACAAACTGCACAGTGGAGAAAAATATAACACAGGGCTTGACAAATTTGCTTTGAATCTAGGAGCCAGCTAAAAAAGTTAGGTGCCATTTTATTTTTTGGTTTGTCTCAGTGATGAGCCCCAGTGTCGTTACTAGGGTTGGTATCACCCCCCTCTCTCATTAAAGACCCACCCACTAAGTACAGACCCCCCTCCCACAGCACAGTATAGATCCCTCTCACTAAATACAGACACTGATCAAAGTCCAGGCGCCAGGGTGAAATTTCTAGTCTCATTGGCGACCTGGCGCCTGGGATTTGTCGAGCCCTGATATAACATGTCCCTTCCTGCAGCATTTAAAACACTTACATTTGTGCTGCCCGTCCTGCCTATAGCAGAATGGCGGCCGGGCGGTGGTTCAGTTATCTTGACTGGGCATCATATCGTGGCGATTGGTGGTGCGGGGCATCAGTCTGACACACCGCTACATCGATCTCGGTAAAGAGACGGAGGCTCTTTACCACGTGATCAGCTGTGTCCAATCACGACTGATCACAATGTAAACAGGTAGAGCCGTTGATCGGTTTTTCCTCACTCGCGTCTGCCCAGCAGTGCCGCCTATCGGTGACACCCATAAGTATCCATCAGTGCAACCTTTTAGTCTCACCTATCAGTGCCCACCGATGAGTGCCCATCAGTGCCACCTATCAATGCCCATCAGTGCTGCATATCAGTGCCAACCATCAGTGTCGCCTACCAGTGCCCATCACCGCCACCTCATAGGTGTCGCCTTATCAGTGCCACCCATAAGTACCCATTAGTGCAACCTTTCACTGTCACCTATCAGGGCCCACCAGTGCCATCCAGTGCCGCCTATCAATGCCAATCAGCGCCACCCATCAGTGTCACCTACCAGTGCCACCTCATCGGTGCCACCTTATCAGTGCCCATCAGTGAAGGAGAAAACTTACTTATTTACAACATTTTATAACAGAAACAGAAACAAAAGAAAAACTTGAACAAAAAAAATATCTGTAGTTTTTTTATTTGTTTAGCAAAAAAAAACACACGCAGAGGTGATCAAATACCCCCAAAAGAAAGCTCTATTTGTGGGAACAAAATGATAACAATTTTGTTTGGGTGCAGTGTTGCACGACCGCGCAATTGTCATTTAAACAGCGAAAATTGGCCTGGGCAGGAAGGGGGTGTAAGTGCCCGGTATGGAAGTGGTTACGTTGGTGACAGGGCCTCTTTAATGACATCATTGCTCATACAAGTTCAAGTAGGAGCCGATTACATCAACGCTGAGATGGCACACCCAACAAGTCCGTACACCGCGCCAACCTCTCGGAGTGATAAATGAGGGGTGGGCGGCCGGCACTACAAGACAAAAGCGCCAACTTCACCATAGCGGAAGAGAACCCAAGTGTATGTTTTTTTTTATAAATAATACATTGGCTGCCTCCATACAATTGTAGCACTTAAGGTGGACAGGCCAGGAGTAGCATCTGCATTAGGAGACCACACATCAGCCCGATCGAGTTACATTCTGGAGATAACCTTGTGCCCCCCGCCATTGTAGACACAGACAATGGACAGAGATTAAGGATCCCAGAAGTTTATTTGTGGAAGTGCCTGGAGGGAAGTAGACACCTATAGAAGGCAAGGGCGACAGAACCGGCCCGGCAAGAGACCCGACAGCTTTTCAGAAGGTTCTACAACCTATAATAAGTTAACCACTTCAGCTCCGGAAGGTTTTAACACCTCCATGACCAGGCCATTTTTTCCCGACACGGCACTGCGTTGCTTTAACTGACAATTGCGCCTGAAACTCTTCCCAGAAATAGAGCTTTCTTTTGCTGCCAGGGCTGACATCAGGGGGGTACAGGGCTACAGGCAGTACACATGTAAGGGGCCCGGAGGTCCCCAGGGGCCTGAATGTCAACACCCTTTTTTTTAATAAAATTATTATTTTTTTATATCTTTTTTGGGGGGTTTTATTAAAGGGCCCAGAGGTCCCCAGGGCCCCGGATGGCAACCCCCCTTTTTTTAATTTTTGTTTTATAAGATTATTATTATTATTATTTTTTTATACATTTTATCTTTTGTTTTTATTAAAGGGCCCAGAGGTCCAGAGGTCCCTAGGGCCCCAGATGGCAACCCCCCTTTTTTTAATTTTTGTTTTAGAAGATTATTATTATTATATTTTTATAAATTTTATCTTTTGTTTTTATTAAAGGGCCCAGAGGTCCCCAGGGCCCCGGATGGCAACCCCCCCCTTTTTTTATATATGATTTCATTTTTTTTTTAAAGGGGCCCAAGGGTCCCCAGGGCAACCCCCCACTTCCCAATTCATGCCCCTTTTTCATTATTAGAAAGTAAAAGAAATCTATCTCATTTATTTTTCAAACATTTCAGTCTTTTTTTCTTTTATATCGCAAAAAAATAAGACAAAAATCCAGTGGTGATCAAATACAGTAAAACCTTGGTTTGAGAGTAACTTGGTTTGAGAGCAAAATGTTTTAATACATTTTGCCTTGATATATAAGCGATGTCTTGATATAAAAGAGTAGAGTCACGTCACAACTGAGTATAAAAAAAGAAGAGAGGAGCCTCTAAGTGTAGCAATATGGCTATATTTAATGAAGGTACAACGTTTACAGGGGCGGACTGACCATTGAGGAACTCGGGCACTGCCCGAGGGCCCCATGCCACTAGGGGGCCCCATCAGGGTTGCCAGGCTCATTAAAACCAGGGACAGTATGTAAAAATCTGTGTTTTTTTTTACATCTGTCCCTATTATGTCCAAAACCTACATGCTTTTGATGTCAAAATCCCAAGATTTTAGCTGCCCCGCCTCTGTACTGCCACTGGCTTGGTGGCCATCTGTAAGCCTGGGGGCCCCATAATCTTCTATTGCCCGGGGGCCCCATGAGTTGTCAGTCCGCCCCTGAACATTTATCAACTTATTACACTTGGAGGCGCCTCTCGTCTCTTTTATACGCTGTAAAAAAATGCTTTGATATACAAGTGCTTTGGATTACATGCATGTTTCTGGAAGGAATTATGCTCGCAATCCAAGGTTTTACTGTACCTACAAATAAAAAGCCCTATTTGTGGGAAAAAATATATTATTAAAACATAAATTTTGTTTGGATAGTGTTGCATGACCGCGCATGACCGGTCATGAAGGGGGGGGGGGGGTAAAATCTTCAGGAGCTGAAGTGGTTACTATAAAACGATGCACCCTCCTGTTTTTGCATCATTACCCAACTATATTATCCATAATTAGCACCAGGGCTTTTTTTCTGGGGGAACTTGGTGGAACTCAGTTCCACCACCTTTGGCTCAGACCCTTTGGTGCCCGCTCACCACAATCACTTGTGAACACAGAAGTCTGGTTTCTGTGTTTACAAGTGACTGCTTTGTAACCCCCTGAACTCTGCACACTGTATGTAATGCAATTCTGGTATTTAATGCCCCTTTAAGACCCTTCTACTGTTTGTGAAATCTGAACGGGTCATGGTTGAGTTCCTGCACCTATTTTCTGAGAAAAAAAGCTCTGATTAGCACTGTACCCAATAAGTCTTGATGAAAAACACGTTCCTCTTGTAACTTTTCGGAAATAGATGTTAAACATATATATATATATATATATATACACAGTATAATGCAATAAAGCTTGTAATGTTACAAAGGATGATGCAAAGTCTTTAGCTGTCTGACATCACACACTTCACAGATGTTTCTTTCAAGTCCTACAACCAATCCCTGACCTGGAAAGGAACGATCGCCTCGTTAACTGTGAGTTATTGCTCTGCTCTCCAGTTAAAAACACAAAAAGTGAAAGTGGGAAATGTGGAAATATTAGATGTGATCACTATCTCCCCGCCATGCGCCATTTCATCTTCTACATAATGACCTCGGCTTGTTTTTCAACGTCATTTTCCTAAAGGAATTACTACAGACTTAAAAAAAAAAATGTAATTTTATCATTACTATCAATACTTTGATTAGGCCCAGACTAGCAATGTGGCAATTCTGGATTTTGTGAAAAGAAATGGCTGGCTGAAGTATTTATAGCTCAATAGTAATCGTGTTCAACGAGAGCTGGATTCAGGAAACACAGGCTCAGACCTTTGGTGTTTGTGCTTTGCTGAGGAGCCAATAGGACGAAGCTACCAACTGTGGGATTATGACTGAATGCCTCTAAATCAGAATCATCCCCCCCCCCCCCCTAAAAGTGAAGATACCGCAGTGCCGCGGAGCCCATGTTGGCCCATGTTGGCCCATGTTGGCCTGGGATAGCCGGCCACCCCACCCTGTCGTCTATCCCAGGACAACATGGGCTCTGCGGCATCATAACCTTTAGGGGGGTATTCTGATTTAGCCGCATTCAGTCATAATCCCACAAATGGTAGCTCGTCTCAGGACTGCAGATTGGCCAGAAACGGGATGCCTCTCTCCCGGAGCGCACCGCATGCTCGTTGGGAACCCGATGCTAAATCATACGTAGGCAACCAGATTCTGGGTCAGGGTGCGTAGCAGAGCAGCTACCTCGCTACTTTCTATTGAAGGTCATCCCTTGAGCAAAGCTTTTGTCGCATGCGCGCTGAAGGGGCTCCCCCTTCAAGAAAAAAATAAGTATTTATAGCTCTATGGACTCCTTAGCTAGAGTCTGTCCCATTACCAACTCTATGGACACCTCAGCTAGGGTCCATCCCATTTGTAGCTTTATGGACTGCTCAGCTATGGTCCATCCCATTTGTAGATTAATGGACTCCTCAGCTAGGGTCCATCCCATTTGTAGATTAATGGACTCCTCAGCTAGGGTCCATCCCATTTGTAGATTAATGGACTCCTCAGCTAGGGTCCATCCCATTTATAGCTTAATGGACTCCTCAGCTAGGGTCCATCCCATTTATAGCTTAATGGACTCCTCAGCTAGGGTCCAGACTCCATCTCATTTGTAGATTAATGGACTCCTCAGCTAGGGTCCATCCCATTTATAGCTTAATGGACTCCTCAGCTAGGGTCCATCCCATTTGTAGATTAATAGACTCCTCAGCTAGGGTCCATCCCATTTGTAGATTAATGGACTCCTCAGCTAGGGTCCATCCCATTTGTAGATTAATGGACTCCTCAGCTAGGGTCCATCCCATTTGTAGATTAATGGACTCCTCAGCTAGGGTCCATCCCATTTGCAGATTAATGGACTCCTCAGCTAGGGTCCATCCCATTTATAGCTTAATGGACTACTCAGCTAGGGTCCATCCCATTTGTAGCTTCATGGACTTCTCAGCTAGGGTCCATCCCATTTGTAGCTTCACGGACTCCTCATCTAGAGGCTGTCCCATTTGTAGCTCTATGGACTCCTCAGATAAAGTCTGTCCCATTTGTAGCTCTATGGACTCCTCAGATAAAGTCTGTCCCATTTGTAGCTCTATGGACTCCTCAGATAAAGTCTGTCCCATTTGTAGCTCTATGGACTCCTCATCTAGAGTCTGTCCCATTTGTAGCTCTATGGACTCCTCATCTAGAGTCTGTCCCATTTGAAGCTCTATTGACTCCTCAGCTAGAGTCTGTCCCCTTTGTAGCTCTATGGACTCCTCGGCTAGAGTCTGTCCCATTTGAAGCTCTATTGACTCCTCAGCTAGAGTCTGTCCCATTTGTAGCTCTATTGACTCCTCAGCTAGAGTCTGTCCCATTTGTAGTTCTATGGACTCCTCAGCTAGAGTCTGTCCCATTTGAAGCTCTATTGACTCCTCAGCTAGAGTCTGTCCCATTTGTAGCTCTATTGACTCCTCAGCTAGAGTCTGTCCCATTTGTAGTTCTATGGATTCCTCGGCTAGAGTCTGTCCCATTGGAAGCTCTTTTGACTCCTTAGCTAGAGTCTGTCTCATTTGAAGCTCTATTGACTCCTCAGCTAGAGTCTGTCCCATTTGAAGCTCTATTGACTCCTCAGCTAGAGTCTGTCCCATTTGTAGCTCTATTGACTCCTCAGCTAGAGTCTGTCCCATTTGTAGTTCTATGGACTCCTCAGCTAGAGTCTGTCCCATTTGAAGCTCTATTGACTCCTCAGCTAGAGTCTGTCCCATTTGTAGCTCTATTGACTCCTTAGCTAGAGTCTGTTCCATTTGAAGCTCTATTGACTCATCAGCTAGAGTCTGTCCCCTTTGTAGCTCTATGGACTCCTCAGCTAGAGTCTGTCCCATTTGTAGTTCTATGGATTCCTCGGCTAGAGTCTGTCCCATTGGAAGCTCTATTGACTCCTTAGCTAGAGTCTGTCTCATTTGAAGCTCTATTGACTCCTCAGCTAGAGTCTGTCCCATTTGTAGCTCTATTGACTCCTCAGCTAGAGTCTGTCCCATTTGTAGCTCTATTAACTCCTCAGCTAGAGTCTGTCCCCTTTGTAGCTCTATGGACTCCTCATCTAGAGTCTGTCCCCTTTGTAGCTCTATGGACTCCTCATCTAGAGTCTGTCCCCTTTGTAGCTCTATGGACTCCTCGGCTAGAGTCCGTCCCATTTTATTGCATCAAAAAGTTTCCTAACAGCCATTACTCTATTGGAATGTTATTTCTCAGTTCATGTTACGTAGAGGAGAAATGGTGAACACTGTGCTACATACAAGTGGTGGAACCACAATGCAAGAGGTAATACAATTTTTATTGGGTCAACCTATATATCATTTTCTTTTATCCATAAGCCTAACTTCGGAGAGCAATTCCGAGGGCATAAACAGAACATTCCACTTGGCAAACGTTTGTATCATTGCGTTTATTGGTGATAAAGTTCTCAAGAATTTTAAAATAGTAGAGGAGATTAAATATCAGATATTACATTAGACACAGATATTGAATACTGATACTTTCTTACTATCGTATTCATTTACAACGGTCTTTATATACTTTTATACCTTTGTACCTTTTGTTATACGTTTTAGAAAATGCCATAAAACAAGTTTGTCTCAAAAATTCTACAAATAACTTCTTGAGCTCATTTAAACTCTCAACTCTGTCCCCTCCATGGAGTATAGTTCACACGGCGTGTTTGTTGTGGAGCCGTCAGCCAGTGTTTGTTTAGCGCTAGACTCGACAAGACGACTAATCATACCATTCCTTTGTGTATTGTGCGCTGGTTAGCTCTTATCCCCAGCAATGTGGCTTTGTAAGCCGGACAGACAGTAAACACTCGCTCACCTCAGTTCTTTTTTTATTGGTTCACGTTACAGAAGTTTACTTATATTGTGGATGCATGGGGAAGACAAACTCGGCCTTAAAACCGATTGGACAAATGTTGAGCTGACAAAAAGCTTTGTGTAAACATCGCCGAGAAAACCGGCCAGGTAAGCATACCGAAGTAATATCGGAATCCCACTATATGTCGCTGACCACTGCCATAACTCGTAGAAAGATAAAATAAAAATATTACATAAATATATCCCATAGTTTGTAGACGCTATAACTTTTGCGCAAACTAGGGCTGTTACTGATTTGTGTTTGATTAATTGTTTTTTTTTTTTATCGATTAATCTACTCATTTCGATTAATTATAATTAGGGTTGTCCCGATACCACTTTTTTAAGACCGAGTACAAGTACCGATACTTTTTTGTATCGATACCGATTCTTTTTTTAACCACTTAAGCCCCAGACCAATATGCTGCTAAATGCCCAAAGGCGTTTTTACAATTCGGCACTGCGCCGCTTTAACAGACAATTACGCGGTCGTGCGACGTGGCTCCCAAACAAAATTGACGTCCTTTTTTCCCCACAGATAGAGCTTTCTTTTGGTGGTATTTGATCACCTCTGCGGTTTTTATTTGTTGCGCTATAAACAAAAATAGCGACAATTTTGAAAAAAATGCAATATTTTTTACTTTTTGCTATAATAAATTTCCCCCAAAAACATATATACATTTTTTTTTCTCAGTTTAGGCCGATTCGTATTCTTCTACCTATTTTTGGTAAAAAGAAAAAATCGCAATAAGCGTTTATCGAATGGTTTGCGCAAATTTATAGCATTTACAAAATAGGGGATAGTTTTATTGCATTTTTTTTTTTTTTTTTTTTTTTTTACTACTAATGACGCCGATCAGCGATTTTTTTCGTGACTGCAACATTATAGCGGACACAATTTTGACACATTTTTGGGACCAAAAATAAGGGATAGTTTTATTGCATTTTTATAATTTTTTTTTTTTTTTACTACTAATAGCGGCGATCAGTGATTTTTTTCGTGACTGCGACATTATGGCGGACACTTCGGACAATTTTGACACATTTTCGGGACAATTGTCATTTTCACAGCAAAAAATGCATTTAAATTGCATTGTTTATTTTGAAAATGACTGTTGCAGTTTGGGAGTTAACCACAGGGGGCGCTGTAGGATTTAGGGTTCACCTAGTTTGTGTTTACAACTGTAGGGGGGTGTGGCTGTAGGTGTGATGTCATCGATCGAGTCTCCCTATAAAAAGGGATCACTCGATCAATGCAGCCGCCACAGTGAAGCACGGGGAAGCCATGTTTACATACGGCTCTCCCCGTTCTTCAGCTCCAGGGAGCGATCGTGAGTGGACGGCTAGAAACAAATAGTTTCCCGGATCGCTCCCCGCGGGTTTCCAACCGCCTCATGTAGCGGGGGGGGGGGTCCCAAACGAACCCCCCGACCTGCGCAAAGGCAGGGACGTATATATATACATTAATCTGCCTTAACGTTCCCTTCTGTGGACGTATATCTACATGCGGCGGTCGGGAAGTGGTTAAAAAAATAAAAAATTATAATTTGCGACAGAATGTGACGGTGTTTCGTCATATTCAGCTACCCATCTCATCTTGCTAAGGAAGTGACGCTCCCCCGAGAAATTTCGCACTGCGCATGTGCAATGCTTTCTAAACGATTTGGGACAATACAGAGAGCAGTGAAACCGTCAGATAATGTCAGGGAAGTGACGCAAACAATACAAACACTGGGCAATGCATTCCAAGACTAATGCCGCGTACACGTGGCCATTTTTCGGGTTCTAAAAAAATACGCTTTTTTTTTTTAATGTCATTAAAAACAATTGTGTGTGGGCTCCAGAGCATTTTTCACGATCTAAAAAAAAGGGCATTAAAAATTTCCAACATGCTCTATTTTTTCACAATGTTTTTAACGTTGTTGTTTTTAAGGTTGTAAATAATGGTCGTGTGTGGGCTTTAACGACGTGAAAAAAACGCGCATGCTCAGAAGCAAGTTATGAGGACGGGAGCGCTCGTTCGTAATGGAGTAAGCACATTCATCCCGCTGGAACAGACAGAAAATCGCGAATCGTCTTTTACTAACAAGGAATCAGCTAAAGCAGCACAAAGGGTGGCGCCATCCGCATGGAACTTCCCCTTTATAGAGCCGTCGTACGTGTTGTACGGCACCGCACTTTGCTAGAGCATTTTTTTTTCACGATTGTGTGTAGGCAAGGCTGTTTTAACGATCGGGTTGAAAAAACATTTTTTCTAAACCATTAAGAATGTACGCGGTACACGGTCGTGTGTACGCGGCATTAGTCTTCCCTTGTTACCTAGTGTCTCCAGAACTGTCTCTGTACAACCCAAAGCAACCTGTGGTGTTAGGTTCTGCATTGCTGGTACTTGTGTAGTACCTATCCAGAGCAACCTGTGGAGATAGATCCTGCTATGCTGGGACTTGTAGTGCCTCTAAAGATGCCAGCTGTCCTTGGACTGCCCCAATACAAGGCAGGGCAACCTGTGGTGTTAGGTCCTGCTATGCTGGGACTTGTATTACCCCCTAGAGCTCTAAGCTGCCCCACTACAAGCCAGAGCAACCGGCAGTTCTGGAGACACTACGGGCCTGATTTTTAAAAGAGATACGACGGTGTATCGCAGGAAACACCGTCGTATCTCTGTTTTTTCCCCCGGGTATCTATGCGTGTGATACATAGAATCACTTACGCATAGATACGGCGAAGATCCGACAGGTGTAAGAAACTTACACCGTCGGATCGTAGATGCAATTCCTTCGCTGGCCGCTAGGTGGCCTTTACGTTGATTCCTCATTTGCCTATGCAAACGAGCCTAATACGCCGATTCCAAAAAGTTTTTACACCGCCTCGTCGTCGTTTATGTCGTTTCCGTAATCATAAAACTACCTCTGCTATATGAGGGGTAGGTTTACGAAGTTCCGTCGTTGCCATGTTAAGTATGGCGTCGTCTTTTTTCGTCGTTTACGTTGTTTTACTAAGGCGCCGTACACACGGCCGAGGTTCTCGCTGAAAATCAGCGAGAACCTCGCTGGAATGCACATTCCAGCCAGGACCTCGGCCGTGTGTACGGTCTCAGCGAGCTTCCCGTCGGGAAGCCCGTCGAGCCGAAATAGAGAGCACGCTCTCTATTTCCTCGACGGCCCGCCTGGAAGAATGGCTGGTTGCCATTCCCGACGGGTGGGTCGCCGAATTCGATGGCCGGGAGAGAACCTCAACGGGCGGAACGATGTGTTCTGCCCGTCGAGGTTCTCTGCCGTGTGTACGCGGCCTCAGTCGTTCGCGAATAGGACTTTACGTAAATGACGCTCACGTCGGCTTCATTGACGTTTTCCGTCGTGAGCTGGAGCATGCGCACTGGGCTATTTTTACGGCCGGCGCATGCGCAGTTCGATCGGCGCGGGGGCACGCTTAATTTAAATACAAGCCGCCCCTTTGAATTACGCGGGGATACGCCGGGCCATTTACACTACGCAGCCGCAAACTACGGAGCAAGTGCTTGGAGAATACGGCACTTGCTCCAGTAAGTTGTGGCGGCGTAGTGTAAATGGCTTACGCTACGCCGCCGCGGATTCTACGAGAATCTGGCCCTACAAGTCCCAGCATGGCATGATAATCGCCACTGGTTGCCCTGAGTTGTATAGGGCAGTCCAAGGACAGCTGGCATCTTTAGAGGCACTAAAAGTCCCAGCATTGCAGGATCTATCGCCACAGGTTGCTCTGGCTAGGCACTACAAATACCAGCAATGCAGAACCTAACACCACAGCTTGCTTTATAGCGAACAAAATAAAAACCGCAGAGGTGATCAAATACCACCAAAAGCTCTATTTGTGGGGAAAAAAAAGGAGATGCATTTTCTTTGGGTACAGGGTCGCACAACCGCGCAATTGCCAGGTAAAGCAATGCAGTGTCGTATAGCCAAAAATGGCCTGGTCATTAAGGGGGGTATATCTTCCGGAGCTGCAGAACAGATTGACTTTAACAGACTACATACAGTATAAAGCAATAAAAAAAAAAGAAAAAAAAGAAAAAGGGATAAGCACAACTGAAATGGAAAAAGCTTTAAAAAAAAAAAAAGCTTAAAAGTTTATGACACCTACCGCATTCTGCTGTTCCGAATTATTTTTTTGATGAATTTCAACAAATTCGTTCATTCGGAAACATTTAACAAATTTTATCCTAATATTCTAAAATTTATAAATTCATAACATTTGAAAAATCCAAAATTCTAAAAGTGTGAAAATTCGGAAATTCTAAAGTTCTAAAATTCTGACATTTGAAAGTTCAGAAATCCTAAAACCCGAAAATCTAAAATAAAATAACTAATAATAACTTAAAGAGGGGGTTCACCCTTAAAACCACTTTCTCCCATCCCATCCAGCATACTGGCGTCAGCTCCTGGGTCTGTGCGCAGGCGCCGAGAACAGCCGAGTGCTAGTCGGCTGTTTTCGGAAGGCGTGACGCTATATAGCGGCGCCATACCCCGCGGTAGGACGAAATTTAAAATTATCTATTAAGAGGTAAGTACACATATAAAAAAAAAAAAAAAAGACAGCATACTGGCGCTGACGCCAGAATGCTGGATGGGATGGGAGAAAGTGGTTTTAAGGGTGAACCCCCTCTTTAACTATTACTAACTACTAAATTATAGGTATTGGAATTTCCTTTCAAATTTTTGCATTTGAGGGGGCAAACTGGCAGCATTTGAGGGGGGGCAAACTTGCAATTTTTAAGGGGGGCAAACTTGCAACATTTGAGGGGGGGCAAACTTGCAACATTTGAGGGGGGCAAACTGGCGGCATTTGAGGGGGCAAACTGGCGGCATTTGAGGGGGCAAACTGGCGGCATTTGAGGGGGCAAACTGGCGGCATTTGAGGGGGTAAACTGGCGGCATTTGAGGGGGTAAACTGGCGGCATTTGATGGGGCAAACTGGCGGCATTAGTGGGGGCAAACTGGCGGCATTAGTGGGGGCAAACTGGCGGCATTTGTGGGGGCAAACTGGCGGCATTTGTGGGGGCAAACTGGGGGCATTTGATGGGGCAAACTGGCGGCATTTGTAGGGGAAAACTGGCGGCATTTGATGGGACAAACTGGCGGCATTTGATGGGACAAACTGGCGGCATTTGATGGGACAAACTGGCGGCATTTGATGGGACAAACTGGCGGCATTTGATGGGACAAACTGGCGGCATTTGATGGGGCAAACTGGAGGCATTTGATGGGGCAAACTGGAGGCATTTGATGGGCAAACTGGAGGCATTTGATGGGGCAAACTGGCGGCATTTGATGGGGCAAACTGGCGGAATTTGATGGGGCAAACTGGCGGCATTTGATGGGGCAAACTGGCGGAATTTGATGGGGCAAACTGGCGGCATTTGATGGGGCAAACTGGCGGCATTCGTGGGGGCAAACTGGCGGCATTTGATGGGGCAAACTGGTGGCATTTGATGGGGCAAACTGGTGGCATTTGATAGGGGCAAACTGGCGGCATTCGATGGGGCAAACTGGCGGCATTCGTGGGGGCAAACTGGTGGCATTCGTGGGGGCAAACTGGTGGCATTCGTGGGGGCAAACTGGTGGCATTCGTGGGGGCAAACTGGCGGCATTTGATGGGGCAAACTGGTGGCATTTGATGGGGAAAACTGGTGGCATTTGAAGGGGACAAACTGGCGGCATTTGAAGGGGGCAAACTGGCGGCATTTGAAGGGGGCAAACTGGCGGCATTTGAAGGGGGCAAACTGGCAGCATTTTAAGGGGGCAAACTGGCGGTATTTGAAGGGGGCAAACTGGCGGTATTTGAAAGGGGCAAACTGGCAGTATTTGAAGGGGCAAACTGGCAGCATTTGAAGGGGGCAAACTGGCGGTATTTGAAGGGGGCAAACTGGCGGCATTTGAAGGGGGCAAACTGGCAGCATTTGAAGGGGGCAAACTGGCAGCATTTGAAGGGGGCAAACTGGCAGCATTTGAAGGGGGCAAACTGGTGGCATTTGATGGGGGCAAACTGGTGGCATTTGAAGGGGGCAAACTGGCAGCATTTGAAGGGGGCAAACTGGCGGTATTTGAAGGGGGCAAACTGGCGGCATTTGAAGGGGGCAAACTGGCAGCATTTGAAGGGGGCAAACTGGCAGCATTTGAAGGGGGCAAACTGGCAGCATTTGAAGGGGGCAAACTGGCAGCATTTGAAGGGGGCAAACTGGTGGCATTTGATGGGGGCAAACTGGTGGCATTTGAAGGGGGCAAACTGGCAGCATTTGAAGGGGGCAAACTGGTGGCATTTGATGGGCACAGTGAGGCTGCAATTGATGGGCACAGTGAGGCTGCAATAGATTTTTTCTCAGTTTGTTTGCGCACACTGGTACACTCACTACTTTACATTGTAGCAAAGTGACATTTCTTCAGTGTTGTCACATGAAAAGATACAAGAAAAGATTTACAGAAATGTGAGTGAGGGGTGTACTCACTTTTGTGAGATAATGTACAAAAACTCGTCATTTTCAAATCAAAGAAATAAAAATAAAATAGACCCAAAATGATTCAATCCTTGTAAGCTCGTTGTTTTTACGACATTCTTGAGAGTCATTTTCTGGATTTTGTCCACCATGCCAATTCCTATCATTGGAGCGTTATACAAATCTAACACTTTGGTTGTGCCATCAGATAATGTGTCTGGAATTCCTCGGTGTGCCAAGTATGACTTGGAGAGAGAGGATTTCCAGTCTTATCTTGATGGAACACTCTGCGGAGACCTGTGTAAGCCGCCCCATATTTGCCTTCTAATTATCCTTTAATTGACCTGGGTGGGATAAGTGTCTCCAGCCCACGGGCTGCAATTTACAAAAGATATCTATCAGTAAAAGTCATTGCAGGCAGTACAGCCAGCTCTGCGTCTCAACACCATAGAAGAGATCGCCCGACCAATCACGTCTCTTCGGGTCACAGATTATAAGGATGACTTTAATCGCTTGCTGCCCGCCGCACGAACTTCTACGTTGACAGAATGGCACGGCTGGGCAAATGGGCGTATATACACGTCCCCTTTAATTTGCCGCCGGCGGCACGCTCGCGGGCTCCGTGCCCGCGGGACACGATGTCCGCTGGTGTCCCGCGACCGGGTCACGGAGCTGAAGAACGGGAGATGTCAGTGTTAACGCAACATCTCCCCGTTCTTCCTAGTTTCATGTCACTGATCGTCTGTTCCCCGTCATCGGGAGTAGCAATCAGTGACGTGTCACGGCAAGCCGCGCCCCCTAACAGTTAGAAATACTCACTAGGAAACACTTAACCCCTTCAGCGCCCCCTAAAGGTTAAACCACAGTGACATTTACACAGTAATCAGTTCATTTTTTTTTTTTCAAATAACAATTTTTATTTTCATAAAAGGTCATTACAAAACATAGCAGCAGTTCAAGTGCATTAGATAAGAAGGTGTACGAAATTCCAGCTAGTTAGGTTTACACAATGGTTTCGTATCTATTTATGCTAAATCAGTTCATTTTTATAGCACTGATCGCTGTATAAATGTGAATGGTCCCAAAATAGTGTTTAAAAGTGTCCGCCATAATGTCGCAGTACCGATAAAAATCGCAGATCATTCTGCTGTGATATGTGGAGGTGCAGCAACAGTACAATAACTGATACACGGGTTGGCCAAAGAGGATGCCTGCAGTGGGTGTGGGATGCTTATCACCCAGGACCCACGGTGCGCGATCACGCTGACGTAGCCCTAGACCCGTTACGCAAATGTTTGAATTGAATGGCGTCCATGCTTGGAATTTTTGTACATATTGTTTGTTGATGCTAAACTGCCTGTAATGTTGTTGGGGTCCATATGGACTTGCATTCCGCTCCGAATAAATAAATAAAAAAAATCGCAGATCGCCACCATTACTAGTAAAAAAAAAAATGATTAATAAAAATGCTATAAAAATATCCACCATTTTGTAAACGCTATAACTTTTGCGCAAACCAATCAATAAACGCTTATTGCGATTTCTTTTTTACGAAAAATATGCAGAAGAATACGTATCGGCCTAAACTGAGGAAGAAAAATAGCTTTTTTCATATATTTTTTGAGGATATTTATTATAGCAAAAAGTTAAAAAAAAAAATGTTTTTTTTTTCCAAAAATTGTCGCTCTATTTTTGTTTATAGCGCAAAAAATAAAAACCGCAGAGGTGATCAAATACCACCAAAAGAAATCTCTACTTGTGGGGGAAAAGGGGCGTCAATTTTGTTTGGGAGCCACGTCGCACGACCGTGCAATTGTCAGTTAAAGCGACGCAGTGCCGAATCACAAAAAGCCCTCTGGTCTTTGGCCAGCGAAATGGTCCGGGGCTGAAGTGGTTAAGGTGCCAAAAGATGTTGGATTGTTCTCTTCTGATCCAACCAATAACAGGTGGTTCCCAGCGACAGAAGCCGTTACCAGCGGGAGAAGACCTTGATTATTGCTGGAGGGTAGAACGGCCGCTTGCAATAATCATAAGTAAAATCTGGCAGGCTGGTTGCACATATATGGCTGGAATCCTGTCCAGTCCCTGCTGAACCAGCTCAGATTCCAACAGTCTATGGCCGGCTTAAAGCTAGCCATAAAAGGGGGAAAACGTGTTCCGATGATTCCAAATGGGTTCATCCAATAGTAAATAGTAAAAAAAAAAAGAAGTGCACTGTGACCTCATAGAAAACTCGCCTTACCAGATTGCAAGCGAACTAGGCATGTAGCTATAGCATAATACTGTCTAAGTCACGGGGGTCAAACACAAGGCCCGTGGGTCAAATCGGCCCTCCAGGTCATTTCATGTGGCCCTCGCACCTCTCCTGCAACCCTCCTCTGGTCCTCCTCCAGACCCTGTACTTTCTGCTTTCAAGCAATGCATCCAGCTTCTTCCCAGCAGCAGCATAAGGAAAGGGGGGTGCACTGTGATGTAAGGGAGAGTGGGAGGACTCAACTTCTGATGGTGGGGGGGGGGGTGTGCACTGTGATGTAAGGGAGGGGGGACTCAACTTCTGATGGTGGGGGGGGGTGTGCACTGTGATGTAAGGGAGGGGGGACTCAACTTCTGATGGTGGGGGGGCTTTCGACATCTAATGTAAGGGGAGGGCATGTGCTGGAAATCTAATCTTATAGATACAACCGGCCCTTTTGAGGACAATCATAATGCCCATGCGGCCCATGAGGAAATGGATTTGACACCCCTGATCTAAGTCATAATTGCGCAGAAATAGTAAAGCCAAAACAGGGCGGCGACGTCAGTAGGTAACCTCCCCCAGACGCGTTTCGTCATACGAAATGTTTCCCATCGATGTCACGTATGAGGAAACACGTCTGGAGGAGGTTACGTACTGACGGTATTAGTTGGAAGTATAGTGTCCCATCATTGGTGCCAGTGAGAGGAATAGTGCCCCATCATTGGTATCAGTGGGAAGAATAGTGTCCCTTCATTGGTGTCAGTGAGAGGAATAGTGTCCCATCATTGATGTCAGTGGGAAGAATAGTGTCCCATCATTGGTGTCAGTGGGAGTAATAGTGTCCCATCATTGGTATCAGTGGGAGGAATAGTGTCCCTTCATTGGTGTCAGTGAGAGGAATAGTGTCCCATCATTGATGTCAGTGGGAAGAATAGTGTCCCATCATTGGTGTCAGTGGGAGTAATAGTGTCCCATCATTGGTATCAGTGGGAGGAATAGTGTCCCGTCATTGGTATCAGTGGGAGGAATAGTGTCCCATCATTGGTATCAGTGGGAGGAATAGTGTCCCGTCATTGGTATCAGTGGGACGAATAGTGTCCCATCATTGGTGTCAGTGGGAGGAATAGTGCCCCATCATTGGTGTCAGTGGGAGGAATAGTGTCCCATCATTGGTATCAGTGGGAGGAATAGTACCCCTTCATTGGTGTCAGTGAGAGGAATAGTGTCCCATCATTGGTGTCAGTGGAGGAATAGTGCCCCATCATTGATGTCAGTGGGAAGAATAGTGTCCCATCATTGGTGTCAGTGGGAGGAATAGTGTCCCCATCATTGGTGTCAGTGGGAGGAATAGTGTCCCATCATTGATGTCAGTGGGAGGAATAGTGTCCCATAATTGGTGTCAGTGGGAGGAATAGTGTCCCATCATTGGTGTCAGTGGGAGGAATAGTGTCCCATCATTGGTGTCAGTGGGAGGAATAGTGTCCCATCATTGGTGTCAGTGGCAGAAACTATACTCCCGGGCCACAGTGTGGAGACCACTGGTATAGATGAAGTTTGAACTACCTATGAAAGGGTAATAAAAGGGTTACGCCCACTTTTGCATCACTTTCGGTCCAGTCCTCGTATATCTCACTGGAACAATTCAGCCCATTATTGCCCCACATCCACACTTCAGTCCCAGCCTATACATACATATCGGTTTAGTACAGAACACAGAGCACCCCGGGGGGGGGGGGGGGCAGGAGTGACAGGTCCACTTGAATGCGATGGTCCCGGTACAAGGAGACAGTTGTGTAATTTCCAGGAGGTGTTCCTACAAGCCGGCGCCCGAGATCAGAGCTGTCCCAACACATTGCGCCGCATTCTTCAGGACCGCAAGAATTAATGTTACTATGTCAATAGGTATTTTCTAATAGAGGAGACGGACAATCCTCTCATTCACGGATTCCTCTTCCTACAAATCTTGGCTCAAACTCTAAACTTTTTGTTCTTCTGGAAAGTAATAAAGATACAAAAAACGCAGGAGCTAAAGCGGAACTCTGCCCCAAATTAAAACGCTCGCAAGAGGGCAGATTCTTTGTTGCAGAAGAGACACACTACATTACCAAAAGTATTGGGACGCCGGCCTTTACAGGAGCTTTTACCACTTAAGCCCCCGGACCAAAATGCAGCTAAAGGACCTGGCCCCTTTGTGCGATTCCGCACTGCGTCGCTTTAACTGACAATTGCGCGGTCGTGCGACGTGGCTCCCAAACAAAATTGGCGTCCTTTTTTCCCCCACAAACAGAGCTTTCTTTTGGTGGTATTTGATCGCCTCTGCAGTTTTTATTTTTTGCGCTATAAACAAAAATAGAGCGACAATTTTGAAAAAAATGCTGTATTTTTTATTTTTTGCTATAATAAATATCCCAAAAATATATATAAAAAAAATCTTTTCCTCAGTTTAGGCCGATACGTATTCTTCTTAGAGCTGCAGCTAACGATTATTCTCATAATCGATTTATCGGCCGATTATTTTTTTGATTAATCGATTAAATCGGATAAAATCATTAAAAAAACGTAATGTGGATTTTTTTGGTTTATTTAACAGTAATAATGGAAAAACTGAGTGTTACATTCAAACGGCAGATTAACACCAAATAATGGGGCACTATTCCTCCCAGGAACACCAAATGATGAGGCACTATTCCCCTACCCCTCCCAGGAACACCAATGGGGCACTATTCCCCATACTGTTGCCGTTACTGGTACTGTTACAGGTAATGTTACTGGTACTGGTGCTGTTACTGGTACTGTTACAGGTAATGTTACTGGTACTGGTGCCGTTACTGGTACTGTTGCCGTTACTGGTACTGTACTTGTACTGTTACAGGTAATGTTACTGTTGCCATTACTGGTACTGTTACAGGTAATGTTACTGGTACTGGTGCCGTTACTGGTACTGGTGCCGTTACTGGTACTGTTGCCGTTACAGGTACTGTACTTGTACTGTTACAGGTAATGTTACTGTTACTGTTGCCATTACTGGTACTGTTACAGGTAATGTTACTGGTACTGGTGCCGTTACTGGTACTGTTGCCGTTACTGGTACTGTACTGGTACTGTTACAGGTAATGTTACTGGTACTGGTGCTGTTGCCGTTACTGGTACTGTACTGGTACTGTTACAGGTAATGTTACTGGTACTGTTGCCGTTACTGGTACTGTACTGGTACTGTTACAGGTAATGTTACTGGTACTGGTGCTGTTGCCGTTACTGGTACTGTACTGGTACTGTTACAGGTAATGTTACTGGTACTGGTGCTGTTACTGGTACTGTTGGCGTTACTGGTACTGTACTGGTACTGGTGCTGTTACTGGTACTGGTGCTGTTACTGGTACTGTACTGGTACTGTTACAGGTAATGTTACTGGTGCTGTTACTGGTACTGTTGCCATTACTGGTACTGTTACAGGTAATGTTACTGGTACTGGTGCTGTTACTGGTACTGGTGCTGTTACTGGTACTGTACTGGTACTGTTACAGGTAATGTTACTGGTGCTGTTACTGGTACTGTTGCCATTACTGGTACTGTTACAGGTAATGTTACTGGTACTGGTGCTGTTACTGGTACTGGTTACTGTACTGTCTGTTACTGTTCTCTACCTTTCACAGCTCGGCTCTCCTCGCGGCTGCTTCTCGCCTATGTTCCCTCGAGGCAGCAGCGGGCGGGGCTCAGAAGTTCAGTGGGGAGCTGACTGACGTCAGGGTGGAGAGGCGCGGAGATGCGGCGCAGAAGTGTGGCGCGGACGTGCCTCGTCATACGGCGGCACCTTTTTACACAATTACATACACAGGATGGCACACGTAAACAGGACAGGAGGATTTTTTTGGACGGACGGATTTCATGGAAAGGAAGCAAGGTGCGGACACCATAATCCCCCTCCACCAAATGATTTGGACCAGTGCACAGAGCAAGGTCCATAAAGACATGGAGGAGAGAGTTTGGGGTGGAGGAACTTGACTGGCCTGCACAGAGTCCTGACCTCAACCTGATAGAACACCTTTGGGATGAATTAGAGAGGAGACTGCGAGCCAGGCCTTCTCTTCCAACATCAGTGCCTGACCTCACAAATGTGCTTCTGGATGAACGGTCAAACATTCTCATAGACTCCTAAATCTTGGTGTGAATGTGGCAAAGCTGAATGTTGGACACGGAAGGTCTGCTTGAACCAGCCGGTAACAGATCCTGAGCACTTTCCTAACACTCAGACTACATCCTGTAACACTGACTCCACATATAATGTACCTTTGTGCGATTTTCTTAGGCCCTGAGGAAGGGAGACAAGTTACAGCCCCATGTTGGCTTTGCACAGAATCTATCATTAGAAGAAACTTGTATTTAAGAACTGGTATCCCAATTTTAAATTCAGGTGTGCCATTTTTATTTAATGGCTTAGTAAGTATAAAGATGACTACCCCAGAACGAGGAGGCTACGATACTTATGTACGTGGGAGGAGCCTGCGATACTTATGTACGTGGGAGGAGCCTGCGATACTTATGTACGTGGGAGGAGCCTGCGATACTTATGTACGTGGGAGGAGCCTGCGATACTTATGTACGTGGGAGGAGCCTGCGATACTTATGTACGTGGGAGGAGCCTGCGATACCTATGTACGTGGGAGGAGCCTGCGATACCTATGTACGTGGGAGGAGCCTGCGATACCTATGTACGTGGGAGGAGCCTGCGATACCTATGTACCTGGGAGGAGCCTGCGATACCTATGTACCTGGGAGGAGCCTGCGATACCTATGTACGTGGGAGGAGCCTGCGATACCTATGTACGTGGGAGGAGCCTGCGATACCTATGTACGTGGGAGGAGCCTGCGATACCTATGTACGTGGGAGGAGCCTGCGATACCTATGTACGTGGGAGGAGCCTGCGATACCTATGTACGTGGGAGGAGCCTGCGATACTTATGTACGTGGGAGGAGCCTGCGATACTTATGTACGTGGGAGGAGCCTGTGATACTTATGTACGTGGGAGGAGCCTGTGATACTTATGTACGTGGGAGGAGCCTGCGATACTTATGTACGTGGGAGGAGCCTGCGATACTTGTGTACATGGGATTTTTTTATTGATTTTTTATACGTTTGCAAAGATTCCAAACAAACATCTTTCATGTTGCCATTGTTTGTAGAATTTTGAGGAAAATAATGTATTTCATTTTGGAATAAGGCTGTGTATATTATGTATAAAAACAAAATATCTATACATATATACCATGGACCACTTTTTTTTTGCCATTGCTTTTTTTTTTTTTTTACTCTTGTATTCATATATATATATATATATATATATATATATATATATATATATATATATATAATATATATATATGAATACAAGAGTAAAAAAAAAAAAAAAAAAAAATGAGCAATGGCAAAAATATATATATATATATATATATTTTTTTTTTCTCATTTGAAGAGATGATTTACTATTTAAAGTAACTATTACATCATTTTGACCAACATTCATCTCATAGTCTGATTTTTTTTTTTTTTTTAAATAAAAAAAAAATAAAAAAAAATATATCTATTTCCTCCAAATCAACCCTGCATAAAAAGTACATTTTTTTTTTAAGGAATAAAAAATAAATAAAAAACAAAACACATGTAAACAGAAATTAGTTTCCAGTATTTTGTACATGTTCACCCCTTGCTAATAAAAGCAACCACTATGAAAGCAATGCACCAACTACCTTTTTCAACTAAAAAGTAACAAAAATAATATGTCTCAAAATAAAGGAACAGAAAATACACAAAACCCTAAGAACGCAGTTTACAATTTTAACAGCAAAGAGCAAAAGCACAAATATTCCAAATTTTCCAGAGACCCGACCCGTCTCCCTTCATTGTGACTGTCGCAGTCATGAAACTGATCCCAAAAGAAGCCCTAATTTCCTAATCTTAACGCATGGCAGGATTTAAATAGCAACAGGTGTGAAAGAAGCAGCAAGGAGTGACGGTAATAAAGGAAGTCCTGTGAGGGGGGTTCAACAATTTTTCAAATGAAAGCAATGAATATACATTTTTAAAGGAAATAAAAACAAACAAATATATATATATACACACACACACACACACACACATATTATATATATATATATATATATATATATACACACACACATACACATACACACAGACAAAAAAAAAATCAATATTACAAGATTCATTTGAGTAGACATTATATAAATGTTTTAAAAAAAAATGCTTGGGGCAAACACAGATATATAAATCAGACAAACAAATAAAAATAAAAAATATTATATATAAAATTAACAATATAATTAAAAATATAAACAAAAAAATAAATATGTATACATAAAAGATAAATTATATATATATATATATATATATATATATATATATATATATATATATATATATATATACACACATACATACATACATACACACACACATTAAAAAAATATGTTTCTTTAAAAAAATAAACGTGTCCTCTTAAAAAAAAGTAAACGTGTACCGCAAAATATATTGTATATGAAAAATATATATTAGAAAAATAAATATATGTATATACATTTCAATAAAAATATAAACGTGTCCTGTTAAAAAAAAAAAAAAAAATGTTTTCTTGTGAAAAAAAAATGTGTAAGTAAAAAAGGAAAAAATATATATAAAATATATCATATTAGAAAAATAAATATATATATATACACACACACACACACACATTAAAAAAATATGTGTACACATTTCTTAAATAAATAAATGTGTCCTCTTAAAAAAAAAAAAAAGTAAACGTGTACTGCAAAAAAAAAAAAAAAATATATGAAAAAAATATATTAGAAAAATAAATATGTATACATAAAAAATAAATATATGTATATACATTTCTATAAAAATATATACATTATATTTTATAAAAAAAAAATGTGCCCTGTTAAAAAAAAAAAAAGAAAAAATATATATAAAATATATCATATTAGAAAAATAAATATATATATACACACACACACACACACATTAAAAAATAAATATGTGTACACATTTCTTAAAAAATAAATGTGTCCTCTAAAAAAAAAAAAAAAAAAAAAAAAAGAAGAAGAAAAAAGTAAACGTGTACCGCAAAAAAAAGTCTGAAAAAAATATATTAGAAAAATAAATATGTATAGATTTAAAAATAAATATGTGAATACATTTCTTTAAAAAAAGTTATAAATTATATTCTGTTAAAAAAATAAAAATCAAGAAATGTGTATACAAATTGAAAATAAAATAAATATATAAATGATATCTTATTAAAAAACATATATGTATACATTGCTTAAAAAAAATGTATAAAAAAATATTATATTATATATATATATACAAAAATTACACATAAAAAACGTTTAAAAAAAAAAAATCTGTTCTTTTAATGCTTGCAATAACTGCGGTTACCTACCGTGTACGGCTGCATGGGGTCACTTATATATAGCATTTTATTCTATGTGGAAATTGAATACAAGAGGCAAAATTCCCAGCACCGGAGTCATGGGGTCAGAAGCGTAGGTTTCGGCAGGAGCGAAAAGGTGCAAAGGCAGCCCAGGTAGACGCCGCAGTGCATGGCTCTCGGAGGATGCTCTGGTACATGTAAGCAGTTTGTTTGAATTTTTCTTATTTTTTTTTTTCTCATCTCCCTGGGTTCTGTCAACTAGCTGCATCCAACAACAAACGTGGGCCCGCCCCTTTTCCCTTTCCTCATGACTATTCATTAAAGCACCAGGCAGGCCCAGGCTTGCCCAGTGTTGTATTGGACTGTACCAAGTATCCCACAGCGGGGGGGGAGGGGGGGATACTGGCTCCTTCCATTATTATTATTATTAAACCTTGCTTGTTTTAATTCCGCAAAGCCGGATTCTGGCACGGCAACAAGCTACTTCGAGATAGAACGCCCAACGCCAAACCGTATCGGTGACCGCGGAGGAGAAGGAAGAGGGTCGGAAAGGAAGAGGCCATGGAAAACTTGGCCCAAGTTCCTCAGTGCTATCCGTTACCAGCAATTAGTCTCATCGGTAACTTTGCAGAACTCTAAAACTTGCGGCTAGTTCTCTGGTTGGCCGGTATTACGTTGTTGACATATTGCATTTGCTAAAGCATTAAGCTACTCATGCAAGGTATTAAGACCCAAACAATGCATCTCTAAAACAAAGATAAAAAACAAATAAAATGCGTCTATACAAACATACGGCCTCAAATGTTTAAAGCCCAATGGAACTTTTTAGCTAAAATACCAAAAAAAAAAATTGCAAAATTATCTTTTTTTTTTTTTAGAAAGCAGCCACAGCTTGAGTAGAAAAGCCTGTACCCTGCCTGTATGCTGGAGAGAAGGACCACTGGCAGGGCCGATCCTAGGCAGGGTGCGCAGGGTGCACTGCACCCAGGCGCCTGCAGAGGTGGGGGCACCAAAGTGCCAGAGTTCTCCCCTTCTTTTGGAAGTGCTCAGGGGAGGGGCCGTTCCTCTTCCTGACACAAGGGTTCTAGTTTTCAGCGGCTGCTGAGTGCTGATGTGCAGGAATGAATTCCTCACACTGGGAGTCTGGCTGGGATCCCGCACTGTCTCTACCAACTTCATTTGGAATGCCTCCCCCTCCCATCTCTATCTTGGGCTGCAGAGAGAACCGAGGTGAGTCACAGTGTTCAGTGTGCTGGAGAATGGCATCCCCAGCATCCCTTTACATGTGTTCTGTGCTTCCCCTGCTCTAGATGTTTTATGGCATGATAGATTGCATTGTCTCTGACCGTCTCCTGTACTATGTCTGCAGTCTCTGACCGTCTCCTGTACTATGTCTGCAGTCTCTGACCGTCTCCTGTACTATGTCCTCAGTCTCTGACCGTCTCCTGTACTATGTCCTCAGTCTCTGACCGTCTCCTGTACTATGTCCTCAGTCTCTGACCGTCTCCTGTACTATGACTCTGACCGTCTCCTGTACTATGTCTGCAGTCTCTGACCGTCTCCTGTACTATGTCCTCAGTCTCTGACCGTCTCCTGTACTATGTCCTCAGTCTCTGACCGTCTCCTGTACTATGTCCTCAGTCTCTGACCGTCTCCTGTACTATGTCCTCAGTCTCTGACCGTCTCCTGTACTATGTCCTCAGTCTCTGACCGTCTCCTGTACTATGTCCTCAGTCTCTGACCGTCTCCTGTACTATGTCCTCAGTCTCTGACCGTCTCCTGTACTATGTCCTCAGTCTCTGACCGTCTCCTGTACTATGTCCTCAGTCTCTGACCGTCTCCTGTACTATGTCCTCAGTCTCTGACCGTCTCCTGTACTATGTCCTCAGTCTCTGACCGTCTCCTGTACTATGTCCTCAGTCTCTGACCGTCTCCTGTACTATGTCCTCAGTCTCTGACCGTCTCCTGTACTATGTCCTCAGTCTCTGACCGTCTCCTGTACTATGTCCTCAGTCTCTGACCGTCTCCTGTACTATGTCCTCAGTCTCTGACCGTCTCCTGTACTATGTCCTCAGTCTCTGATCGTCTCCTGTACTATGTCCGCAGTCTCTGACCGTCTCCTGTACTATGTCTGCAGTCTCTGACCGTCTCCTGTACTATGTCCTCAGTCTCTGACCGTCTCCTGTACTATGTCCTCAGTCTCTGACCGTCTCCTGTACTATGTCAGTCTCACCGTCTCTGACCATCTCCTGTACTATGTCCTCAGTCTCTGACCGTCTCCTGTACTATGTCCTCAGTCTCTGACCGTCTCCTGTACTATGTCCTCAGTCTCTGACCGTCTCCTGTACTATGTCCTCAGTCTCTGACCGTCTCCTGTACTATGTCCTCAGTCTCTGACCGTCTCCTGTACTATGTCCTCAGTCTCTGACCGTCTCCTGTACTATGTCCTCAGTCTCTGACCGTCTCCTGTACTATGTCCTCAGTCTCTGACCGTCTCCTGTACTATGTCCTCAGTCTCTGACCGTCTCCTGTACTATGTCCTCAGTCTCTGACCGTCTCCTGTACTATGTCCTCAGTCTCTGATCGTCTCCTGTACTATGTCTGCAGTCTCTGACCGTCTCCTGTACTATGTCTGCAGTCTCTGACCATCTCCTGTACTATGTCCTCAGTCTCTGACCGTCTCCTGTACTATGTCCTCAGTCTCTGACCGTCTCCTGTACTATGTCCTCAGTCTCTGACCATCTCCTGTACTATGTCTGCGGTCTCTGACCATCTCCTGTACCATGTCTGCAGTCTCTGACCGTCTCCTGTACTATGTCTGCAGTCTCTGACCGTCTCCTGTACCATGTCTGCGGTCTCTGACCATCTCCTGTACCATGTCTGCAGTCTCTGACCATCTCCTGTACCATGTCTGCAGTCTCTGACCATCTCCTGTACCATGTCTGCAGTCTCTGACCGTCTCCTGTACTATGTCTGCAGTCTCTGACCGTCTCCTGTACTATGTCTGCAGTCTCTGACCGTCTCCTGTACTATGTCTGCAGTCTCTGACCGTCTCCTGTACTATGTCTGCAGTCTCTGACCGTCTCCTGTACTATGTCTGCAGTCTCTGACCGTCTCCTGTACTATGTCTGCAGTCTCTGACCGTCTCCTATACTATGTCTGCAGTCTCTGACCGTCTCCTATACTATGTCTGCAGTCTCTGACCGTCTCCTATACTATGTCTGCAGTCTCTGACCGTCTCCTGTACTATGTCTGCAGTCTCTGACCAACTCCTGTACCATGTCTGCAGTCTCTGACCAACTCCTGTACCATGTCTGCAGTCTCTGACCATCTCCTGTACTATCTCTGCAGTCTCTGACCAACTCCTGTATCATGTCTGTAGTATGTCTGGAGGTCTTTCTAACAGACTCTCCAACAGAAGCCCTCTCTAAGTCCATCAGAGAGACCCCCCTCCAGGTCCCAATAAAGTACTCTGCTTCTCTTCCTGTATTTTGTTTATTATTAAGAGATCATGAAAGGATCCCGGGGTAATGAAGACTTTGTGGGGGAGAATTTCTGTGGTTGAGTCGTTGCCATAAAAACATGTGTAAAGGGGAGGAGTTGGTAAAATGACCACGCCCATGTTGGGGCACCAGAAATATTTCTGCACCCAGGCGCCTGACCACAGGTACCCGTTTGGAAGCAGCAGTCTCTGTGTCTGATACGCCCCCCTGCTGAGTCAGAGCTAGAGTTATCCAATTAGGTGAAAGCATGAGCTTTGATGATTGCTGTAGGCCTGGACTCAGGTGAGGACCTCTCTAATGGCGCGCTCTACAGAGCAAGTGAACGTAGAGTATATGCAGGGAACCAATGAAAACTGTGCAACAGGTCCACTTGACTGCCACACCCCACACCCACCCACCCATCAATACGTGGCACCCCCTCAGTGTAGGATGTTGGGTAAATTTCGTTTTTTGACTCCATCTGCATCCAAGAGTGCGGTGATCGTTTGTCCTGGTCTGTTCAGGGTTTCGCAGGATGGGAGTTTGATTGCTTTCACCTGCCTCTGGAAGAAGCATCCAGAGATCAGGGAGGGAGATGCAAATAACCAGCATGAATATTTATCATGCTCCAGCCAATCCCTTGAGATGTGTGTCCAGAGGGGGAGCACTAAGTACTAGATAGTCTAAAGCAGTGGTCCTCAACCCTGTCCTTAAGGAGCCCCAACAGGCCATGTTTGCAGGTCTTGCACAGGTGCTTTAAACCAGAGTCAATGGCTTGGAATTTTGGACAGTTATTTTATCTAAGAGAAATTCCCAAAACATGGGGTCCAATGATATAAACAATGGGGCATATTTACTCCCAATGACAGCAGTAATGGGGCCTAATTACATCAAATATGGGGCATAATTCCTCCCAATGACCCCAACAACAGAGCCCATTTACATCAATGGGCCTTGAGGCGATTTAGTTTGCGTTTGTAGCGCTATACAAGTTACTCATTCATTCATTCATTCATTCATTCATTCAATGAATTCTTCTCAAAGAAACCAACGATGGGGCCCAATGATATTATTAACGATGGGGCATAATTCCTCCCAATGACACCAGCAATGAGGCCCAATTACATCAATAATGGGGCATAATTCCTCCCAATGACACCAATAACGGAGCCCAATTACATCAATGACGGGGCCCAATTCCTCCCAATGACACAAACGATGGGGCACAATTCCTCTCAAAGACACCAACGATGGGACCCAATGATATCAACAATGGAGCATAATGCCTCCCAATGACACCAGCAATGGGGCCCAATTACATCAAATATGGGGCACAATTCCTCCCAATGACACCAAAAATGGGACCCAATGTAATCAGTGATGGGGCACATATCCTCTCAAAGACACCAACGATGAGGCCCAAGGATATAAACGATGGGGCATAATTCCTCCCACTTACGCCAATAATGGTGTAAAATTACTCTAAGTTGACACAAACAACGGGGCATTATTTGTTCCCACTTATATCGGGATCTTTTCTACTCCCACTGGCCACAGTTCGGCCCCTCTAAGTAAACTTGCCATTTGTTTAGAAAGTTTGGAGACCCCTGGTCTAAAGCACTGGAGAGCTGGGTTCCTTCTCCCCAGGAGGGTTCTAGAGCGTGAGGGGCTACTGCCCCCGGGCAGCCCATGGACGGTTCTAAAGGCCTCAGTGCTGAGGGCCTGGATGGATCTCCGTAGAAGGTGGTTGTAGGCCATCACCACAAGAGATTGGGTCTAAAGAAGGACTGTCTCACTCACTGCACCATGTCCGGTGGAAGCTGGAAGGTGGCAGCTGTCCTGAGAACTTGTCAGTAAACACCCGAAATTGATCCCGGTGACTGTGCGGGGTTCTGGAAACTGTAATGGTGTATGGAAGCAAGGTTACCAGGTGCCTCCTGGCCTTCAGCTGTGAGCACTGCGCCCCGACCCCACCCAGTTGTGTGACAATAGTGAATGAATATTCGCTTATGTCACACTTATGTCACACTGATTGTCCTCCTGGCCAATCAGGAAGCGGGTCTTGAGACCAGTTTCTTGATTGGCTAAAATCAGCAATCCCAATGGCCTAGGGAGGAGATGCATGAGAAGCCACTGCCCATTGCTTATAGAGGGAAGTGTCTTAGATGGGGGTAAGTGCAAGGCCCGACCGACCCACGGGGGTGCATCGTTTAGTACAGTGACAGTCTATATTATTCAGTGGCAGTTAGTCAGTTTTCCCCCAGTGATGTTAGTTTCAGAAGATTGCCCGCTGCCACAGTACCAATACAAGTCATTGATCACCGCCATAGTAGTATTAAAAAAATGTGTGTGTGTGTGTATATATATATATTAGAGCTGCACGATTAATCGTCAAGAATCGTTATCGCGATCTTTTTCCCGTTGCGATTCTTGACACAGGGTTTCACGATCTTTGACATGAAAATAATTTTTTCTCTGCACTTTGGTATGCAAAGAATTTCCTGTTTTGAAAACATTCTTTATGAGTGGAAAGTTAAGTCTAAACATTGTATCACTTCAAAGGAATAAAACTTCTGTATGTAAATTAGGAATGTTTAACCACTTAACCTCTTAAGGACCGCCTACTGTACATTTACGTCGGCAGAATGGCACGGCTGGGCACATCAACCTATATATACGTTGGTTCTAGTACCCAGCCGTGGGTCACGGCCGCGTGCCCGTGACCCGGTCCGAAGCTCCGGGACCGCAGGACTCGCAGACCCGATCGCCGCTGGAGTGCGGCGATCGGTCCCCGGAGCTGAAGAACGGGGAGAGCCGTGTGTAAACACGGCTTCCCCGTGCTTCACTGTGGCCGCAGCATCGATCACGTCATCCCTGTTATAGGGGGACGTGATCGATGACATCACACCTACAGCCACACCCCCCTACAGTTGTAAACACACGCAGGGAACAGACAAATCCTACAGCGCCCCCTTGTGGTTAACTCCCAAACTGCAACTGTAATTTTCACAGTGAACAATGCAATTTAAATGCATTTTTTGCTGTGAAAATGACAATTGTCCCAAAAATGTGTCAAAATTGTCCGAAGTGTCCGCCATAATGTCGCAGTCACGAAAAAAAATCGCTGATCGCCGCTATTAGTAGTAAAAAAAAAAAAAAAAAATTATAAAAATGCAATAAAACTATCCCTTATTTTGTAAACGCTATAAATTTTGCGAAAACCAACCGATAAACGCTTTTTGCGATTTTTTTTACCAAAAATAGGTAGAAGAATACGTATCGGCCTAAACTGAGGAAGAAAAAAAATGATATATATTTTGGGGGGATATTTATTATAGCAAAAAGTAAAAAATATTGCATTTTTTTCAAAATTGTCGCTCTATTTTTGTTTATAGCGCAAAAAATAAAAACCACAGAGGTGATCAAATACCACCAAAAGAAAGCTTGGAAGTCCAAAAGATTATATAATTTTTTTAGTAAAGACACTATAGAATAAAATGGCGGTTGTTGCAATATTTTATGTTGCACTGTATTTGCGCAGCGGTCTTTTTAAATTCATTTTTTTGGAAAAAATTACTTTAATGAATAAAAAAAAAAAAAATAGCCAGTAAAGTTAGCCCATTTTTTTTGTTGTATAAATGTAAAAGATTTTACGCCGTGAGAATCGTAAGAGAATCGTGATCTTCATCCTAAGCAAAAAAATCGCGATTCTCATTTTGGCCAGAATCGTGCGGCTCTAATATATATAAATACACACCCACACACATACATATACACACACGCACACACTATAGTTTGTAGACGTTATAACTTTCACACAAACCGATTAATATACACTGATTGGGATTTTTTTTAACATTGTGAAAGATAATGTTACGCCGAGTAAATTGATACCCAACATGTTACGCTTCAAAATTGCGCCCACTCAAGTATGGCGACAAACTTTTACCCTTAAAAAAATCTACAGGTTACATGTTTTCAGTTACAGAGGAGGCCCAGAATTATTGCTCTCGCTCTACCGATCGCGGCGATATCTCACTTGTGTGGTTTAAACACCGTTTTCATATGCGGGCGCTGCTCACGCATGCGTTCGCTTCTGCGTGCGAGCTCGGCGGGACGGGGCGCATTTAAAAAAAAGAAAAAAAATATTATTTATTTTACCTTTTATTTTTACACCTTTCTTTCGAAAAAATAAATAAAAATTGTGTCACTTTTATTCCTATTACAAGGAATGTACATTTTCCTTGTAATAGAAAAAAAATGAATGACAGGTTCTCTTAAATATGAGATCAGGGGTCAAAAAGACTTCAACTCTCATATTTACACTAAAAAATGCAATACTTTTTTTTAAATTAGTTTGAAAAAAATAAAATGTCTCTAAGAGTTATGAGCAGAAGTGAAGCTTTTACGCCTCTTCCGCCTGCAATGATATGGGGGGGGGGGGGGGGGGCACGCGATTACTTTTGCGCAAACCAAGCAATATATAACTATTGGGATTTTATTACCAAAAATATGTAGCAGAATACATACTGGTCTAAATTGATGGAAAAAAAATGACTTTTTACATTTTTTTTATTGGATGTGTTTTATAGCAGACATTTTCTTTTTTTTAACTACTTTAGCCCCGAAAGAATTTACCCCCTTTCTGACCAGAGCACTTTTTGCGATTCAGCACTGTGTCGATTTAATTTACAATTGCGCGGTCGTGCGACGTGGCTCCCAAACAAAATTGGCGTTTTTCCCACAAATAGAGCTTTCTTTTGGTGGTATTTGATCACCTCTGCGGTTTTTATTTTATGCACTATAAACAAAAGAAAAGCATAAATTTTGAAAATAAATATATCTTTTACTTTTTGTTGTAATAAATATCCCATTTTTAACCACTTGCCGCCCGCCCTATAACAAAAGGACAGCAGCAAAGTGGTTTCAATATCCTGACTGGACGTCATAGGACATCCTCAGGATATTGAGCCGCTGCACGCCCCCGGGGGCGCACATCGCGGCGATCGTTGTTGCAGGGTCTCTGACGGAGACTCTTTACCACGTGATCAGCCGTGTCCAATCACGGCTGATCACGATGTAAACAAGAAGAGCCGGTTATCGGCTTTTCCTTACTCGCGTCTGACAGAGGGGCTGCTCCTCTGACAGGGGGGGGTTTGTGCTGATCGATTATCAGCACAGCCCCCCCCGAGGATGCCCACACTAGACCACCAGGGATGCCACTAGACCACCAGCGATGCCTACCACCAAGTATGCCACCCTAGACCACCAGGGATGCCACTAGACTATCAAGTATGCCACCCTAGACCACCAGGGATGCCACTAGACCACCAGGGATGCCCACCACCAAGTATGCCACCCTAGTCCACCAGGGATGGCAATCAGTGCCCACAATGGATGCCAATCAGTGCCCACAATGGATGCCAATCAGTGCCCACAATTGGCATCACTGATTGGCAGCCATTGTTTGGCACCGATTGGCATCCATAAGTACAATACAGTACATCCGTGCCACCGATCAGTGCCGATCCATGCCAATCCGTGCCACCTATCAGTGCCCATCCATGCTGCCTATCTGTGCCAATCCGTGTCGCCTATCCGTGCCCCATCAGTGCTGCATATTAGTGCCCATCAGTGCTCATCAATTGCACCTCATCAGTGCCACCTAATCGATGCCCATCATTCCCACCTTATCAGTGCGCGTCAGTGCAGCCCCATCAGTGCCCATCAGTGAAGGAGAAAACTTACTTATTTACAAAGTTTTGTAATGGAAAGTGTTTTTTCAAAAAAAAAAAATTGCAGAAAATAAAAATCCCAGAGATGATCAAATACCACCAAAAGAAAGCTCCATTTGTGGGAGCAAAATGATACAAATGTAGTTTGGGTGCAGTGTAGCACGACCGCGCAATTGGCATTCAAATTGCAACAGCGCTGAAAGCTGAACATTGGTCTGGGCGGGAAGGAGTATAAGTGCCCCCCGGTATGGAAGTGGTTAAAAAAAAAACCTCAGTTTAGGCCGATACGTATTGTTCTACATATTTTCGTTAAAAAGAACAAAAAACAAAATCGCAATAAGCGTATATTGATTGGTTTGCGCAAAAGTTATAGCGTCCACAAAATAGGGGATAGTTTTATGGCATTTTTATTTTTACTAGCAATGGTGGTAATCAGTGCCACCCATCAGTGTCAATCAGTGCCACCCATCAGTGTCCATCAGTGCCACCCATCAGTGTCCATCAGTGCCACCCATAAGTACCCATCAGTGCCACCCATAAGTACCCATCAGTGCCACCCATCAGTGTCAATCAGTGCCACCCATCAGTGTCAATCAGTGCCACCCATCAGTGTCCATCAGTGCCACCCATCAGTGTCCATCAGTGCCACCCATCAGTACCCATCAGTGCCACCCATAAGTACCCATCAGTGTCGCCTTTAAGTGCCCATCAGTGCTGTATACGAGTGCCACCTATCAGTGCCCATCAGTGGCGCCTCATCAGTGCCACCTCATTGCCCATCAGTGTCAATCAGTGCCACCCATCAGTGTCCATCAGTGCCACCCATCAGTGCCACCCATTAGTGCCCATCAGTGCCACCCATTAGTGTCCACCTATTAGTGTCCACCCATCAGTGTCCATCAGTGCCACCCATCATTGCCACCCATCATTATCCATCAGTACCACCTATTAGTGGCACCCATAAGTACCCATCAGTGGCACCCATATGTACCCATCGCCTATGAGTGCCCATCAGTGCTGCATACGAGTGCCACCTATCAGTGCCCATCAGTGGCACCTCATCAGTGCCACCTCATTGGTGCCCATCGATACTGCTTTATCAGTGCCCTTCATTGATAAAAAGCAAATGTACTTATTTACAAAAAAAATTACAGTAACAGAAACAAAGAAAAACGTTTTTTTTTTTTTTTGCGCAAAAATACCAAATACCACCAAAAGAAATCTCTATTTGTGAGAACAAAAGGATACGAATGATATTTGGGTACAGCGTGGCACGGCCGCGCAATTGTCATTTAAACAGCGACAGCGCTGAAAGCTGAAAATTGGCCTGGGCAGGAAGGGGGTGTAAGTGCCCCCCGGTATGGAAGTGGTTAAAAATACTACAGATTCTTTAAAAATAAATTAAAAAAACAATAACATTATATTATGAATAAACGACGGTCACAATCAAACGTTGGATGAGAAGGAGGTTTTTTTTTTCTGCTCCCTTTTATCAGATTTGCCGTAGTACTAATAATAATAATGGAGTTCCTTCTCGGCGGTGCCGGCACCCTCCCGGTAATTGCGTCTCTGTTATGGCGTCACGGTGTGAAGGTTACAGCTGAGGGAGTCGTCAAGCTGCAATCAAAGGCTTGGCTTGCCCTGTAATTAGTATTCCACCCTCTCCACCTGATCCTTCTTCTGCCCGACGTCCTCCAGCAGGGACAACAAAGTCAGGAAAGAGTTAGGAAGCCAAGCCGTGAGCCGGGGCGGCTATAGTTACAGAGAGAAGCTGCGTCACCAAGGACGGAGAGGAGGGGGGGAGGGGGGGGACGAATGGACCAGAGCGCAATATAAAATCGAACATTGCTAAAGGCAAGAATAAAAAGAAAAAAAAGTGCAGGACCAATCAGATTTCATCTTTGATCTAAGCAGAGCAGTTAGAAAAACGATGGCCAACTGCTTGCCGCTAAATCAGGTTCTTGTACGTCATTCCACTTGAAGTGGATGTAGCGGGATGATCTGCAGCTAATGGTTGGCTTTCTTGTAATAATTGATGCAGCTAATCAGCCAAACAAAGCCGCAAAATCGGCACTTATCGGGTCTCGGATCTGGAAGCGACGTCATGACGTCACAACGTCACTTCTGCTTTACTGGAGCCTTAACCACTTTCCGCCCGGTCAATAGTATATTGACGTCCGGGAAGTGGTTCTGTAATCCTGACTGGATGTCCAGTAGGATAACGCGCCGGCGCGCAGCTTGGCGATTGGTGGTGCGGGGTATCCGGCGGAGGCTCTTTACCACGTGATCAGCTGTGTCCAATCACGGCTGATCACGATGTAAACAGGAAGAGCCGTTGATCGGCTCTTCCTCACTCGCGTCTGACAGACGAGAGTAGAGGAGAGACGTTCAATGGCTCTCCTGACAGGTGGGTTCGCGCTGATTGTTTATCAGCACAGCCCCCCCTGGGATGCCCACACTGGACCACCAGGGAAGCTGCCAGGACCCAATAAAGCAATAATAGGCAACAATAAGAAAAAACAATAAAAAAAATTAGCACAATAGATGCCAATCAGTGCCCACAAATGGGCACTGACTATCAACATGGGCACTGACTGAAGTGATGCACAGCAATACCATCAGTGCCACCCCTCAGTGTCCATCAGTGCCACCTCTCAGTGCCCATCCATGCCCAGTGCCCACCTATCAGTGCCCATCTGTGCCACCCATGAGTGCCCATTAGTGCTGCCTATGAGTGCCCATCAGTGCCGCCTCATCGGTGTTCATCAGTGCCGCCTAATCAATGCCCATCAGTGCCGCCTCATCAATACCCATCAGTGCCGCCTCATCAATGCCCATCAGTGCCGCCTCATCGGTGCCCGTAAGTAAAGAAGAAAATGTACTTATTTCCAAAAAACGTAACAAAAAAAAATGAAAACTTTATTTTTTTCAAAATGTTCGGTCTTTTTTAAGTTGTTGCGCAAAAAAAATAAAAATAAAAATTGCAGAGGTGATTAAATACCACCAAAAGAAATCTCTATTTGTGGGAACAAAATGATGAAAAAATTGTTTGGGTGCAGTGTAGCACGACCGCGCAATTGTCATTCAAAGTGCGACAGCGCTGAAAGCTGAAAATTGGCCTGGGCAGGAAGGTGTATAAGTGCCTGGCATGGAAGTGGTTAAAGGCAGGGCTTGTGCTGCCACTAGGCAAACTAAGCAGCCGCCTAGGGTGCACTGCTGGTCGTTCAGGTAACATCAACTTTCATATTGTACAAAAAAAAAATTGGGCTAACTTTCGTATTTTTCTTTCTCTTTTTATTCATTAACCACTTAAGGACCGCCGCACGACTATATACGTCGGCTGAATGGCACGGCTGGGCACAAGGGACGTATATATATATGTCCCCTTTAAGAGCCCAGCCATGGGTCACGAGCGTGCCGGGGCGATCGCGAGCCGAAGCTCCGTGACCGCGCCCGCGGGACCGATCGCCGCTGGTGCCTCGCGATCGGTCACCGGAGCTGAAGAACGGGGAGAGGTGAGTGTAAACACACCTTCCCCGTTCTTTTCTGTGACAGTGACACTGATCGTCTGTTCCCTAATATAGGGAACGACAATCAGTGACGTCACGCCGACAGCCACACCCCCTACAGTAAGAATCACTCCCTTAGGGCATACTTAACCCCTTAGCGCTCTCTAGTGGTTAACCCCTTCACTGCTAGTGTCATTTTCACAGTAAAAAAGACAATGGTCCCAAAAATGTGTCAAAAGTGTCAAATGTGTCCGCCATAATGTCGCAGTCACGAAAAAAAAAAAAAAATCGCGGATCGCCGCCATTTGTAGTAAAAATAAAATGATTAATAAAAAATGCCATAAAACGATCCCCTATTTTGTAAACGCTATACATTTTGCGCAAACCAATCGATTAAACGCTTACTGCGATTTTTTTTTACCAAAAATATGTAGAAGAATACGTATCGGCCTAAACTGAGGAAAAAAATAAATTTATATCTTTTTTGGGGATATTTATTATAGAAAAAAAAAAGTAAAAAATATTTATTTATTTTCAAAATTGTCGCTCTATTTTTGTTTATAGCGCAAAAAATAAAAAAACCGCAGAGGTGATCAAATACCACCAAAAGAAAGCTCTATTTGTGGGGGGGAGTATATTACTAGCTGTATTGGTGAGATACATTGCTTTTTTTGTGCGATACATTGAAGTTATATTACTAGCTGTATTGGAGGGTTACATTGAAGTTATTTTATGTATTGGTATGATACGTTCAAATTTTCGTTTGATACTATGAAATTCTATTATATTTTGTATTGGTGAGATACATTGATTTTTAGTCTGATACATAGAAGCTAGATTATATTCTGTATTTTTGGGATACATTGAAATAATATTATATTTTATATTGGTGTGATACATTGATTTTTTTGTGTGATACATTGAAGTCATATCACTATCTGTATGGGGGGATACATTGAAGTTTTATTATATTATCTATTGGTACGATACATTACATTTTAGTTTGATACATTGAAATGATATTACATTTTGTATGGGTGTGATGCATTAACCACTTGAGGACCGCCGCACGCCAATATACGTCAGCAGAATGGCTGGGCACAAGGGCGTACAGGTACGTCCCCTTTAAGAACCCAGCCGTGGGTCACGAGCACGCTGCCGGAGGTCCGAAGCTCAGTGACCGTGCAAAAAAATAGAAACCGCAGAGGTGATCAAACCACCAAAAGAAATCTCTATTTGTGGGGGGGAAAAAAAAGGACGCCAATTTTGTTTGGGAGCCACGTCGCACGACCGCGCAATTGTCAGTTAAAGCGACGCAGTGCCGAATCTGCTTCTGAAACAGCAGAGATTAGGACTACCCATGGACGGCTTTAGGGTTAGGCACAAAGGAGCTTAATATGTGGTTGTCATGTAGGGTTTGGTAGAAGGGCTGAAGGTTGTCGTTTCACTTTTAGGATTACCATTTCTGGTGTGAAAATTTGAGTTTTGTGGAGTGGGAGGTACTTGGCTTGTATAATTCTCCTTGGGGCAGCACAATGGCGGAGCGGGATGAACGAGTAGCATCATGCTGATGGCACGGCTTACATTCTGATCATCACTTAAAGATTTCATTGTCTCATTAATGTTTTTTTCCTGGTTTCCTCAGCTATGACATCATCGTTTCAACAGTCGTGATTTTATTTTGGTCCACATGTGCTCCCCCCCCCCCCTCCACACTTATCCATTCCTAAAGCCCTCTGCAAATTAGCCAGTAGCCACTTGACCTCCTGAAGATTTACCCCCCCCCCCACACACACACAAATAGAGATTTCTTTCTGTAGTATTTAACCACCTCTGCGTTTTGTGTTTTGATCTATAAAAAAGAAAGCAGTGCGATCCAGGGGGGAGGGGGGCAGAGAGCCGGAGCATTGTGTGTATAAGGCAGCAGTGTAATCCAGGGGGAGGGGGCAGAGAGCCAGGGCTTTGTGTGTATAAGACAGCAGTGTGATCCAGGGGGAGGGGGGCAGAGAGCCGGAGCATTGTGTGTATCAGGCAGCAGTGTGATCCAGGGGGAGGGGGGCAGAGAGCCGGAGAATTGTGTGTATTAGGCAGCAGTGTGATCCAGGGGGAGAGGGGCAGAGAGCCGGAGAATTGTGTGTATAAGGCAGCAGTGTGATCCAGGGGGAGGGGCCAGAGAGCCGGAGCATTGTGTGTATAAGGCAGCAGTGCAATCCAGGAGGAGGGGGGCAAGAGAGCAGGAGCATTGTGTGTATAAGGCAGCAGTGTGATCCAGGGGGAGAGGGCAGAGAGCAGAAGCATTGTGTGTGTATAAGGCAGTAGTGTGATCCAGGGGGAGAGGGGCAGAGAGCAGGAGCATTGTGTGTATACAAGGCATCAGTGTAATACGGGGGAGGGGGCAGAGAGCAGGAGCATTGTGTGTGTATAAGGCAGCAGTGTGATCCAGGGGGAGGGGGCAGAGAGCTGTAGCATTGTGTGTATAACGCAGCAGTGTGATCCGGGGGAGGGGGGCAGAGAACCAGAGCATTGTGTATGTGTCAGGCAGCAGTGCGATCGGGGGGTGGGGGGCAAGAGCCGGAGCTTTGTGTGTATAAGGCAGCAGTGTGATCCAGGGGGAGGGGGCAGAGAGCCAGGGCTTTGTGTGTATAAGACAGCAGTGTGATCCAGGGGGAGGGGGGCAGAGAGCCGGAGCATTGTGTGTATCAGGCAGCAGTGTGATTCAGGGGGAGGGGGGCAGAGAGCCGGAGAATTGTGTGTATAAGGCAGCAGTGTGATCCAGGGGGAGGGGCCAGAGAGCCGGAGCATTATATGTATAAGGCAGCAGTGCAATCCAGGAGGAGGGGGGCAAGAGAGCAGGAGCATTGTGTGTATAAGGCAGCAGTGTGATCCAGGGGGAGAGGGCAGAGAGCAGAAGCATTGTGTGTGTATAAGGCAGTAGTGTGATCCAGGGGGAAAGGGGCAGAGAGCAGGAGCATTGTGTGTATACAAGGCATCAGTGTAATACGGGGGAGGGGGCAGAGAGCTGGAGCATTGTGTGTGTATAAGGCAGCAGTGTGATCCAGGGGGAGGGGGCAGAGAGCTGTAGCATTGTGTGTATAACGCAGCAGTGTGATGCGGGGGAGGGGGGCAGAGAACCAGAGCATTGTGTATGTGTAAGGCAGCAGTGCGATCGGGGGGGGGGGCAAGAGCCGGAGCTTTGTGTGTATAAGGCAGCAGTGTGATCCAGGGGTAGGGGGCAGAGAGCTGGAGCATTGTGTGTATAAGGCAGCAGTGTGATCCAGGGGGGGGTAGCTGAGAGCCAGAGCATTGTGTGCGCCCGTCGCCCTAGTACACAGCATGGCGACGTCAGCACGAACCCTCCTACAGACGCGTTTCGTCATACGTGACGTTGTCAATGGGGAACGTGCCACATGCCTTTTTTTGCTTGCCATCTGGTAAGCAGGTTTTTCTTAAGGTGGCGGGGGACTTTTTTTTGTTTGAAGTCACTGTGGTGCCAATGAGAAGAGGATTAATTTCCTTAATATTCAATAACAATATGCTGTTTTAATAAAGAATTTCTCTTCAATAAATAGGTGGATGCCTACTGGGACCCAGAGGCTGCATGGATACAGTCTCTACTCCCAATCTGATATCCTTTGTGGGTGCAGGTGCATAGCCCTGAAGGCAGATGGTGCACCTGCACGGGTGGCAAAGGCTGTGTCCATGTAGTCTCTCCATCCTGATAGACATGGGACTGCCCACAAAGGAATGCGCAGAATGCGGGTAAACATTGCCCTCACACAGGCGTACTCTCTGTCGTAGGCCCGTGTGAACGAGGCCTTAGCTACACTTTGTTTTCTCTATTGGACACACATAAATGAAAAAGATAAACATCTTAACTTAATGTCAAGTAAGATATTAAAGATAATTTAGGCTTCCCATAAAACTCAAGCCCTGGCATTAACCCCGAGATTAACTCCTGCCAGAGACAAATGACCTCACAAGGAAGGCATGGGCACATCTCAATTTTTGGAAAGTGATGCACATGGAATTCTTTAAATAAAAAAAGACAAAAAAAATGCAGTGAACATGTTTGCTTTGAACCTCCAACATGTCCATACTGAGTCAAATCACAACTGGAGGTTTTTGTTTTGTTTTCGCCGGAGTTCTAAGGTAGATTTGTGTGCCAACTCTGCGTGTTCAAGCAGAAACGTTTCTCAAGTATCTCAAAATTACTTTGCTACCCGGTGGGAGTTTGTGCCAGGTTCATGCTTGGACAAGGTCCTGCCTCGGCGTTCATTGCCTTTTGTAGGCCTTAGAGCGCACACGACGCCTACGTGTGCCGAAGAAAGTCATTTTTCTGTGGAATGGGACTCTCTGTCTGAGCAACCATGTATGTTCTGACGCCAGGGCCGTTTGAAGGAATTTGGGGGCCACAAGAAAAATGGCCCCAAGCACCCCAACCCCCCCCCCCTCCCCCGCACGCAAAGCCTACGTTAGCACTACACTAATTTTTTACACCCATGTTCTTACTCCACCCTAGTCCCTATGTTTTTCTATTCTCACCTCCCCTTCTTCCCTGTAGGTTGCCGCTGTAGCGTGGCCGAGCTCCTCTTTCTCCTGTCAGTCCGGTGTTCTATCATTATGGGTCCCCCGATAACCCTATCAGATAGTGCCCGGGCCAGGTACCGCGCGGTACAGAAGATTCAGTTTCCTGTGTTCCTGGCCGGACTGAGAGGAAGTGAGCACTCAGTGTGCACTTCCTGTCAGTCCGGCCGGGAACAGGAAACTGAATCTCATGTACCATGCGCGGTACCCGGCTGGACTGACAGGACTCCAGGAGGAAGGAAGAGGAGCTCGGCCACGCTACAGCCTGGGAAGGGGAAGTTGGGGGCCCCAGGCCAGCTCGGGGCCCCAAGCAATTGTTTGTTTTGCCTGTCCTGTAGCGGCGGGCCTGCTGACGCACATACCCGTCAAAGGTTGGAGGGAACCATAACTTAACCACTTGCCGACCGCCGGACGAACATTTATGTCCGCAGAATGGCGCGGACAGGCAAATGGGCGTATATATATATATATATATATATATATATATATATGTCCCTTTAAATTTGCCGGTGTGTGGGTGCGCCCCTGCTACGTGCTTTGTGACCGTGCCCGCGGGCCCCGGGGACTCAATGTCCGCCGGTGTCCCGCGATCGTGTCACGGAGATGCAGAATGGGGGGGGGGTGTCTGTGTAAACATGACGGCACTGAGAGTCATATATACACAGGGGAGGCAGTCTGCCTCCTACCTACTTAATGTCTGTTTACCTGCACTGTCATCATTGTAGGGGCCCCAGAGCGGTACTTTGGCCAGGGGCCCATGATGCTATTAAGACGGCCCTGGCTCCATGAGGCACTGTGAAACTCTGACATTCACAGAGATGACTAGACATGATGGGAATTGTAGTTCCTGAACAACTGGAGGGCCGTAGTTTGGAGACCTCTGCCCTTGGTTTTGTCAGGACCTTAGACTGCCAGAGCATGGGAGGTCCAACAGCGCAGAGGATCAGGTAAGTAAATCTCCTTTTCTATGTCCCCTAGACCTAAACAAGCTTTAACCTCATATCCAAGACGTAGCTTTACCATAAATTTTACCAAAATTTCCAATTTGACCCGCAAACTTTTTTTTGTTTAAACAATTTTGCACCATTTCCCTACAAAATGCATTCATTGTGTATAGAGGTCACATCACACCCACCATGATCGACTGGTTCATGTTCCTCATCTGGTAGACGTCCATGTTGACCTCTGTCCGGTTGGTCACCTCCGTGTTGGAGTGGCTTGTTGACTGAGGCAGGTCAAAATAGTTGCTGTCCGGTTCCCTGAAAGCAAAAGAAGATAAAACAAGGTGTGATATTCTATATGATGTCCTCAGGAATCTACATTGGATATTAATTTCTAACAAACTAAAGCGCATCTATAACCAAAAATATTTTTTTTAGTTTGTATAGCATAGGAAGGGTTCACAAATCCTGGCTGGGGTTTAACTACCGTCCAGGGCTCAGTTAGGCCCCTTTCATGCCTAAATACCGCCTGAAAAACTCCTGCCCAGTATTCGCAATGTGAAAGCCCGAGGATTGCTTATTGAAGAATATGGCTAGGACTCAGGAATTGGAACAGGGACCTCCCCCAGGTCTAAGGACAGAAGGGGGGTTCCCAGAGGTCAAAGGTCACAGGGCGTGGCTGACCCACCAAAGTGTACCGTCTACCCAAACTAAGTCGGGGAACGAACAAGTCGTGGTAAGCGTCTTGCGCATGCTTTACACTTATCCCGATACACTTTGTTGGGGGTGGAGCCCGAGGGTCGATGCGCTGGCGGGAGAGGAAAAAAAATCTCCTGCTAGCAGCATCTTTGGAGCGGTGAGAGGAGTGGTGTGTATACCGCTCCTTCCCATTGAAAACAATGGTACACCACGGTAATACCACCGGCAATGCGCCTCTGCAGATTAACCCTTTTTTTCATCCACTAGCGGGGGTCTTAGGGGCCTTAGAGAGGTCCCCCCTAGCCTTCTGTCCGGGGTACAATCTTTTTTTTCTATAGACAGGAATATACTTGCCAAAATTATAGTCCCAGATCCCTTGTTAATCCTGCCCATGGTCCTCATTTCCACATTATGGGCGGGCACAACCAAATCAAACTCACTTTACAGGTTGGTCCCGCCAAGACCCTACGTCTAAAGAGATGGGGACCCGAATCCTCCCAGGCCACGCTCTAAATTGTGTCACTGCGCCCACAGGGCTTGGTCATAGGGGGCAATATCTAAGCTCTGTGGTTGAGGTGAAATGTGTCGGTGGCGTGGCCTGGGGAGGAGTCAGGGTGCAGAGAACAATAAAAAAGGGTACTCAGAAAATAAACAAAGGCTGGACTTTGGAGGCATAGAAAACAATGGAGAAATTGAAAAAAAAACAATATTTATTAAGAAAAATACATAAATATATTCAGAGCGTTCAAAAATGATTGAGCCCTTGTATAAATTCTGCACTTTAAGCAGGTGTAGAGAAGGGAAGACTGCAGATTAACAGGTACAATTTATTTAGGAGGAATAATTTCTGTGTATCACCTGAGGCCAGTCACTTCACTGGGTATATTCAAGGGCTTATAACTACTTTAAATATCACATACAGGCATGAATCGTTTTTGTTTTATTCTGTAGTCAAGATATTTAACTGAAGGGCAAACAGGAATCATACATGCACACCATCGCTTACTTTACTGTCCAGCTAATGCAGGCCCCCCTTTAATACTGAGCCAAGACCCCACCTTCAAATATATTTACTGTATATACTCGAGTATAAGCCGAGGAACCGAATTTTACCCACAAAATAAAATGGGAAAACGTATTGACTTGAGTATAAGCCTAGGGTGTCCATCTGCATGCCTTACTGTGCCCATGCCTCGCTGTGCCCATGCCTCACTGTGCCCATGCCTAGACTGACGTTTAACATGGGAGTCTATGGAAAGGGTGCCCAGGTTTGAAAAATCGGTGCTCCCCGGTTGTAGGTCTTCCAAACAACAAACTTTGCACACTGGTAGAGGAGAAATGGGGCTACAAGTTCTGGGTCCAGAGGACCAGCCGGTATCGGGTCCCCAAAGTCACAGGAGAAATTACCATTTTACATGGGAGTCTATGGAAGGGGTGCCCAGCTTTGGAAAAAAAAAAAAAAAAAAAAAAAAAAAAAAAAAAAATCGGTGCTCCCCGGCCGTAGGTCCCCGGGACATCACACATTGCACACTGGTAGACGAAGCTCCCTGGCCATAGGTTCCCCAGACAGCAAACTTTGCACACTTGTCGAGGAAGACTGGGGCTACATGTGCAGGGCCGATCCGCCCTATAGGCTCACTATGCAAGCCGCTTAGGGCCCCGCAAATGACTAGGGGCCCCGCCTGGTGAGAAGTCATTTTGAGCCCCTAACCCCGCTTCTCAACTCATTGGCTGCATGGGAGAAGAGGTAATAAGTCAGCACCCCCCGCTTCTCACTTTAATGCAAGATGTCATTTCCGACAGCAGAACCCCCCCTCCCCCCTGCTTCTCATCTTTAATGTGACATGTCACTGTCGGCAGCACCCACCCCCCCCCCCCCCCACTTCTCAACTTTAATGTGACATTTGATTTTGCTTAGGGCCCCAGGGAGGTCAGGATCGGCACTGTACATCTGTTCCGGGTCCCTAAAATCTGGGAGATCAGGTATAAGTCGAGGGGGGCATTTTCAGCACAAAAAAAATGTGCTGAAAAACTTGGCTTATACTCGAGTATATACGGTAACTAAACAGAGCATAAAACCTAAATATCTAATATTAAGAAACCAAGCATATGAAATTACCGACTTTGGCTTGTTCCCCAAGTCATTCGCCTCTATGCAAGGCCGTCTTTAATGCAGGGCATAAGGGGCAGCTGCCCTGGACCCAGTCATTATTGCGGGGCCCAAGGCAGCTTCCCCTTGAGCCCGTCCGTGCTTGTTTGTTTTTTGGGTGGACTGCAAATATACATGGGGGGGGGGGGGGGGGGGGGGGGGGGTTGGGGCAAGAACATTTTCATTTAATGGGCTAAATCAATATTAAAGATGGCTCTGCCTCTGACTTCACTCTTGATCCTGCCCTGAACACAACATCTATTTCCCCCGTCAGTAATAATAGATTTTAAAAACAAAATAACCCGGAACTGAAACTTACAGGGTACTCCAGAGGTGCTCAAATGTCGTCCCTTCATCAGCCGGGGAAGAATGGGACATCTTCACCGAGGGGGAGTCAGACAAAGGATAGATCACTCTGTGACCAGAACACAGACACAATTATCATTAAACACATCAGCATGCACAATCCCAACACACCGGCATACATGATCTCATATACATTATATCTACATCTCATGACACATTATATGGCTCAAGGTTTGTTGACATCGTCCACATTATTGAGTGCAGGTGTTTCTGGTGAAAATTGCTGTAAATGCTACAGCATGCAAAGACCTATTAACTCAGCCAGGGCCGTTTGAAGGAATTTGGGGGCCACAAGCAAAATGGGGGGGCCCCCAAGCACCCCAACCCCCTCCCGTACGCAAAGCCTACGTTAGCACTACACTAATTTTTTACACCCATGTTCTTACTCCTCCCTAGTCCCTGTGTTTTTCTATTCTCACTCCCCTTCTTCCCTGTAGGCTGCCGCTGTTGCGTGGCAGAGCTCCTCTTCCTCCTGTCAGTCCGGCGTTCTATCATTATGGGTCCCCAGTCCCCTATCAGATAGTGTCCGGGCCGGGCACCGCACTGTACAGGAGATTCAGTTTCCTGTGTTCCTGGCTGGACTAAAAGGAAGTGAGCACTCAGTGTGCACTTCCTGTCAGTCCGGCCGGGAACAGGAAATTGAATCTCCTGTACCACGCGCGGTACCCGGCCGGACTAATAGGACTCCAGGAGGAAGGAAGAGGAGCTCGACCACGCTACAGCCTGGGAAGGGGAAGTTGGGGGCCCCAAGCAATTGTTTGTTTTGCCTGTCCTGTAGGGACGGGCCTGAACTCAGCCTGTCTCAACCTTTTCAACACAAGAGGAAGGCCTTGTACACATGGGCCAGAATCTCATCAGGAAAATACTGTCGTTTTTTTTTCCTGACGAGATTCTTGGCAAGAATCTCTTGCCGCCCGAGTGTACACACAGACCTTTCAAAAGAACCATGGTTCTTTTGATAGGCAAGAACGCGGTGACGTCATCGCGTACAACAACCATGCGCTCGTCACATTCGATGCCGTCGCCGCCATCTTGCTTCACCCTACCTATGCCGTGGAAGCAACCTTGCATGCGTCAAAGTCATTTCGAGCATGCGCGGGTTTCCACAGCGACAGGTAAGTATACAGACTCGCGGGTTTCTCGTCGGGAAACAGGCCGACAAGAATCCAGACGAGAAAATAGACAGCAGGATCTCTATTTTTCCCGTCGAGATTCTGGCCAGATTTCCAGACGAGAGACCTGAAAGCCTCGTAAACACGCTCGGTTTACTCAGCAAGAAAGCTCTGCCAGCAGTTTTCTTGCCGAGAAAACCGAGCGTGTGTACGAGGCCGAACCCTTGAAATATCTTTCCGGTCTCAGGGATCCCCCTGCTAAACTTGACTATATCTACAACTCAAAAAACATTATTGTGCTGGTCAATGGGAAAAAAACTTCTTACACTTGTGGTCATTGGGAAAAATTCCACACCACCCCCACTGTGAAACATGGTGGTGGCAGCATCAAGTTGTGGGGATGCTTTTCTTCAGCAGGGTAAGGGAAGATGATCAGTGTTGATAGGAAGATGGATGGAGCCAAATACAGGACAATCTTAGAAGAAAACCTGTTATGCTGCGTACACACCAGTTTTTCCATCGGAATAAATTCTGACAGGTTTTTCCAACGGAATTCCGCTCAAGCTGTCTTGCATACACATGGACACAACAAATTCCGATCCTTCAAAAACGCGGTGACACTACGACGAGCCTACAAAAATGAAGTTCAATGCTTCCGAGCATGCGTGAATTTTTCTCTGTCAGAATTCCGTACTGTCGGAAAAAAAGAGAAAATGTTCTCTTTCTAAGTCCGTCGGAATTTCCGACAGAAAAGGTCCGATTGGGCATACACACGGTCGGAATATCCGATGGAAAAAATTCTGGGATAGAGGTTCACCTTCCAGCAGGACAACGACACTAAACATACAGCCAGAGGTACAATGGAATGGTTTACATCAAAGCATATTCATGTGTTAGAATGGACCAGTCACAGTCCAGACCTAAATCACATTGCTGTTCACGGACGCTCTCAATCCAATACAAAGTAGTGACTCCAGGGGGCGCCATACAAATGTACCCCACACTTTTTATATATATATATATATATATATATATATATATATTCACATATATTTCTAAAAAAATAATAATCCTAGAACAGGAGGATCGAGGTCACTCTTTGCAAAACGAACTGTACAATGGTGTTAAGTCAGGGCTCGACAAAATCTGGACGCCAGGTCGCAACTGCGACAAAAATTAGTGACCTGGCGCCCGGGGAAGCTTAGGCCTGCAGAGGGCCGCAACGCTGCTGCCTCAATTACCGGCCAGCATCCTTCTGCAGGCCTATGCTGCCTTCTGTGATCTGGCGCCATCTTGTGGTGGCCATTGGCATGCCAAGTAAACCAGCGATTCTAATGGAGCTTCCTCAGTGTTTTCACTGCCATCTCCTTCCCTCTAATTGGAGCCCCCAAACACTATATATATTTTTTATTCTAACACCCTAGAGAATAAAATGGCGGACGTTGCAATACTCTGTCACACCGTATTTGCGCAGCTGTCTTACAAGCGCACTTTTTTTGAGAAAAAAAAAAAAAAAGACACTTTTTTTTAATAACAAAATAAGACAACAGTAAAGTTAGCCCAATTTTTTTTATATTGTGAAAGATAATGGTATGAACTTGGTACATTTAGCCTGCCCACACACGGTTTGAATCTTGGCCGGTTCTGCAGGAACCATCTATGGCGGGCCTAAGACAATGGCCCGGATTGACGTAGGGTGGCGTATCTTTAGAGAGGCGTAGCGCATCTCATATACGCTACGCCGCCGTAACAGAGAGGCAAGTGCTGTATTCACAAAAGCACTTGCTTCGTAAATTGCCCAGCGTAAGCCCGCCTAATTCAAAGTAGGAAGGAGGTGGGCGTCATCTATTTAAATTAAGCGTTACCCCATGCAAATGAATGGCCGGCCGAACTGGGCATGCGTGCGCATGCTCAGAATCACGTTGCATATACTCCCTAAGATACGTCGGTGCATATACTCCCTAAGATACGTAAACGGCGTACGCAACGCAAAATTCGACGGTGTCGTTCCCTGGCCCATACCTTTGCACTACCTGCACCTGCTATCAGGGCTGGACTGGGACAGAAATTTGGCCCTGGACTTCATCCAGACTGGCCCACTTTGACAGGTCTCTCCCATGGCAGCCGGACAACTTGCACACCCCCCACCCCTGGCCACCCAAGCCCCCTCTCCCCCTTCACTAGCCACTAGCCGTTCTACTTTATTAGAGTAGAATGGCTAGTACTGGTACGCCTATAGGCAGTACCAGTGGGGAAGCTAGACATTATTTCACCGGGGGCAAATAATCAGTTTGGTGCCCCCCCATGGGACAAGATTAGGCAGAAGTGAGAAACTCCCAGGCCATAGCTGTTGAGTCAGCTGTCTGTCCCCTCCCCCCATGCTCCTCTGTCGTCCCCTCTGGTCCTCCCCCTGCTTCTTTGTTTTCCCCAGGTGAGTGCTGCAGGGAGGGAGAGACAGAGGAGCGGAGGGGGGCGGCAGTCCGCTGTCACTGAAGCCGACCCACTGAGCCATCGGCCCACCGGGAAACTCCCTGTAGTCCCAATGGCCAGTCCATCCCTGCCTGCTATATGAGGGGTAACTTTACGCCGGACGTAAGCCTTACTTAGGCAAATCGCGTATACGTTTGTGAATCGCGTATCTTACTCATTTGACGGCGGCGTATCTTACTCAATTCGACAGCGTCGTTTCCTGGCCCATACCTTTGCATAACCTGCGCCTGCTATATGAGGGGTAACTTTATGCCGGACGTAAGCCTTACTTACGCAAATCGCGTATACGTTCGTGAATCGCGTATCTTACTCATTTGCATATTTAAAAAGGGAACTCCGAATGCGTCCAGCGTAACTATGCGCCCACGATACGCCGGCGTAGGCAAGTTACGTCGGACGGCTGAAGCCATGTTTTTCGACGTATCTAGCTTCGGGAATCCGCGCAAAGATGCAACGGCACACATTTGTACTTACGATGGCGTATCTTTTGATACGCCGACGTAAATTGTTTGTGAATCCGGGCCAATATGTCCAAGTGCTTCTTGGTTCCAAATTCCCTTTCTTCGGACCTTGTACCAGCGATCTCATTATTAGACCCACAAGCAAAATATTCTATTCTACATTTTTTATTAAATTTTTTACATTTCTGGTAAAAAAAAAAACTTTGTACTGTATTAATTTTCTCCCGGCCATAGGATTCTTAACTGGCAGCGTGGCATGCTGGGAAATCGTAGCAGGCCCCTCTGTGATTAGGCGGGTGTGAGGATATCTCAGCAGGAGTCAATTACATTAAAGTGTTACCGCTACCGTCATGAGCTAAGACACCAAGCAAAGCCTCAAGAGGTCTGCGCCACATTGGAAGACGGAATTAGAAGCTACACTTCCCGTCGTTAAGATGTGCCAAGATAGACGAGCCCGGGCCTGTCTGGCGTTGGTCATAATGTGTCACTTTACTGCCTTCATATCTTACGCCTAATGCGAAAGTTAGCCTGCCAAGAGGTCTCTGATTGGAAGATTTCACGACGCGCAGTATGGCGGCGGCTACCAGTCAGCACCCCCGTTGAGAGCCCCGAGTACACAAGCTGACGTATGAAAGATGTAGAGGTGGCTTTTGTAGAAAAAAACACTCCTAGGATACGTTATAGTCCACGGTCCAGGATTAGATGGAGAAAATTTAAACAGAAGTACCTAAGGCAGGGATAGCCCCGGGGGGGGGGGGGGGGGGGGGGCGCCCCAATTTTTCTTGCCGATTGTGGTGGTCCTAAAAAGAAAAATTTGGCAACGGTGAAGCCCTCACAGGACATGAACATGCACACTCAGCCTATGTACGCAAGTCAGGACTTAGGGGGGCCCCTGGGCTTAATAATCGAAGGGGCCCCCTGGAGCAGAGAATTGGGGGGGTGGTTTGCAGGGCTGTCTTAATGAGAGGGCACATCTGGGCACTGCCCAGGGACCCCAGTTGCATGGGGGGCCCCTGCACTTTCCCCAAAGCAGCTGTTCCTTGAGCCCACGCTGCCCCAAAATTGGGGGCCCCATGATGGCACTGAGAGTGATAGATACACAGGGGAGGCAGTCTGCCTCCAACCTACTTGATGTCTGTTTACCTGCACTATCATCGTTGTAGGGACCCCAGAGCATTACTTTGCCCAGGGGCCCATGATGCGCCGACCGATCATGTTGAGCGCTGGGGGGATCCGCCGACCGACCGATAAAAGTTGTTGGGCGGGGCAGTGCGTCTCATACTTGTTGAGAGGGGGTGGGGGACCCGGCGACCGACCAAAGTTGTTGGGCGGGCGGGGGGGGGGGGGCGGGGTAGCCGCTGGGCGGACTTCTTACCTCTTCCCAGGGCCGCCTTCAGTGGGGCCCCTCACACAGCTGCAGTGAAGGGGCCCCCTGGAGCATCAAAGTTGTTGAGGGGGGGGGGGGGGCTGGGGTATGCCAAAAATGACATCTTTCCGCCGAAGTTGTTAAGCGAGGGGGGGTTTAAAGGCCTAGGATTACATCCATCCGCCGAAGTTGTTGAGCGATTGGATTGCTGCGAAATTGCGGGAGGTGATTAATGTGAACGGGGGATTGCAGCGAATTTGCGGGAAGGGATTGCCGTGAAAATTGCGGGAGCGGGTTGCCACGAACGGGGGGTTGCGTCGATTGGGTGGGGCCCATGAGCTTGAGCCCAGTCAAGCCCAATGGTAAGTCCCTGTATGTGCGTGACTGCACGTAGGGTTGCCACCTTTTTTTCAAGTCAAACCCTTAGCGGTGCAAAGTCAGGTATCGCACGGTACAAGACATTCAGTTTCCTGTTCCCGGACGGACTGACAGGAAGCGCACACTGAGTGCTCACTTCCTTTCAATCTGGTCGGGAACAGGAAACGGAATCTCCTGCCGCGCGATACAGACCCGGCAGGGAGGGGGGGCCCGGGGTGTAAAAAGAACATGGGGAGGGGCTTTGCGTGTGTGGGGGGGGGATTCGGGGGGGGCCTCCATGTCCATTTTGCTTGGGGCCCCTAAATTCCTTCAAACGGCCCTGGGCAAACCTCGGGAACGTAGTAAACAAATAATTTAAGGGACAGTATAAAAATAATAATAATTATCATTTTGTTACCATCAGAAGCCAGTCCTGGCCAATGATGTGAGCAGGGCTGTCTTAATACCATCATGGGCCCCTGGGCAAAATAATGCTCTGGGGCCGCTATAATGATGACAGCGCGGGTAAACAGACATTAAGTAGGTAGGAGATAGACTGCCTCCCCTATGTATCTATCACTCTCAGTGCCATCATGGGGGTCCCAATTTCAGGGCAGCGTGGGCTCAAGAATCAGCTGCTTTGGGAAAGGTGCAGGGGCCCCCCATGCAGCTGGGGCCCCTGGGCAGTGCCCAGGTGTGCCCTCTCATTAAGACAACCCTGGATGTGAGGCCTGGCATGGGAATAAAGCGCATTTAGACAGGAAGCGGCTAAAAGAGGCTGGAGCCGATCAGCAGCACTGAGATGTAAAGGCAGGTGAAATAACAAGCCAAAACAGAATTTTAGGATAAAATGACTTTTGATGCACAGTGCTGTAGTAACATAAAAGGTCGTCCGGTTTAATCCCAGGGTTTAATGATCAATTAGCAGTACTGCTGAAAAGATTTATTCAACAGGTCAGTTGAGCAAAAAAGCTGCAAACGATCGATCAATGATAGTTCATCCCATCCTACAACAGCCACAGGTTTACTAGACATAAAATGAGACAATTGATCTGAATTTCAGTATTGCGCTGACCCCTTCAGGCTGTATTCAGTATTGCATTTCAAACTTAAAAGAACAGTGAGCTTTAAAATAAACTGGTCCTGGCAGATATAAGGAGCTGATCTCATTATAAAAATGCTAGTTGATTGGCTGTTATCTACCCCACTGGCCTAAATATTTTCTGAGCCCAGGGCAAGCGTACTAATCAGGAAAGCATGCAAAAAGTTAAGCTGGACTCTAGGTAGGATCTGTACTGCATACTTACATTAGTTCAGCTTGGCATATATATGAGAGAGAGATAGATAATTGTATTATATATATATATATATATATATATATATATATATATATATATATATATATATATATATATATATATATATATATATATATACACACACATAGATAGATAGATAGATAGTCAGATAGATAGATAGTCAGATAGATAGATAGTCAGATAGATAGATAGTCAGATAGATAGATAGTCAGATAGATAGATAGTCAGATAGATAGATAGTCAGATAGATAGATAGTCAGATAGATAGATAGTCAGATAGATAGATAGTCAGATAGATAGATAGTCAGATAGATAGATAGTCAGATAGATAGATAGTCAGATAGATAGATAGTCAGATAGATAGATAGTCAGATAGATAGTCAGATAGATAGATAGTCAGATAGATAGATAGTCAGATAGATAGATAGTCAGATAGATAGTCAGATAGATAGTCAGATAGATAGTCAGATAGATAGTCAGATAGATAGTCAGATAGATAGTCAGATAGATAGATAGTCAGATAGATAGATAGTCAGATAGATAGTCAGATAGTCAGATAGATAGTCAGATAGATAGATAGATAGTCAGATAGATAGATAGTCAGATAGATAGATAGTCAGATAGATAGATAGTCAGATAGATAGATAGTCAGATAGATAGATAGTCAGATAGATAGATAGTCAGATAGATAGATAGTCAGATAGATAGATAGTCAGATAGATAGTCAGATAGATAGTCAGATAGATAGTCAGATAGATAGTCAGATAGATAGTCAGATAGATAGATAGTCAGATAGATAGTCAGATAGATAGTCAGATAGATAGATAGTCAGATAGATAGATAGTCAGATAGATAGATAGTCAGATAGATAGTCAGATAGATAGTCAGATAGATAGTCAGATAGATAGTCAGATAGATAGTCAGATAGATAGATAGAGACACACAGACACACAGACACACAGACACACAGACACACAGACACACAGACACACAGACACACAGACACACAGACACACAGACACACAGACACACAGACACACAGACACACAGACACTCTATGGCCCGGATTCACAAAGCACCAGATATGCCGCATAAGTGCAAATATGCGCCATCGTATCTGTGCGCCGGACCCACAAACTAAGATACTCCTAAAAACAGACTTCATCCCACCGACGTAACTTGCCGGCGTAGAGTGGGTGCATATTTATGCTGGACGCATGTGGTGCTCCCATTGATTTTCTAGGGAAATTAGGCAATTCATGAATGTACTTGCGCATGATATACGCGGTTTGCGTAAGTTATACTATATGGTGATCCCTGAAGAAGTCACGAGACCGTGACGTAACGACGTAGGAAGTGCGACCACGTGACATACACAGCCAGCCGGAGGCCAGCAGACGTAAGACGGCGCTAGTATTCGCCGCGTCCTGCCACTCAACCAGTTTACTGTTTGGCGTTTTTTTACCTTGTCATTTATGTAAGAGGCTATTTTTTTTTATTAAACCCCCCTCTTTTTATACGGGCTTCACTATGTTGGTGTCACTTTTTTCTACTCCACGCTCTGACCTGCATTCATGAGCTGCTAGATTCCAGGATCTACATTCCGGATGACCATCGAAAAAGAGAACAAGAGAAGGAACCAGCCTTGCCCACCTGTTGCATTTATACCACTACCCTAAGGTAAGGGCAATATGAGACCGAATATCGGATGTGCTCACCCTTTATAGAAGATCCATCAGCCACTCCTGACCCATCGTTTTATTCAGTCATAGACTCTCATCACTGTCCACACTTTCCCACATTTTTTGTGGGTTCAGTTCACATTTTAGTGTGGTAGTCTGCTCTGCTACACACCAGAACAGCACTTTGTTTAAATTTGTAATATTATTTTTATATTGCATTGTGCACATTACACACATACTTTAGCGCTTATCACTTTTTATTATGCGTAAGTTATACGTCCGGCGTAAAGTTATTCCCCATAGATGAGGCGCAACCCATGCAAAGGTATGGACCAGGGAACACAAGCCTACGTATTGTACGTTGGACGTCTGTGAATATGGGCCGACGTGGGTCTGGCTGGGCGTAGTTTACGTTCACGGCGTACACAGTGATCCGGCGTATCTTAGGCAGTTGTTCTGACGTGGTTGTACGCATGCACACGGGGATACGTCCACGTCACGACGCATGCGCAGTTCGTTTTAAGTACTTGTCTGGCGCCCGGCTCATCATTTGCATGGGGTCACGCTTCATTAGCATGGATCACGCCCACTTCCACCAACTTCCACTTACGCCTACGAAATATACGCTACGCCGGCGCAGAGTTGGGAGCATTTGCTTTCTGAATACCATGCTTGCCTCTCTGCGCTGCGTCGGCGTATCGTAAAAGAGATACGCTACGGTGGCATATATATGCGCCGATGTATGTGAATCCGGGCCATATATATAGGCCCAGATTCACATTCATCAGCGCATCTTTGTGCCGCCATAGCGTATCTAATATACGCTATGCCGGCGCAGCGCGGAGAGGCAAGCATGGAATTTACAAAGCAAATGCTCCCAACTCTGCGCCAGCGTAGCGTATATTCGTAGGCGTAAGTGGAAGTGGGATGGAAGTGGGCGTGATCCATGCTAATGAAGCGTGACCCCATGCAAATGATGGGCTAAGCTTCAGACAAGTACTTAGAATGATCTGCGCATGATTCGTACCTTGGACGCATCCCAGTGCGCATGCTCACAATCACGTTGAAATAACTGCCTAAGATACGTCGAATCACTGCCTACGACGTGAAGGCAACCTACGCCCAGCCCTATTCACGTACTACGTAAACGACGTAAAATTAGACGGCGTTCGTTCCCTGGTCCATACCTTTGCATGACTTGCGCCTCCAATCTGGGAAATAACTTTACGCCGGACGTAAAACTTGCGCAAATTGCTTAAAACATGGGCCGGGCGCAAGTACGTTCGTGAATCGGCGTATCTCCCTCATTTGCATCGAAAATCAATGGGAGCACCAAATGCGTCCAGCGTAACCCAATATACGCCGACGTAGGCAAGTTACGTTGGTCGGATGAAGTCAGTTTTTAGGCGTATCTTGGTTCTGTGGGCACGGCGCATATTTACACTTACGCGGCGTATCCTGAGATACGTCGGCGTAAGTGCTTTGTGAATCCGGGCCATAATGTTTAATTTAATGTTTAAGCCCCAAATGACATTTTTTTTTTGGAATTGTGTGAAAAAGGGTTCTACCCATCAAGTTTTTATTTACTGGCCCTTCAACCACTTGCTGACCACCCAACTACGATATACGTTGGCAGAATGGCACGGTTGCACAAAGCAGAAATTGCCGATCTCCACAAGCAAGCTCTGTGACCTTGATCGTGTCACAGAGCTGCAAAACGGGGAAGATCCCTATGTAAACAAGGCATTTCCCTGTTCTGCCTTGTGACATGAAAGAGATCTTTCAGGCCCGGGAGCAGTGATCGCTGTCTCACTTGTAGCCCACCCCCCCCACAGTTAGAATCACTCCCTAGGACAAACGTAACCCCTTCATCGCCCCCTAGTGTTTGACCCCATTCCCTGCCAGTGTCATTTACACAGTAATCAGTGCATTTTTATAGCACTGATCGCTGTATAAAATGACAATGGTCCCAAAATGGTGTCAAAAGTGTCCGCCATAATGTCGCAATCACAATAATAAAAAAAAATCACAGATCGCTGCCATTACTAATAAAAAAATAATAATAAAAATGCAATAAAATGATTCCCTATTTTGTAAACGCTATAACGTTTGCGCAAACCAATCACTATACGCTTATTGTGATTTTTTTTTACCAAAAATATGTCGAAGAATACGTATCGGCCTAAACTGAGGGAATTATTTTTTTTTTATATATATATATATATTTTGGGGGATATTTATTAAAACACAAAAAGTAAAAAATATTGCTTTTTCTTTTCACAATTTTTGCTCTTTTTTGGTTTATAGCGCAAAAAAATAAAAACCGCAGAAGTGATCAAATGCCACCAAAATAAAGCTCTATTTGAGGGAAAAAAAGGACGCAAATTTTGTTTGGGAGCCACGTCGCACGTCACAAAAAGGGGCCAGGTCCTTAACCTGCATAATGGTCCGGGGCTTAAAGCGGAGTTCCACCCTTAAAATCACTTTTTTTAATTACATCCAGCATACTGGCGTCAGCGGCAGTATGCTGGTTTTTTTTTTTTTAATGCGCGTACTTACTTTATATCAAAACATTGAATTCCAGGCGCACCGCGGAGTGTCGCCGCTATAAGGCGTCACGCCTTCCTGAAAAAGCCGATTAGCAGTATGCTGGATGTAATGAAAAAAAGTGATTTTAAGGGTGGAACTCCGCTTTAAGTGGTTAAAAAAGAAAATTCCATTTATCTCTTTTAAAGTAAAGTAACATTTAAGCCCCAAATTACCTTTTTTTTTTTTGCATTGCATGAAAAGTTTTTATTTACTGGCCCTTTAATTATACTTCATATATAGACTGTGGGATACAAACAGTTGAGTCATCTGATAACTGATACAAGTTTGTATGTTGTGTGATACAATGTAACCGTCAACTTTTTAATCTGTAAAGTCCTATTCATATTATTATGATGATTTCCCTCCACTCCAGACAGAACAATGACTCAGATATCTCACCGAGACCTTCAATATCTGACGCCGAAATTGTCCTTTCATCATCATCATCATCATCGCGTCTTTGTGATTTCCTCCACCAATAGCAGCCCATGTGACCCCGAGATCACACAGTACTTATTTTACAGAATAAAGACCGCTCACTGCTGCTCTCTCATTGTGCAGGGGGACTGGTCTTGTCTCCGCCCCCTCCTGTAGTTTTCTGCAGGCAACCTGTAGTGGGCAGAGCCAGCCAGGCCCCTCCCTCAGCTCTCACTCCTTGTGCAGGGTGAACAGTCTTGTCTCCGCCCCCTAGTTTTCTGCTGGCATCCTGTAGTGGACAGAGCAGCTAGGCCCCTCCCTCAGCTCTCACTCATTGTGCAGGTCTCGTCTCCGCCCCCTAGTTTTCTGCAGGCAACCTGTAGTGGGCAGAGCCAGCTAGGCCCTTCCCTCGGCTCTCACTCCTTGTGCAGGTCTCGTCTCCGCCCCCTAGTTTTCTGCAGGCATCCTGTAGTGGGCAGAGCCAGCTAGGCCCCTCCCTCAGCTCTCACTCATTGTGCAGGGTGATCTGTCTCGTCTCCGCCCCCTCCTATAGTTTTCTGCAGGCAACCTGTAGTGGGCAGAGCCAGCCAGGCCCCTCCCTCAGCTCTCACTCCTTGTGCAGGGTGACCAGTCTTGTCTCCGCCCCCTAGTTTTCTGCAGGCAGCCTGTAGTGGACAGAGCAGCTAGGCCCCTCCCTCAGCTCTCACTCCTTGTGCAGGTCTCGTCTCCGCCCCCTAGTTTTCTGCAGGCATCCTATAGTGGGCAGAGCCAGCTAGGCCCCTCCCTCAGCTCTCACTCATTGTGCAGGGTGATCTGTCTCGTCTCCGCCCCCTCCTATAGTTTTCTGCAGGCAACCTGTAGTGGGCAGAGCCAGCCAGGCCCCTCCCTCAGCTCTCACTCCTTGTGCAGGGCGAACAGTCTTGTCTCCGCCCCCTAGTTTTCTGCAGGCATCCTGTAGTGGACAGAGCAGCTAGGCCCCTCCCTCAGCTCTCACTCATTGTGCAGGTCTCGTCTCCGCCCCCTATTTTTCTGCAGGCAACCTGTAGTGGGCAGAGCCAGCTAGGCCCCTCCCTCGGCTCTCACTCCTTGTGCAGGTCTCGTCTCCACCCCCTAGTTTTCTGCAGGCAGCCTGTAGTGGGCAGAGCCAGCCAGGCCCCTCCCTCAGCTCTCACTCCTTGTGCAGGGTGACCAGTCTTGTCTCCGCCCCCTAGTTTTCTGCAGGCAGCCTGTAGTGGGCAGAGCCAGCCAGGCCCCTCCCTCAGCTCTCACTCCTTGTGCAGGTCTCGTCTCCGCCCCCTAGTTTTCTGCAGGCATCCTGTAGTGGGCAGAGCCAGCTAGGCCCCTCCCTCAGCTCTCACTCATTGTGCAGGGTGATCTGTCTCGTCTCCGCCCCCTCCTATAGTTTTCTGCAGGCAGCCTGTATGTAGTGAATTCTAATTTTCGTTCTTGCATTTAGGAAATCCTTTAAATGCAATCAATTGCAATTCATTTCAGACCAGGGTCGGGGGGGTTAACAGATTTCTCATTGAAATGATGCAACAGGAAGTCAGCCGTGTCTAGCAAAATACTTCCTCTCAGTATCAGAATTTCATGCAGAACAAATCCTCCTCCTATGCATAGAAAGCTGCTTTTTTAGTTTTTTGTTTACAAAGTTCCGATTCCTCTTTGTATATCAGAGATAAAAATATAACTGTCCTGGTTCTCCGGTGTGGCCATGGGAGGTGTGCGGCTTCGTAGGGTGGAGGGTACGGGACGCGTCGGTGGTCACGTGTACCATTAATGAAGCCAAAGCTCTAAGGCCTCGTACACACGAGGGGATATGTCCGCTGAAAACGGTCCGATGGACCGTTTCAGCAGACATCTCCGCTCGTGTGTATGGGCTAGCGGACAGATTTCTCCACCCGACAGATTTCAAAGCATGCTTTGAAATCCATCCGGTGGAATCTGTCCGCCCGACATGTCTGCTGGTTAGTACACTTACCAGCAGACATGTCGTCCCCCACCGCCGCCGCCGAATGGATTCGGCGCATGCGCGGAAGTGTTTAACTTCCTGGTGTGGTGACGTGGCGGCGTCAACGTCACCGCCGCGTCACCGCGCCGTCCGGCGGCGGGGAATTTGATCCGATGGTGTGTACACGCCATCGGATCAAACTCCCGATCGGACATATCCGATGGAAATGGTCCGCGGACCGCTTTCATCGGATATGTCCGATCGTGTGTATGAGGCCTAAAGGACGTGCAAAGTGACCCATTTCCAATATCAGCATTATACAGGCCAAAGAAAGTTTCCATGTAAAGCAGGGGTGTCAAACTGGTGGCCCTCCAGCTGTTGCGAAACTACAAGTCCCATAAGGCATTACAAGGCTGACAGTTGCAAGCATAACTCCCATCGTTCTGCAGCCCAGGCCATAAGTAGATGATGTAAAAATAAAAATCTGTATAAAAAAGGGTGAATACGTGAGGAATGATACAACAAGACTTGAACAATACACTACACTACTAATCTACTGCTTAACCCCCCATAGGGACTCGCATTCCATTACACAGCAAAGTGACGGCACCGAAAAGAATTAACGCTTTTCAGGGACTGGCCGGCAAATCAGGAGACGGCTACACAAAGGACCAGAGGATAAGGATTTGGTTTTACCTTTTACTCAAGAAGGACACAGATCCGGAGGTCCAATGTCACCCGGTGCTTGCTGCATTGTTTAATGCTCCTCCACAGGGCTGTCTTAATGAGAGGGCACACCTGGGCACTGCCCAGGGGCCCCAGCTGCATGGGGGGCCCCTGCACTTTCCCCAAAGCAGCTGGTCCTTGAGCCCGCACTGCCCTGAAATTGGGGGGCCCCATGATGGCACTGAGAGTGATAGATGCAAAGGGGGGGGGCAGTCTGCCTCCTACCTACTTAATGTCTGTTTACCTTCATTGTCATCATTGTAGGGGCCCCAGAGCATTACTTTGCCCAGGGGCCCATGATACTATTAAGACGGCCCTGCTCCTCCATCTGTCAGTCTGCACCTTCCATGAGCCCCACAATGCCCTGCAATTAGTATGCAAATACAGACTTTTCTAAAAGTCAGAGATTCCCCCACCCCCTTGCATAGCTCCCAACTGTCCCAGATTTCGAGGGGCTGTCCCAGATTTCGAGGGGCTGTCCCAGATTTCGAGGGGCTGTCCCAGATTTCGAGGGGCTGTCCCAGATTTCGAGGGGCCAGGCCTGTCTTAATAACATCATGGGCCCCTGGGCAAAGTAATACACTGGGGCCCCTAACAGCCTGCCCCAGTTTGCACACCTACACTGAAAGCTTAGTAAAAAAGCATGACTGTCCCTCCAAATCCGTGACAGTTGGCAAGTATGATGTAATGCAAGATTATCATGGGGCCCCCATGCACCTGGGGTGCCCATGTATTAAGATGGCCCTGCGAGGGACTGTTCCGGATTTGGAACAAAGTCCCTCTTTCCTTCTCATTTGTCCCTCATGTTGGTCTGATCTCTATAGTTGTATATGAAATGCATTTTTTATCTATCAAAAAGTGTTTTCTCCTTTAAGGGGGTGTGGCAAGGGGTGTGTCCTATACCTGCATACTTTTGAGGATAGTTGTCCCTCATTCCCATGTCAAAAAGTTGGGAGGTATGCCCTTGATCGCACAATGCAATACCGGTGTCCTTCCCGAGAATTGTCCCAAATAAACCCATCAAGTAAAAAAATAAAATAATGTTTTTTTTTTTTTTATTGTTTTTTTTTTTTATTAAATGTTGTTAGGATTTAACCCCTTATTATCCCTTAATTTACTCTAATAAGCCTTATTCGCCTTCTCCATTTCATTATTATTTTCTTGACGATTTTTCTTTGTTCATTTCTATTTTAAATATCTGTCGTCTTTTTTTTTTTTCCCAGTTTTAAAATGGCGAATCGCCAACTTTGCAGAAACAATTATTTATTATTAAAGCATTTGATACCACGAGAGGCGAAGCCATCTTAGAAAACAGCCTTGCTCCAGGATACAGATCCCGGGTCGTCCTCTGCGCCCAAAATGGCGCATGCGGAAGTCTTTAAAGGGGCCGGCGCCCCATCACCCCACGCAGTTTGGCTGACCGCCATAGTTCCTATTCCTCCATAAGTTGCTCAAGCAACAGTCATGGCCAAGCAACCCGAAATGCAAACGTCTCCCCCAGTCCCTTTCCTCAGGTTGAGGAAAGGAGAAGAGCTCACCGGTCAGGTAGAGGAGGCGATTTCTTTCTTTAAAATACAATGACTAATAATATATATATAAATATTCTGCTGGTTTCGGTTTAATTGGGAGATCTGGCGTGTTCATCTGTGTGGTCATACGGGGGTGAGAACGTTTTCTGGTCACGTGACTTCATTCATTCGGAGGAAGAGTCCTAATTTAAGGTGGTTTATCAGAGATGTAACCATTCCACTGCATATTAAAAAAATCACCTGCAATAAGAACTGTCTGAGTTGCCCACAGCAACCAATCAGCCCTTTTTTTTTTTACTGCATTTTTCTTTATGTCTTTTCTTCTTTTTTTTTTTTTTTTACCAGAAAATGCTGATTGGCCGGCATGAACAAAACAAGCAGTTCTTTTGACCTAAATGAGGCCACAAGCAGATGATTTAATTTTCCCACTCCAGGTTAGCGATGGATTGTAAAATGTGACCGGTTGCTATAGGCAACAGCCCCGGTATTTCTGTATTCCAGCTTTTATTCCATCAAAGTCTGACAATAATAAGAAAACCTCATATAGGTTGTATTGTACCTGGTGAATGGAGCTTTGGGCCTCCTCTGATAAGAAGTTGGGTTGCCCATAGCAACCAGATTCTTTTTTTTTTTTTAAACAGCAGCTGGGATTGGGGTGGTTGCTAAGGGCAACACCATATCAGACACCAGTCCTTATTACAAAAACTGTCCCGGAGATGGGTGCTGCCTCTAGTAACCAGCATCTCTCCTCTCCTCTTCCTCATATAGGTTGTATTGTACCTGGTGAAATGAAGCTGTGGGCATCCTCTGATAAGTAGCTGGGTTGCCCATAGCAACCAAATTCTTATTTTTCTTTAAAAAAAAAAAAAATATATCAGACACCAGTCCTTATTACAAAAACTGTCCCAAAGATGGGTGCTGCCTCTAGCAACCAGCATCTCTCCTTTACCCCCCCGCCGCATCCAATTTGCATGTCAGGAGTCTGACTGGCTCTCAATAGAGCTGGTGTTCTGTCAAGTTATCCAACCAGTCAGAAACTCAAACCACTGAACTTCCGGTTTATTTAAAACCAGCAGAAATTGAAGTTTTTGACTGGTTGGACACAATACTGGCAACCGAATAGAGTCCGGTACAGGATATATTATGAGCAGAGATTCCTACTCCGCTGCGATAGTAGCCAACAAAATGGCTGCAACAACTTTGTCCTCGTTAGTCGCTGTGCTGGCAAAACAACACAGTCTTACTGTACCGGACTCTGTTTGGTTGTCGGTGTTGTGTCCAACCACCAATTCATCAAAATCTCTGATTACTAAGGTTTTAAATAAACCGGAAGTTACGTGGTTGGAGTTTCTGATGGGTTGGAGATATTAACAGAACCCGATTCACACATCTCCGGGGCGACCGTGGAGCGGATAGCACAGGAGTCCGTTTCAGATTCGAATGCAGACGAATTTCGGACCTGAATCCGTTAACGGGGACACACCGGACGCCTGCTGCGAGCCGCTCCGCAAAGCGGTGTGAACGCGGCATGAGGTGTAAAAAAACAGGGAGGGGAGGAGAGCAATATAATGCCTCCTCACCTCCTGTCAAATTTCCTCTGAGGAGCAATCCAATGCAGATTACTCTTCAGAGGGCACAGCATGTGTAAAAGGAGGCCTAAAGGGTTCAGAACACACAAGAACGACCATATTTAAAGGAGCAAAGTTAAAGTTTGAAGACCCTTGCTATAAGGGACAGTAGACATACCCAAGAAGTGTGGTCCGACAGACAGTTCATAGTAGAGCAGAACACCACGGGGGGGGTGGAGATCAGGCCTGAAAGTTGGATCTGCCGAGTTAAAACCACGCTGGAGGACTCTGGGAAACTTTGGCCCCTCGTCATTGCAGGTGATGAAGGGTTCCACAGGACCTGGGGTCTAAGGGCCAGTCAGTTGCACCAGAGCTCCTGATGATGGAGATGGGCATTGTTGGCCCTGACCCTTCTTTGTTCTTGGCTATCAAAGTCCGCTACCTGCCCTGGCCCCTGACTTTGCACCAGGCTATCTGGCTTCCTCTTTCAGACCTACTTCCTGGTACCTTCTTGACTCCGAGACCCTGGTCCTAAGCAGTACGAATCTGTTGTGACTTAGTGTCTGCCACTAAGTCACAACAGATTCGTCCTGCTTAGGACCAGTGTCTGAGTCAAGAAGGTACCAGGAAGTAGGTCTGAAAGAGGAAGCCAAATAGCCTGGAGCAAAGTCAGGGGCCAGGACAGGTAGCAGACTTGGATAAGAAGGTACCAGGAAGTAGGTCTGAAAGAGGAAGCCAGATTGCCTGGAGCAAAGTCAGGGGCCAGGGCAGGTAGCAGACTTGGATAGTCAAGAATAAAGCTTAGGGTCAGGGCAGGTAGTGGACTTGGATAGTCAAGAACAAAGCTTAGGGTCAGGGCAGGGAGCGGACTTGGATAGCCAAGAACAAAGCTAACGCCAGGGCAGGTAGCAGACTCAAATAGACAGGGAAGAAGGGTCAGGGTAGGTAGCAGACTAGGGAGGCCAGGAGTAAAAAAGTGAAAAAGCCTAGACGGAGGGCCGACATGACTGGGTTAGAGGGGGTTTGAGCAGGAGGAGTTATGAGAGTATAATGGAGGAAGTTTGCACTCACCAGATTGGTGGAAAGATGGGAGCAAGAGGGGCTCCAGGAGTTGGTACTTTGGAAGGATTCGGGAGGAGTTTTGTCGGAAGAGAGCGTGGATGGGACAACTTCCCACCCTCCCTCCCGTTTTTTTTAGTTATTATGGTTTTTGTGGTCTTATCAGTTTTTTTATAGCAAGTCACGGAGCTGGGGCATTTTGGTCATAGAGGCTGGCAGGGCCACAAAGTCCTTGATGTGTTATAATTAGGGGCAAAAAGGTACATTTGTAAGGACCCGTCTGAGATACGGCTCCCATTATTCTGGCTGGTGGTACCTGCGATGGATGTTGAATGGTCTCCAAGCCGATGCTTTCTGTGGCTGGAGGCCTAAAATAGTGTTTACCCAGGTACTTGGAGTGCATGCCCACATGGACCTTGGGGCCCCTAGAATACTATCTGGTGTTAATATGTTATTTATATATTTGGTTAATAAAAGGCTGTGTCATGTCTGGTCAGTTTTTTATTTTTTTATTATAAGTGGTCGGTGGAGTGGTGGTCAGGCACTTTGGGTCAAAGTCTCTTTGGTACCCTAGTCAAAATGGATAGCCAAGAACAAAGCTTAGGGTCAAGGCAGACAACAGACTGAAATAGACAGGAAAGGGCCGGGACAAGTAGCAGACTGGGATATCCAAAAACAAAGCCAAGGGCAGAGCAGGTAGCTCTATCTACGTTTAATTGCTTTGTTACTGAGACGTCCACTGTGGTGCGCGGCTAGCAGACGGAAACGACCAGGCAATTGAAAAGTGTGCAAAAAAATTTCAATAACTTTCTAAAATGGCCAAAATCAGTAGAGCAAGCTGGGACTTGTGGGCCTTCAACCACACCACAGCCTCTTCCTTATTTCTTGAAATATCATCAACCTCACCACCTTTCACTATCACCACCAATCAATATCACACCACGAGGAAACACAGCAAAAACACTTTCACTTTTTGAAATGGATGTCGGGTTATACAATAAAAATGGCCGCCGCATTGGGAACAAAGGGTGCAACCAGATGCCACCACGTGCACTACAGTAGGCCCAAGTTTCTAGATCCTTATCTACTGTGTGTCCTTCCTCTAAGTCACACAGCAATCTCATTTATATATTTATTCCCCCTCTCATATATAATTAAAAAAAAACATATATAATAATATATCCAATTTTATTATTATTTTTTGTATATATTATATATACACACACACACAAAGACATTTTATATATAAATACACACACACACATATACACACACACAAGGCCCACACATACATACACATACTGGTATATACACACACATCATAATTTTTTTCATTTATTTCTATTTTTTTATTATTATTATTATACAGGATTTATATAGCACCAACAGTTTACGCAGCGCTTTACAATGTAGAGGGGGACAACACAATTACAGTACAGTTCGATACAGAAGGGACCTGTGTAAACTGTTGGTGCTATATAAATCAAATAAAAACAAAAAAAGATATAAAAAATTACATAAATTAAAAGAATGTATAATAAATCTTTTTTTTATAATTTATATACATTTTTTCATTATTATATATATTTTTTTTGTATATATATAACAAAAAAAATATATAATAATGAGAAAATGGATATAAATTAAAAAATGTGTATATATAAATTTTTTATTTATATCCATTTTTTCATTATTATATCTTTTTTTTTGTTTATATATATATATATATATATATTTTATAAAAACCAAAAAATATATATAATAATGAAAAAATTAAATATACATATACATTGAAAAAAAAAAAAAAAATATATATATAATATATATATATATATATATATATATATATATATATATATATAATTTTTTTAATTTATATAAATTTTTATATATATATATATATATATATATATATATATATATATATATATATATATATATATATATATATATATATATATATAAAAACAAAAAAAAGATATAATAATGAAAAAAAAATGGATATAAAAAATATATAAAAATATATATATATATATATATATATATATATATATATATATATATATATATATATTTTACACATACATACACACACACACACACACACACACATACACATACACATGCAATGCAAAAGGGGCTCATCCTAATGGAAAACATGACCCCGATGAGGAGCTGCCCCCTCGTTTCTGTGAATTGCAAGACAATCATATTACATCCATACAGTAAATAATATCTGGAAAACAATAAATATGTAACAGCCGCAGGCCAAGGAGTACCTCTATACCCACCAATATATATATTTTTTTGGGCGCCATCAGTAATATATACGCCATACATACACTCTATACCGGAACAAATATAAAATTGTTTTTTACTCCAGCTTATCGAATTCACACCCAAATTTATAGCTGCAAAGTCCGTGGCAGAGAGGTGGAGCACATCAATCAATTAAATCAATTCAAATCGATCAATTAAAATGCATTTCCAAAAAAAAAAAAGGGCTAAATTTTTAAGCAGATTTAACAGTTCCTGGATGAGGAGATCACATGCTGGCCACGTTTTCTTCACAGAGACCACAGCCAGAATTTTTTTATAGCATGCTTACAACCATGTCGTTTTTGAAAACCTTGCACCCCCCTTTTTTTTTATTTTTGTTTAACACGTGTAACCCCAATCCGCAATGCTATCAATCGGATCGATCATGGTTAGCAATACTCGTGAGTCAGCAGACACAAAAGAAAAAAGAAGCACAGCCACGTGTTTGTCATCAACCCGAAAGAATGAACAAAACCACACAAAAAAAATAAAAATAAAAAGTTACATTTACGTAGCATGAGACTTTAATAAATGGCTTCCTAAGAGCAGAAGGATCCACGTATCCACGTGCTGGGCAAACGCCGAATTCCATTTCCACATTGAAAGTTCATTTTTGACACTTTGCAGCAATTTTCCTCGAGACCCTTAAAAATATATTTTTTGTGTTTTCTTTGTCTGTTTTTCACAGCTGTAAAATTGATGAACTCACCCGGTTTCCATTGATATGACAAACGCCTTCTTATTGGCTGGAAATACCCTCTTCGTGGTTCTAATTATTTTTAAGGGCACATGATGACGCCCATTTTATAGTCCGTGGGCGGCGCAGTCACCAGACCACGTGACCTTTTTTTTTTTTCTCATGAAAAGTTTTAAGGAGGTTTTTTTTATTTTTTTAAGCTTCCACTTTTGTTATGATGTTTTGGGACGGCGAGGGTGAAAATGGATGAAAAATAAGCCGTGTCATGACTTTCATTATTAATAGAATGTTTATCTAGACCCCGGGCCTGCAAGCTGCGTGTGTGAGAAGGATGACTAAAAATTCAAAAAACTCCGCCATCTGTGGCTGCTAGCGGGCTTTAAAAGGGGAGCCTGGTACCCAAGAAAACACCCATGTGAGAAGCCTCAGATGGCAGCTGTCACTCTCATACTCCTGGGCTGCACGCTGGTTCCACAGCAATGATGTCACTTCCTCTATGTCCTGCTGGGACTTGTAGTCCTCTAAAAGTTACAGAAGGGCCGTCTTTAATGTTGATTGGACCCTGGGCAAAAATCTTCTTGCCCCGCCCCCCCCCCCCCCCAATTTTGCTCTCTACCTGCTCTGAGACATACGCAGGGGTGGACTGACCATTCGGGCAATTGGGCACTGCCCAAGGGCCCCATGCCACTAGGGGGCCCCCCCATCAGGGTTGCCAGCCTCAGTAAATCCAGGGACAGTATGTAAAAATCTGTGTTTTTTAAAAAAATCCCAAGATTATAGCTGCCCCGTCGCTCCAGTACCATTTCATTGTGTGTATATGTGTATGTATACTGTGTGTATATTGTGTGTCTGTGTGTATATACTGTGTGGCCCCATAGTCTCCTATTGCCCGGGGGGCCCCATAATCTCCTATTTAAATAATATGGTGTAGGGGTGTTGGCGCTGCCTATGGGTGGTCACTGAAATTCCAGTGACCACCCATAGGCAGCGCCAACACCCCTACAGAAATCTCACACTCCTACTTAGGGAGGTTTACCAGGGGGGCAGCAGCCCATATACCCACACCGTAGAGCGGAATCTACAATTTTTTCCATAGTCTCCTATTGCCCGGGGGCCCCATAATCTCCTATTGCCCGGGGGCCATATAATCTCCTATTGCCCGGGGGCCCCATAATCTCCCATTGCCTGGGGGCCCCATAATCTCCCATTGCCCGGGGGCCCCATAATCTCCCATTGCCCGGGGGCCCCATAATCTCCCATTGCCCGGGGGCCCCATAATCTCCCATTGCCCGGGGGCCCCATAATCTCCCATTGCCCGGGGGGCCCCATAATCTCCCATTGCCCGGGGGGCCCCATAATCTCCCATTGCCCGGGGGGCCCCATAATCTCCCATTGCCCGGGGGGCTCCATAATCTCCCATTGCCCGGGGGGCTCCATAATCTCCCATTCCCCGGGGGCCCCATAATCTCCCATTGCCCGGGGGGCTCCATAATCTCCCATTCCCCGAGGGCCCCATAATCTCCCATTGCCCGGAGCCCCATAATCTCCTATTGTTCGGGGGCCCCATAATCTCCTATTGCTCGGGGGCCCCATAATCTCCTATTGCTCGGGGGCCCCATAATCTCCTATTGCTCGGGGGCCCCATAATCTCCTATTGCTCGGGGGCCCCATAATCTCCTATTGCTCGGGGGCCCCATGAGTTGTCAGTCCGCCCCTGGACATATGGTAAATATCAGCTAGACCTAAAATCAGTTTACTGTATCAGATCAGGCAGTGATTGCGATTGGTTGCTAGAGGTTACAGCATTTTATTACCACTTATTGACATAGAGGTTACAGCACACATTACTGCTCACTGATTAGTTGCTAGAGGTTACAGCTAGGGATGACCCGATCATGGCGGGCCACATCAGCATTATGATTGCCCTCAAAAGGGCCGGTTGTATCTGTAAGATTAGATGTCCAGCGCACCCCCTCCCCTTATATTTGTTGTCAAGAGCCCCCCCACCATCAGAAGTTGAGTCTCCCACTCTCCCTTACATCACAGTGCACCCCCCTTTCCTTATGCTGCTGCTAAGAAGCTGGATGCATTGCTTGAAAACAGAAAGTACAGGGTCTGGAGGAGGACCAGAGGAGGGCTAGAGGAGAAGTGCAAGGGCCACATGAAATGGCCTGGAGGGCCGGATTCGGCCTATGGGCCTTGTGTTTGACACCTGTGGTCTATAGTATGCCTGTGAAAAAGTCTTTAAATAGCACAATCACCTGCCTGCCAGTAAATTAGGAAGAACTGATCTAGCTAAACTATACAGTGTATAAATATATGTACAACACCTGGGATGTATATATATCCTCTACACATTGTAACATTAACTGACTAGCCTGCCTGCTCTATCTACCTGCAAAAAAATTACACTCTCTGTGTCTCTCTCTGTCCTTTCTAACCAGCGCTGCAGGTGGCCTTTTATAGTGTGGGGCGTGTTCTAAACCCCCTGAGCCATAATTGGCCAAAGCCACCCTGGCTTTGGCCAATTACGGCTCTCTGTACTGATGGCGCTGTGATTGGCCAAGCATGCGGGTCATAGTGGCCAATCATAAGCCAGCCATGCCGCAGTGAATTATGGGCCGCGGCGCGTCGCTGGAATTTGGCGCGAACGACCCGTTTTGTTCGTATTTAGACGAACGAACGAACACGCGATGTTCGAGTCGAACGTGAGCTCGACTCGAATACGAAGCTCATCCCTAGTTACAGCACATGATTTCTTCTTGTTGATTGGTTGCTAGAGATTACTGTACAGTAATACTGCTCACTGATAGGTTGCTAGAGGTTACAGCACATCATAGCTTCCAACCGTCCCGGATTTCAAGGGACTGTCCCTGATTTGGAACAAGGTCCCGATGTCCCTATTTCCGGTCGGATTTATATACAGTAGTTGGATATAAAACACACTTTTTATCGTTTCAAAAAGTGTTTCTCAGTGCTAAACCTTTCATCAAAATTCTAAATTGCTGCACTTTCAAATCCAATATACATTTTATAATTCTCCTTTAAAGAGGGAGTGGCAGGGGGTGTGTCATATGCCTACATACTATTGCTTATAGGTGTCCTTTGTTCTCTCAAATTAGCCAACTCATCAGAAACTCCTACCTTCCGGTTTCTTCAAACTATCAGTAATTGGAGATTTTGACGAATTGCTGTTTGGACACAACTTCGGCAACCGAATAGAGTCCAGCGGGGCCGCTATTAGGAATTTTGGGGCCCCTTACACAGTTGCTGCAAGTTGCATTACACAGCACCATGGACCCCATTACATTACACAGCACCCTGCACCCTTTCGGCCCAGTTACATTACACAGCACCGCACCTCTGGACCCCTTTACATTACACAGCACCCTGCACCTCTGGGCCCCTTTACATTACACAGCACCCTGCACCTCTGGGCCCCTTTACATTACACAGCACCCTGCACCTCTGGGCCCCTTTACATTACACAGCACCCTGCACCTCTGGGCCCCTTTACATTACACAGCACCCTGCACCTCTGGGCCCCTTTACATTACACAGCACCCTGCACCTCTGGACCCCTTTACATTACACAGCACCCTGCACCTCTGGACCTCTTTACATTACACAGCACCGCACCTCTGGACCCCTTTACATTACATAGCACCGCACCTCTGGACCCCTTTACATTACATAGCACCGCACCTCTGGACCCCTTTACATTACACAGCCCCCACAGTTTGTTACACAGACACCCCCTAACAGTTCTGGACCCCCTGCATGTTACACAGACCTCCCTACAGTACAGCCACCCCTACATTATAGACCCCCTCTACAATACAGACCCCACCCTACATTACAGACCTCCCCCACAATACAGAACCCCTCTACATTTCAGACCCCCCATTACAATACAGAAACCCCTCCCCTTTAGACCCATCAAGTACCTCAGATCAGCGCGGGACTGCATGTCGGGTCCCCTCCCCCTGTGTAGACATAAAGGAGGAGGGGGAGGTGGCTTCACTCTGCTTGGCTGTGTGAGACAGCCAAGACTGATCAGATCATCAGAGATGCGGCCACTGTGCCAGAGAGAAGGGGATCCTTGCGGGTCCCGGTCCCCTGATGTGCCAACAGGTGTTACTTGAGTGCGGCTCCGACTGGGGGTGGGGGAGACGTGACATGTGGCCCGCGGGCCTATGGCCAGTTCGAGCCTGGCTGGGAGCAGTAGTCCACCATAAGACAGCCAGCATTAAAAGGACTTGACTTGAGCCCATAAAGAAATGACTGGGCTCAAATCGCACTGCAAATAATTGCATGCGTTTTAATTGCAAATAATTGCATGCGATGCATACTAGCCCATTATGCTTTTACTTTGCAGGGGGAAAAAAGTAGGGGGAAGTAAAACCCATCAGGTTTAATTTGCAATTCTGGTACAAGTTTTTTACTTGAATTTGTAGCTGAACCAGACCTAAAATCAGGACCATTTAAAATAAATAAACGAACTAAAAGTGGATGTCCGCTGAAAAAAAAAAAAAATATTAAAAGCCAGCAGCTACAAATACTGCAGCTGCTGACTTTTAATATCGGCACACTTACCTGTCCTGGAGCCCAGCGCCGTCCGCAGCAGAGGATCGCTCGTCACTCTGCCGCCCCCAGCCATCCTCGGCGAGGGAACTAGGAAGTGAAGCGCTCCGGCTTCACTGACCGGTTCCCTACGGCACATGCTGCGCCTGCTGATTGGCTCCCGCTGTGCTCTAGGAGCCGAATGTTCCCAGAACACAACGGGGGTGGGGGAGGGGCGACGTCCTGCCCGCAGACTGTGGCCGGAAGTGGGTGCAAATACCTGTCTTTATACAGGTATCTGCACCCCCTCCCCCCTGAAAGGTGTCAAATGTGACACCGGAGGGGGGGGGGGGGGGTTTCCGATCTGCCGGAGTTTCACTTTAGGGTGGAGCTCCACTTTAAAATAAAAATGGTAAATAATATAAAAACAATTATAGAATTGTAAAAAAAAAAAAAAAAACTATTGTAAATAATAATAAAAAAATTGTAAAAAAATATAATAAAAAACAATTGTAAATAATAATAAATAAAACGGTAATAAAAATAAAAAAAATTGTAAAAAAATAAAAATAATCATAAAACAAATTGTAAATAACAAAAAATAAATAAAATTGTAAAAAAAATTAAAAAATAACCATAAAATAAATTGTAAATAATAATAAAACCATAAATAAAATTGTAAAAAAAAATAATCATAAAATAAATTGTAAATAATGATAAAAAATAAATTAAATTGTAAAAAATAATAGTCATAAAATAAATTGTAAATAATAAAAAATAAATAAAATTGTAAAAAATAATAGTCATAAAATAAATTGTAAATAATAATAAAAAAAGTAAAAAAAAATGTATCAAAAATAAAATAGTAAAAATAAAAACTACTGACACTGTCTACTGCCCTACTGACACCAATTTCTGCCCTACTGACACTGGCAGTATATACTGTATACATATGCACACACATAGGTGTTTGATCTTTGGGGTGCACACCTATGACAGGGGGGTCTAATCCTTCACTGAGTCCCACTAAAAAAAAGTGGTGGCTTTCGATACAATGTAACGCTTCTTATGTGATCAGGAAAGAAAGGGCCGGAGTTTATCTTTGCTGTCTTTTGATGTACAAAGTAGAAAGATCATTCTAGATCTCATAACCAGAAAACTGGAAGCCGGTTGAATTGCGTTGCTTTCGCACGGCTCTACAATGCTGCCGGTTATAGAATAACCAAAATACTATAGGCGGTTCCTTATCCTGAATTTAGAAAGAAAAAGGTGAGAATTCGGGGGGGCGTTAGGCCCTACCTGCTCCCTTGTAGTGGAGGAACCTGTTGGAATTGTTGCAGACGGGAGCGGCATGTTCTTGCGAAACGCCTTTCACTGCCCGAGAGCCATGGAAGCGTCCCGGTCTCCAAGGCGATGACATCGAGACGACTGACGGAGAGGGGAAAGTGTGGCTTGGGTTTGTATGCTCTTTCCTGGAACACTGAGCACATTATACAAACTGGGGAGTGTTATGCTTGGCTTAGAAGAAGCCTCCGAATTCCAACTCACAGGCCAAGTTTAAATCACCGAACAACTCACTTGTGCCCATCGAACGCTTCGCCCGCCGCCATGTGACGTACCGCCGCCAATCCGGGATGTATACATGTCATCCATGAAGATGAACAAGAGCAACTTACAGAGGAAACACATTAGTAACGATGGAGGTTCTCTTTACAGCTGAAGGATAAAAGTAGTAGGACTACAAGCAAAACTTTTTTTTAACCCCTTGGAGCCGGCGCCTGCTGGACCTTTAACTGCCCCACATACATACAGTGGATATAAAAAAAAGTCTAAAATGTCAGGTTTCTGCAACGTAAAAAAAAATAAAAAAAATATGAGACAAAGATAAATCATTTCAGAACCTTTTCCACCTTAAAGGGGTTGTAAAGGTTTGTCTTTTATTTTCCAAATTGGTTCCTTTAAGCTCGTGCATTGTTGGTACACTTACATTTTCCTTCCATTTCCCTTTTAAATGTTTTTTTTTTCTTTGTTTGAATTTCTCACTTCCTGTTTCTCCTCAGTAAGCTTTCCACCATTATCCGAGTGGTGGAAAGTCATTTAGAACAGCTTACTGAGGAGGAACAGGAAGTGAGAAATTCAGCCAAAGAAAACAAAGAAAAAAAAAACATTTAGAAAGGAAATGGAAGGAAAAAAAGGTAAGTGAACCAACAATGCACGAGCTTAAAGGAACCTATTTAGAGAATAAAAAAATGAACCTTTACAACCCCTTTAACCACTTCAATACCGGGCATTTTCACCCCCTTCCTGTCCAGACCAATTTTTAGTTTTCAGCGCTGACACACTTTGAGTGATAATTGCGCGGTCATGCAGCACTGTACCCAAATGAAATCTCTTTGTTTTTTCTCCCCACAAATGTTTCTATTTTTTGCTTTAAACAAAGGAAGAGCGACAATTTAAACAAAAAAAATTTGATTTGATTTAACCACTTCAGCTTTCAACAGTTTTGTTGCGCTATACAAGTTACTCACTCAAAGACCAGAGCACTGTTTGCAATTAGGCACTGCGTCGCTTTAACTGACATTTGCGCGGTCGTGCGACGTGGCTCCCAAACAAAATTGGCGTCCTTTTTTTCCCACAAATAGAGCTTTCTTTTGGTGGTATTTGATCACCTCTGCGGTTTTTATTTTTTGCGCTATGAACAAAAATAGAGCGGCAATTTAAAAAAAAATATTTTTTTTTACTTTTTGCTATAATAAAATATCCCCTAAAATATATAATAAAACATTTGTTTTCCTCAGTTTAGGCCAGTATTCTTCTACATATTTTTGGTAAAAAAATAAAAAATGACTGTGAAAATGACAATGGCAGTGAAGGGGTTAACCACTAGGAGGCGCTAAGGGGTTAAGTGTGCCCTAAGGGAGTGATTCTTACTGTAGGGGGGCGTGGCTGTAGGTGTGACATCCCTGATCATTGTTCCCTATAAACAGGGAACAGACGATCAGCGACATTGCGACAGAGAAGAATGGGGAAGGTGTGTTTACACACACACACCTCTCCTAGTTCTTTAGCTCCTGTGACCCGATCACGGGACACCGGCGGCGATCGTGTCCGGGTCACGGAGCTTCGGACCGGGTCGCGAGTCCGATGGGATTTTGGTCCGATGGTGTGTACGCACATCAGACCAACAGACCACTTCAGCCTTGTCCGATGAAAACAGTCCGTTGGACATGTTTCCTCGGACATGTCTGATCGTGTGTACAGGGCCTAACAATTGCGTGGTCATGCAATGCTGTACCCAAATAAAATTTACGTCTTTTTTTTTTTTTTTTCACAATGTCACGTTTCCCAGCAAAAAAAAAATGCCATAAATCTTTCCCCTATTTTGTAGATGCTATAACTTTTGCGCAAACCAATCAATAAGTGCTTATTGCGATTTTTTTTTAATTTATTTTTTTATTAAAAATATGTAGAAGAATACATATCGGCCTAAAATCGACCTAAAATTGTGATCTTTATTAACTTAAGGATCTCCTAACGCCGATATACATGAACAGAATGGCACGGCTGGGCTCTTAAAGGCGATGTACAGGAACGTGCCTGTGCCCAGCCGTGCCATTCTGTTCATGTATATCGGCGTTAGGAGGTCCTTAAGTTAATAAATATCACAATTTTAGGTCGATTTTAGGCCGATATGTATTCTTCTACATATTTTTAATAAAAAATAAAATAAAAATAAAAAATAAAAATCGCAATAAGCACTTATTGATTAACTTTTGCGCAAACCAATCAATAAGTGCTTATTGCGATTTTTATTTTTTATTTTTATTTTATTTTTTATTAAAAATATGTAGAAGAATACATATCGGCCTAAAATCGACCTAAAATTGTGATATTTATTAACTTAAGGACCTCCTAACGCCGATATACATGAACAGAATGGCACGGCTGGGCACAGGCACGTTCCTGTACATCGCCTTTAAGAGCCCAGCCGTGCCATTCTGTTCATGTATATCGGCGTTAGGAGGTCCTTAAGTTAATAAATATCACAATTTTAGGTCGATTTTAGGCCGATATGTATTCTTCTACATATTTTTAATAAAAAAATAAATTAAAAAAAAATCGCAATAAGCACTTATTGATTGGTTTGCGCAAAAGTTATAGCATCTACAAAATAGGGGAAAGATTTATGGCATTTTTTTTTTGCTGGGAAATGTGACATTGTGAAAAAAAAAAAAAAAAGAAGGACGTAAATTTTATTTGGGTACAGCGTTGCATGACCACGCAATTGTTAGGCCCTGTACACACGATCAGACATGTCCGAGGAAACATGTCCAACGGACTGTTTTCATCGGACCAGGCTGAAGTGGTCTGTTGGTCTGATGTGCGTACACACCATCGGACCAAAATCCCATCGGACTAGAACGCGGTGACGTAGAACACAACGACGTGATAAAAAAAACGAAGTTCACTGCTTCCAAGCATGCGCCGACTTGATTCTGAGCATGCGTGGGTTTTTGGTCCGATGATTTCGTGTACTAACCATTGAACATGTCCGACGGACAGGTTTCTAAGCATGTTTGGAAACTTTTGTCCGCTGGAAAATGGTCCGATAGGCCGTACACACGATCGAACTTGTCCGCTGAAACTGGTCTGCGGACCAGTTTCAGCGGACATGTTCGATCGTGCGTATGCGGCCTCAGTTAAAGTAACGCAGTGCCTGGTCATGAAGAGGGGTAAACCCTCCTGGAGCTGAAGTGATTACAAAGGTTTAGAATTCCGCGATGTGGGATGGGGCTTACAGTCACACTATCACAGCGGTCACATGATCGGAAAGTAATTAATATGTGTTCAGGTTTAAAGGGATGAGGTGGCAACCCCTTCTGGGAACCAGGGTCTTAAATAGGCTCTGGCCGACCCAAGATGGCTGCAAGAATCAAATGAAGCTGCAGAATCCAATTGGATAGCTCCCCCAGTGACCCAGGAGACCATAGAAGGAACCATGTTCCTCTTGACTTCCTCTTCCAACTGTAATGCTGCTGTGGATGAGCGCCACCTACAGTGGAGAAAGTAGACTGCACAGTAAATCTGTGGATCAATATGAAAATGGCTTGCTCGAGTCATTGCATACACGTCACCATGAATCTACTTCCTCCATCATAGAACAATATAAGTACTACGTTGCAGCGCGCGTCTTTTTAGAAAAGAGACTTATAGGGGTCTCTTATATAGAAGGAGTCCTCGTTGGCAGCAATAAAGCCCAACAGTGATTGGAGAATAATACAGACCCGGGGCCTCGGACTTGTAAGATAATGGCCGTGTTTTACATCATAAACAACACGTGAAAGACATTTACGGCGTGTAAAACAAGCTGTGTGAGCCTGGGGGAGCCGTAATCTCACACCACCTTCTTCTCTCTAAACAATTAGCCAGAGATGGCGTCTCGGGACTTCTGTGAATGAGCCGAATAACTGATCACTTTACAAGACAATCCTCTCACTCCGGAGACAACGAGCTCGGCATATAGAGAATTTGTACAGCCGACATAGAATGTTAAAAGGGAATCTATAGTTCTCCATATCTGTAGGTTAAAGTGGAACTCCACTCTCTCACTCAACACTGACGCTTTATAATCCTCAAGCTGCTAACATTAGTGAATAGATAGGAACGTATATTGTATTTACTCCTTTTACACTTTTTCTTTTTTTATTATTTAATTTTTTTTTACACATCTTCAGTTGCTTCCTGGTTTCTGGCCTAGGCGAATTATGTCATACACCCCGGGAGTCTTAATGAAAGGAGGAGCTCTTTAACCACTTTAGCCCCGGACCATATTGCTGTCCAAAGACCAGAGCACTTTTTGTGATTCGGCACTGCGTCGCTTTAACTGACAATTGCGCGGTCGTGCGACATGGCTCCCAAACAAAATTGGCGTCCATTTTTTCCCACAAATAGAGCTTTCTTTTGGTGGTATTTGATCATCTCTGCGGTTTTTATTTTTTGCGCTATAAACAAAAATAGAGCGACAATTTGGAAAAAAATGCAATATTTTTTACATTTGGCTATAATAAAAATCCCAAAAAAGATATAAAAAAACATTTTTTTTCCTCAGTTTAGGCCGATACGTATTCTTCTACATATTTTTTGTTAAAAAAAAAAAATCGCAATTAGCGTCTATTAATTGGTTTGCGCAAAATTTATAGCGTTTACAAAAAAGGGGGTCGTTTTATGGCATTATTATTATTATTTTTTTTACTAGTAATGGCGGCGATCAGCGTTTTTTTTCGGTACTGCAATATTATGGCGGACGCATCGGACACTTTTGACACATTTTTGGGACCATTGGCATTTTTATAGCGATCAATGCTATAAAAATGCATTGGATTACTATAAAAATGCCATTGGCAGTGAAGGGGTTAACACTAGGGGGCAGGGAAGGGGTTAAGTATGTTCCTGGGTGTGTTCTAACTGTATGGGGGGGGGGGTGGCCTCACTAGGGGAAATCACTGATCTTCTGTCCATACATTGTACATTGCTAAAGGGAGGACGTAGAGCTACGTGCTCCCGCGTAGCAGTGCCACCGTCCCTCAGTAATATGACGGCGGGCGGTCAGCAATTAGTTAACTGCTTCCCGACCAGCCGCCGCAGTTATACGGTGGCAGGTCGGCTCTGCTGGGCGAGATCACGTAGCTATACGTCATCTTGCCGAGCAGCCAATAGGGGTGCACGCGCGCCCCCCGCTCGCCCAACTCCTGTGCGCGTGCGCACTAGTAAAAATACAAATATTAATAAAACTGCCATAAACGCACGCGGGGGGTCATGTTCACCGCCGGGCACCCGCGATCGCTTGTTACAGAGCGAGAACCCAGGAGCTGTGGGCATAGCTCCCAACTGTCCCTGATTTTGAGGGACTGTCCCTAATTTGGAGCAATGTCCCTCATTCCTCCTCATTTGTCCGTCATTTTGGTCTGATCTCTATATTTGTATATAAAATGCACTTTTTATCTTTCAAAAAGTGTTTTCCAGCACCAAACTTTTCATTTGATTTCTAAATTGCTGCATTTGTAAATTCCAAAAGCCAATATAAAAGGAAGAGTAGTGGTAAAAAAAAAGCACTTGTGGGTTTAACCAATCTTGTTTTTTTTTTTTGGACATTTCTCCTTTAAGGGGGCGTAGCAAGGGGTGTGTCCTATGCCTGCATACTTTTACTGCTAGGTGTCCCTCATTCCCATCTTAAAAAGGTGGGAGGTATGGCTGTGTGTGTAAACACAAAGCTCCCGGTCCTGTCAGGGGAGAAATGCCTGATCTTCTGTTCATACAATGTATGAACAGCGACAGGGCCGATCCTAGGGTCACAGGAGCCCTCACTGGGTGCAGAAATATTTCTGGCGCCCCCGCATGGCCGTCATCATTTTACTCCTCCCCTTAACAAATGTTTCTATGGCAGTGACTCAACCACAGAGATGCTCCCCCACAAAGCCTTCATTACCCCGGGATCCTTACATGATCTCTTAACAATAAACAAAATACTGGAAGAGAAGCAGAGTACTTTATTGGGACCTGGAGGGGGCCTCTGTGATGGACACAGAGAGGGCTTCTGTTAGAGGGTCTGTTAGATGTTCGGCGCCCCCACCTCTGCAGGCGCCTGGGTGCAATGCACCCTGTGCACCCTGCCTAGGATCGGCCCTGAACAGCGATCTGTCATTTCCCCTAGTCAGTCCCCTCCCCCTTCAGTTAGAACACACCCAGGGAATATACTTAACCCCTTCCCCGCCCCCTAGTGTTAACCCCTTTCCCTGCCAGTGGCATTTTTATAGTAATTAATGCATTATTATAGCACTGATCGCTGTAAAAATGCCAATGGTCCCAAAAATGTGTCAAAAGTATCCGCCATAATGTCGCAGTACAGAAAAAAAGAAAAATCACTGATCGCCGCCATTACTAGTAAAAATAAAAATATTAATAAAACTGCCATAAATCTATCCCCTATTTTGTAAACGCTATAACTTTTGCGCAAACCAATGAATAAACGCTAATCCGGGGTCCGGGGCTGAAGTGGTGAAACACACCCTCCTGCCTGCATGCTGGAGCTAAGGGCATGTGGATTCCAAAAAGATTTGTAATATAAATATACCTTCCGATCTATTTAGCATAGCTCCCAACTGTCCCCGATTTCCAGGGAATTACCCTGATTTGGAGCAATGTCCCTCTGTCCCTCTTTCCTCCTCATTTTGGTCTGATCTATAGAGTTGTATATAAAATGCACTTTATATCTTTCAAAAAGTGTTTTCCAGCACTAAACTTTTCATTCAATTTCTAAATTGCTGCATGTGTAAATTCCAAAAGCCAATATAAAAAGGAAGAGTAAAAAAAGTAGTGGTAGTAAAAAAAGAAAAAAAAAGAAAGACTATTTTCAGAGCCGATGCTATGGTAAATTTAGAGGGAGTTCAGAGAGGTAGTTGGCTCTGAACCTGTTTATTTTGTTAAATTTGGGGCCTCTGTTTCAGTTTGGCTGTACTGTGTTGTGCATACTGTCGTTGCCTGGGGTACTCACTTCCACCCAGACCGACAGGTGGCAGCAGTGGGGTCAAGCATGTGAGAAAATGTGTTCTGGTCTGATGAAACCAAGGTTGAACTTTTTGGCCATAATTCCAAAAGATATGTTTGACACAAAAACAATACGGCACATCACCAAAAGAACACCATACACACTGTGAAGCATGGTGGTGGCAGCATCATGCTTTGGGGCCGTTTTTCTTCAGCTGGAAAAGGGGCCTTAGTCAAGGTAAAAGGGAATTATGGACAGTTCCAAATACCAGTCAATATTGGCACAAAACCTTCAGGCTTCTGCTAGAAAGCTGAACATGAAGAGGAACTTGATCTTTTAGCATGAGAATACCAATGATGGGACACTATTCCTCCCACTAACACCAATGATGGGGTCAATATTCCTCCCACTTACACCAATGATGGGACACTATTCCTCCCACCGATACCAATGACGGGACACTATTCCTCCCCACTGATAACAATGATGGGACACTATTCCTCCCCACTGATACCAATGACGGTTCACTGTTCCTCCCCACTGATACCAATGATGGGACACTATTCCTCCCACTGACACCAATGATGGGACACCATTCCTCCCCACTGATACCAATGATGGGACACTATTCCTTCCACTGATACCAACGATGAGGCGCTATTCCTCCCACTGATACCAACGATGAGGCACTATTCCTCCCACTGATACCAACGATGAGGCACTATTCCTCCCACTGATACCAACGATGAGGCACTATTGCACCCCCTGACACCAATAATGGATCACTATCGCACCCCCTGACACCAATAATGGATCACTATCGCACCCCCTGACACCAATGATGGAGCACTATTCCTCTCACTGACACCAATGATGGAGCACTATCGCACCCCCTGACACCAATGATGGAGCACTGTTCCTCTTCCTACGGACTACAAATTATGTGTACATTTTTTACTCCCACTGACCATCAAGCCTACATTCTGAAGGACAGTACACTGGAACTTTGCCTAGAAAAAGTTTTGAGACCCCTAGGTAGAAGATGCTGGACATCGTCCTGCCAGAAAACGAGGCAGGTTCTGACTGCTTCTAATGCAGATTGCGAGAAGCTCACAGAGTGCAATGGTACACATGCTAGGCCCGAAAAGTATACCTTGAAGAAAAGGCCAATAAAGAACAATCCGTCCCCCTCTGAACTTGCTTGCTCGATTCTCTAGAGTAGACCAGGGCTTGACAAATTTGCTTTGAATTTGGTAGGACTCAGTGATGAGCCCCAGTGTTGTTACTAGGGTTGGTATCACCCCCCCCTCCACCAACTACAGACCCCCCCTCTTTCATTAAAGACCCACCCACTAAGTACAGACCCCCCTCCCACAGTATAGATCCCCCTCACTAAATACAGACACTGATCAAAGCCCAGGCGCCAGGGTGAAATTTCTAGTCGCATTGGCGACCTGGCGCCTGGGATTTGTCGAGCCCTGCTTCTAGACTACTTGACCTCTCCATATCTCCAGTCCAACACGCTATCCTGCAGACCCAATCCAAATTCCAGTATGTTGCTTTGCTTATGGAAATCATAACCTATAGCCAATATCATTTTTTTTTTTTGCTCTACTAATTTATTTGATCTATAAAACAAATTAGGTCCTTGTTTGCCCATGTCTCCTCGTTAATTTGCAGTCTCCTGAAAGCCAGTGGAAATGATGACAAGTTGGAGGCTATGATAACGCAGAGAAATAATTAGTCTGAATGCTGTCTGAGGGTAGAAATTAAGGAATACAATGCATGTTGGGGCATGTTTTCGTGAAGAAGAAAAAATAAATAAAGATAGGAGACTGTTAATTACCGGAAGGTTTTGTTGACAAAGTTGGGACTACTGGGAGAATAATAAGTGGAAATAAAAAAGAAAATGGAGCTCTAATCACACGTTGTTACCTACCATGTTACAGATGAATAATGGAAGACGACGCACCGCCCGCTGGTCATTAGAATAGAACCGATACGGCAAGGTTTGTGATTTTACATGCTTAAAAAAACGCTCATGTATTTATCACTATTATGCAAATGATGAAAAGCACTTTTTATGACGATTTAAATATTACGATCTTTATTCAATCATAGGCAATACAGCTGCATCCATAATGCCCCCACCCAGGGACCACCGCCTCATTAACACGTTTCACCAAAAATGGCCTGCTCACATCCCTGAGACCAAGCCATTTTTTTGGTGAAACACGTTAAGGAGGCGGTGGTCCCTGGGTGGGGGCATTATGGATGCAGCTGTATTGCTTATGATTGAATAAAGATGACTGGAAGATTATATACCTTTTATTCATCTATATCAGTGATGTCCAAACTGCAGCCCAGAGGACAAATGTGGCCCTTTACTTGCCTTTATCCAACCGTTGGGGCACCATTCTTCCCACGGATACGAGTCACTATTCCTGATGAGGTACCAATCTTCCCACTGACACCATTTCTCTCACTGACACCAACGTTAGGGCACCATTCTTCCCACTGATATGAGGCACTATTCCTGAGGAGGTTCTATTCTTTCCACTGGCACCAACAATAGGGCACAATTTCTTTCACTGACACCATCATCAGGGCACCGTTTCTCCCACTGACACAAACGTTAGGGCACCATTCTTCCCACTGATATGAGGCACTATTCCTGGTGAAGCACCATTTTACCCGCTGACACCATAGATGAGGTACCATTCCTCCCACTTACACCATCAATAGGGCCCCATTTCTCCCACTGACACCATCAGTAGGGCACCATTTCTCTCACTGACACCATCAGTAGGGCACCATTTCTTCCACTGACACCATCAGTAGGGCCCCATTTCTTCCACTGACACCATCAGTAGGGCCCCATTTCTCCCACTGACACCATCAGTAGGGCACCATTTCTCTCACTGACACCATCAGTAGGGCCCCATTTCTTCCACTGACACCATCAGTAGGGCCCCATTTCTCCCACTGACACCATTAGTAGGGCCCCATTTCTCCCACTGACACAAACGTTAGGGCACCATTCCTCCCACTGATTATGAGGCACTATTCCTGATGAAGCACCATTTTGCCCGCTGACACCATAGATGAGGTACCATTCTTCCCACTGACACCATCAATAAGATACCATTACTCCCATTGATACCATCAATAGGGCACCATTTCTCCCACTGACACCATCAATAGGGCACCATTTCTCCCACTGACACCATCAGTAGGGCACCATTTTTCTCACTGACACCATCAGTAGGGCCCCATTTCTTCCACTGACACCATCAGTAGAGCCCCATTTCTCCCACTGACACCATCAGTAGGGCCCCATTTCCCTCACTGACACCAACGTTAGGGCAACATTCTTCCCACTAATATGAGGCACTATTCCTGAGGAGGTTCCATTCTTCCAACTGGCACCATTTTGCCCGCTGACACCATAGATGAGGTACCATTCCTCCCACTGACACCATCAATAGGGCACCATTTCTCCCACTGACACCATCAATAGGGCACCATTTCTCTTACCGACACCAACGTTAGAGCAACATTCTTCCCACTAATATTAGGCACTATTCCTGAGGAGGTTCCTTTCTTCCAACTGGCACCATTTTGTCCGCTGACACCATAGATGAGGTACCATTCCTCCCACTGACACCATCAATAGGGCACCATTTCTCCAACTGACACCATCAGTAGGGCCCCATTTCTCCCACTGACACCATCAGTAGGGCCCCATTTCTCCCACTGACACCATCAGTAGGGCCCCATTTCTCCCACTGACACCATCAGTAGGGCCCCATTTCTCCCACTGACACCAAAGTTAGGGCACCATTCTTCCCACCGATATGAGGCACGATTTCTGATGAAGCACCATTTTGCCCGCTGACACCATAGATGAGGTACCATTCCTCCCACTGACACCATCAATAGGGACCTATTTCTCCCACTGACACCATCAATAGGGCACCATTTCTCACACCGACACCAACGATTGGGCACTATTCCTTCCACCAATACCAATGATGAGGCAACTTTTTAATCCCACAGACCACCAAGCTTGAGACATAGTCTATTCCCACTAACATGGAGTAGTTTCTACTCCTGCTGGCCACAGTCCATCCCGGTGAAGTCTGAACAACAGTAAACTGGCTCTTTGTTTAGAAAGTTTGGAGACCCCCGTCTGTCCACGCATGGTGGTCTTGGGATATCTATATGGATGTCACAACACTTTCTCTAATCCACGCTTTCCAAAACTGAACTCAAAATCACAACTATCAGTCCCTCCTTCGCATGCCAGGGTACTTTGTGTAATCCTGGACTCTGAACTCTCCCTACAGCCCCACATCCAATCATTGTCCATATCTTGTTGCCTAAACCTCCATAACATCTCCAAAATAAGCCATTTCTTATCCAAACAACAGCACAGAGCTACTCATTCACTCCCTTGTTATCTCTCACCTTGACTATTGCAACAACCTCCTTATAAGCCTACCATTGCACAGGCTATCCTGCCTTCAAACTGAAGATGTAGACTCACACCACCATAGGATAAGGTGACCAGATTTTTTAAATGAAATCCGGGGACATATTTATTTTTTACTAGTAATGGCAGCAATCAGCGACTCTCTGCCCATCGCCCCCACCTTACAGCCTCTCAAGTCTTACTCTTCGGGCCCCGGCTACTACTGGATGGGGAGTGGAGGAAGATCACTCCACTAAGGGATGGCAATGAGATAGGCAGGTGGCTGGCCAGGATTTGAGCCAGGGCAGAAGAACATGCAAGCAAAACTGAATGGGCATGCGCTCGAAACTGAAGAAATATTCCTTCCGCTCTGACCAGCACATGATCATCAGAAAGGGGCACAGATAATGAAAAAAAATACACAACCCTAAGCTAGTAGGCACGGCGGAGCGGGGGTGTTTGATTCAATTTTTTTTATTTTAATTCTGCACTGACTGCCTTTGAAATTGCCCCTGCCCCCTATTAAATCCAATCTGGGGACAAAACCAGGGACAGACTTGGTCCGGGGACAGTGTCCTCAATCAGGGGACTGTCCCCTGAAACTGGGGATGTCTGGTCACCCTACCATAGGACAGCTGGACTGTTTCCCACCATCTCCCTCCTGGCTCTCTCTCAGGAACTTCTCCCGAACCAACTTGACCCCTGAACTTTAACTTCAGGCCTCCCAGCTAAGCCTAGCTGGGACCTCGGTGTCTTCCTAAATAATTCTTCTAGGATCTCACCCCAGGGATCTCCTCCTGAAGGATTGGACTCAGGAACTCTGCACACTGCTTTCCAGGCTTCAGACTATTTATGAGTTCTCTCACCACCTACTGGGCACACCTACCCAGGGATTGGCTAGAAAGCTATAAATATTCAGGCTGTATTCCCCATCCCTCCTCTCACTATGATTCTAGAATCCTCTAGAACAGGGGTATCAAACTCAATTTCATTGCGGGCCGCATCAGCATTATGATTGCATTATGATTGCCCTCAAAAGGGCCAGTTGTATCTGTAATAATACATGTCCAGAGCACCTCCCCCCCCCTTACATCATATGGCAAGTGCCCCCCACCATCAGAAGTCAAGAGTCCCCCACCCTGCCTTACATCACAATTTACCCCCCTTACCTTGTGCTGCTGCTGGGAAGAAGCTGGGGCATTGCTGGGAAGCAGAAAGTGCATGGTTTGGAGAAGGAGATAAAGAAGGGCTGGTGCTCTCCTGCAGCTGCAGGGGAGGTGGGAGGTCCACATGAAATGGCATGGCCTTGTGTTTGACACATGTGCTCTAGAAGACAGGGGGAAGTAATAGAGCAGCAGCCTATGAAACACTGAGCAGCCCTAAATAATCAACCCCTGCCCCTCCGATTACAGAGGAGCTAGCTACATTTACCTAGCAGCCTACTCTACACTAAGAGGGAGGGTGCCACATAAAAAAAATATAAAAAGAAACACAGCTGAAATCTTGAAATCCCTCATATTACAGATTCCTGGAACTTAGCACTAAGATCCCACAACATAGTGCCTAATAGATTTGAGAAACTTTCAGGTGGTTTAACTCTGAAGCATCATTTAACAACATCTACCAAAAACTGAAAGAGACGTTTGGGCTGGATCGACCCTTGTTGACATGGGTTTGGAAAATTAGGAACCCAGGCTGGAGGGTGCATAAAAGCATCCTAATATATATTTCTTCCCATCTACAAACACCTACATTAAAAAAAAAAAAAAAAAAAAAAAAAAAAATTATATATTAGGGCTGTGGAGATGAAAGATTAATTCCTCGATTAATCGTTAATTTTTTTTGGTTGATCAAAATTCTTTTGATCAGTACTAGGGGTGCAACGGATCGTAAATGATACGTGATCCAAACGGGTCACCATATGCAGATTGGCACACCACTTGATCCGTGGAGCTCTGCTGCTGCCTCGGCCATAGGAAAGGCAGCGGCTTCGGCCTAGCTCCCGGATCGATGTCCATCTTGATCCACCCGGCGGCAGGCCTAGGTGAGCCTAGAGCGGCGCGCTGACATCATCACCCTTCTCTGGTAAGACTAAGCAAGCACTAATCTTCCTATACAGTGGGGGAGAGGTGGACCATATTACAGTGGGGGGAAGATGTCAGTGGGGGGGAGATGGGGATATTACAGTGGGGGGGAGATGTCTGTGGATATTACAGTGGGGGGGGAGATGTCTGTGGATATTACAGTGGGGGGGAGGTGTCTGTGGATATTACAGTGGGGGGGAGGTGTCTGTGGATATTACAGTGGGGGGAGGTGTCTGTGGATATTACAGTGGGGGGGAGGTGTCTGTGGATATTACAGTGGGGGGGGAGGTGTCTGTGGATATTACAGTGGGGGGGGGGGGGAGGTGTCTGTGGATATTACAGTGGGGGGGGGAGTGGGGGATGTCTGTGGATATTACAGTGGGGGGGGAGATGTCTGTGGATATTACAGTGGGGGGGGAGATGTCTGTGGATATTACAGTGGGGGGGAGGTGTCTGTGGATATTACAGTGGGGGGAAATGTCTGTGGATATTACAGTGGGGGGAGGGAGATGTCTGTGGATATTACAGTGAGGGAGATGTCTGTGGATATTACAGTGGGGGGGGGGAGATGTCTGTGGATATTACAGTGGGGGGAGGGAGATGTCTGTGGATATTACAGTGGGGGGAGGGAGATGTCTGTGGATATTACAGTGGGGGGGAGGGAGATGTCTGTGGATATTACAGTGGGGGGAGGGAGATGTCTGTGGATATTACAGTGGGGGGAGGGAGATGTCTGTGGATATTACAGTGGGGGGAGGGAGATGTCTGTGGATATATTACAGTGGGGGGAGGGAGATGTCTGTGGATATTACAGTGGGGGGAGGGAGATGTCTGTGGATATTACAGTGGGGGAGGGAGATGTCTGTGGATATTACAGTGGGGGGGGGAGATGTCTGTGGATATTACAGTGGGGGGGGGAGGTGTCTGTGGATATTACAGTGGGGGGGAGGTGTCTGTGGATATTACAGTGGGGGGGAGTTGTCTGTGGATATTACAGTGGGGGAGGGAGATGTCTGTGGATATTACAGTGGGGGGAGGTGTCTGTGGATATTACAGTGGGGGGGAGGTGTCTGTGGATATTACAGTGGGGGGAAGATGTCTGTGGATATTACAGTGGGGGGAGGGAGATGTCTGTGGATATTACAGTGGGGGGAGGGAGATGTCTGTGGATATTACAGTGGGGGAGATGTCTGTGGATATTACAGTGGGGGGAGGGAGATGTCTGTGGATATTACAGTGGGGGGAGGGAGATGTCTGTGGATAATACAGTGGGGGGAGGGAGATGTCTGTGGATATTACAGTGGGGGGAGTGGGGGAGATGTCTGTGGATATTACAGTGGGGGGAGGGAGATGTCTGTGGATATTACAGTGGGGGGAGGGAGATGTCTGTGGATATTACAGTGGGGGAGGGAGATGTCTGTGGATATTACAGTGGGGGGAGGGAGATGTCTGTGGATATTACAGTGGGGGGAGGGAGATGTCTGTGGATATTACAGTGGGGGAGGGAGATGTCTGTGGATATTACAGTGGGGGAGGGAGATGTCTGTGGATATTACAGTGGGGGAGGGAGATGTCTGTGGATATTACAGTGGGGGGAGGGAGATGTCTGTGGATATTACAGTGGGGGGAGGGGGTCTGGGAGAGAGATGTCTGTGGATATTACAGTGGGGGGGGGAGAGGTGTCTGTGGATATTACAGTGGGGGGGAGATGTCTGTGGATATTACAGTGGGGGGGATGTCTGTGGATATTACAGTGGGGGGGGATGTCTGTGGATATTACAGTGGGGGGGGATGTCTGTGGATATTACAGTGGGGGGGATGTCTGTGGATATTACAGTGGGGGGGGAGTGGGGGGGGGATGTCTGTGGATATTACAGTGGGGGGGGATGTCTGTGGATATTACAGTGGGGGGGGGGATGTCTGTGGATATTACAGTGGGGGGGGGGAGTGGATATTACAGGGGGGGGGATGTCTGTGGATATTACAGTGGGGGGGGACAGGGGGGGGGATGTCTGTGGATATTACAGTGGGGGGGGGAGTGGGGGGGGGTGTGTCTGTGGATATTACAGTGGGGGGGGATGTCTGTGGATATTACAGTGGGGGGGGATGTCTGTGGATATTACAGTGGGGGGGGATGTCTGTGGATATTACAGTGGGGGGGGATGTCTGTGGATATTACAGTGGGGGGGGATGTCTGTGGATATTACAGTGGGGGGGGAGTGGGGGGGGATGTCTGTGGATATTACAGTGGGGGGGGAGATGTCTGTGGATATTACAGTGGGGGGGGGAGATGTCTGTGGATATTACAGTGGGGGGGAGATGTCTGTGGATATTACAGTGGGGGGGGAGATGTCTGTGGATATTACAGTGGGGGGGGAGATGTCTGTGGATATTACAGTGGGGGGGGAGATGTCTGTGGATATTACAGTGGGGGGAGATGTCTGTGGATATTACAGTGGGGGGAGATGTCTGTGGATATTACAGTGGGGGGGAAGATGTCTGTGGATATTACAGAGGGGGGGAAGATGTCTGTGGATATTACAGAGGGGGGAAGATGTCTGTGGATATTACAGTGGGGGGGGGGGAGAGATGTCTGTGGATATATTACAGTGGGGACTATATATGGTGGCGTTCCGAAAAATGTATGTGTATTATAATTAATCGAAATTAGTCGATAAAAAAAAAAAGAAAATATTGATTAATCGAACACGAAAATTTTAATCAGTAACAGCCCTTATATATATATAATTTTTTTTACACACACTGTAGTGTCTAAAGTAAATACAATAAATGACTAGGCTGACAACACAGCCTGAACACCTGCCTCCATGCTTGTGTGCCTCCCGAGGTGCCAACTCCCAGGGTGCTCCTCCTTCTACAATCATCAGAGAGACAATTAATTTCACTAGATACAGCCGGGGCAGCAAAGAGAATTGAATCTCCAGATGTAAATCACACAGAACAAGATGTTCTCACACGTCGAGGGGATAAGACGCATAAAAACCTTAAACGCTTAAAGTGTTACCATAGCCAATATTTGTTTTAGTGTTGGATAGAGTAGGTAACAGTTAGAACCTCCATTGGGTTTTTTATTGCCGTCCCCATCTCTGTTGGGTCTTGGAGACCACAGTCACCCGGACAGGCAGTTATTGGAAATCCAACATTTAACAGTTGTCACCAGAACAGGAGACATTGGTTCCGAAGAGAACTGTCTAAGCCAAGTACAGGTGCGACCGAGTGTCTGTGCGGTTTTCGCGTGTTTCCCGCACGTCACATGAAGGGCAGATCATTCATGTCAATGGACTGCCCTATGCACAGGAAATGTGGAAAAGAAGTTCTTGACCCTTTTCCAAAAATTCTTCATTTGGCAGATGCATGGGGTGGGGGGACCACCACGCGTCTACTAAAGGGCAGCACATCGTTTGTGCGCAGGGCCGTCTTTAATATTGATTGGACCCTGGGCAATGATTTCTTGCCCCCCCCCCCCATGCAATTTTGCTCTCCACCTGCTCGGAGACATACAATAAATTTCAGCTAGACTTAAAATCAGTTTACTGCATCAGATCAGGCAGTGATTGCGATTGGTTGCTAGAGGTTACAGCATATCATTACCACTTAGTGACTGGTTGCTAGAGGTTACAGCACACATTACAGCTCACTGATTAGTTGCTAGAGGTTACAGCATGTGAGTTTTGCTTGTTGATTGGTTGCTAGAGATTACAGCACATCATCTCTTCACTGCAGGGGCATGATATACATATGAATGCCGCCTTTATTTACATATCAATGCTACTGGCCACCGCTATTTACATATAAATGTCCCTGTTATTTGCATATCAATGCCGTTTATTTACATGTAAACACAGGGTCTGCCGGTGAGTCATCTGTACACAACAATAGGGCAGAGCTGGGCAGCATTAGTAGCAGCACGTCACACTAAGATATCGGGACACAGCACAGGACTAAAACTTCAAGGGACAAGGGAATTTAAACTGGGATAGGCAGCAGATTTGGGCCCCACAACAATGACAGGGCCATGCCTTTAAAGACAGCCCTGTTTGTGCATCTCAGCAAAGCACAATTTTACATGCATTCCCAACACGTAGTAGTAGGAATCTTGACTAAAATGAAGCTCCCTCACTTTAGGGGGATATTCCCTTAATTATTTTTGTTTATCCAGGACAGGAAATGAAATGAAGGGAAATCTCCTCCATCGGACACAAAATCTAGACAAAAAAAATAAACAGTTCCGGTTTGACTCCACCAGCCTCCTCAGTGTACCATACAACGGTTGATGTGCCTATTTGGTACATGATGACACAGAGGCCCCGCCCACAGACCCAAGCTTTGGACGGAGGAGAAGAGCGCCAGAGTGAGAGGTCAGGAAGGTAAATCAGCCTACCACGATCCCCTAAACATAATGAGCAATTAACCCTTGCAGTGTTGGAGGGTGGCCACTGTAAGGGTGGATTTTTATTTTTTATATTTCCCTTGAGTTAGGCTTTAACCTCCACCTACAGAAAGGATTCTTTACCGTAAATGCGAAATAGACTTCTTCAGGAACGGTTTCTAGTCGACTATCTACATAGTATGTAGTATGCCTACATAACGCTTGACAGGTTTTTAAATGCACAAAATATAACTGGCTATTAAATTATACGAACGATCATCCTAGATCAGCCATTTCTCCACCATGGTTCCTCCAGGGATTGCTAGAAGTTCCTAGAGCTGCAGCCGATAGACCTCCCATCTAATGGTGCCTGCATAGTCCCGGGTCCAACACCATTTGGCAGACCATGAGGCATGGCACCAATGGGCTTCGTAGTGTGCATATTGTCCTAGGGTGCATATTGACCACCACTGTTATGGGCGCTTCTTCCCCACTGACCACCAATCAGAGTAGTGGAGAGGGGATCGACATCCTTACCCCTGGCTACCTGTTCTACTTTCTCTACTGCAGATGGCACTCTTCCACAACGGCACTGCAGTTGGAAAAGAAAGTCAAGAGGAACATGGTTTCTCTATGGATTTCCTGGGTCTCTGAGGATGCGATCCAATTAACCACTTAAGGACCCCTTCACGCCGATATACTCCGGCAGAATGGCACGGCTGGGCACAAGCACGTACCTGTACGTCCTCTTTAAGAGCCCAGCCGTGGGGTCGCGAACGCGCTGCCGGCCCGGTCCTAAGCTCCGTGACCGCGGACATGATCGCCGCCGGTGTCCTGAGATCGGTCACAGGAGCTGAAGAACGGGAAGAGGCAAGCGTAAACACACCTTCACCGTTCTTCGTTGTGGCAATGTCAGTGATCGCCTGTTCCCTGATATAGGGAAAGACGATCACTGACGTCATGCGTCCAGCCCCGCCCCCTACAGTTAGAAACACATATGAGGTCACACTTAACCCCTACAGCGCCCCCTAATGATTAAAGTGGTTGTAAACCCACTTTTTTTACTTTTACCTATAGGTAAGCCTATAATAAGGCTTACCTATAGGTAAGGAGAATATCTCCTAAACCTGCATGGTTTAGAAGATATTTCCCTAGCAATGCGCCGCTGATTGCAGTGAGGCATGCACAGGGGGGATCTACGGCGAAAGGACCGGCTGCCGCCGGACCCTGCCGAATTTAAATCTCCCGCGTGCATGTGCGGGAGTGACGTCATCGTCGCTCCAGCCAATCACATCGCTGGAGCGGCGATACTCGGAAGACACGCTGAGTCAAGATGATATCTCGCTCGGCGTGGACCAGGTAAGTTCTACACCCCTCGTTCCCAGGTAAGTATTTCATAATGAGCTAATATGCGGTGCATATTAGCTCATTATGACTTTTGCCCTGCAGTACTAAAAAAATAATTATTAATGAAAATGCCATAAAACTATCCCCTATTTTGTAAACGCTATAAATTTTGCGCAAACCATTATTGCGAATTTTTTTTTACCAAAAATAGATAGAATACGTAACGGCCTAAACTGAGAAAAAAATATGTTTGTTTTTCTTTATTTCTTTTTTTTGGGGGATATTTATTACAGCAAAAAAAGTAAAAAATATTGCATTTTTTTCAAAATTGTCGCTCTATTTTTGTTTATAGCGCAAAAAATAAAAACCGCAGAGGTAATCAAATACCACCAAAAGAAAGCTCTATTTGTGGGGAAAAAAGGACGCCAATTTTGTTTGGGAGCCACGTCGCACGACCGCGCAATTGTCAGTTAAAGCGACTCAGTGCCGAATCGCAAAAAGGGGCCAGGTCCTTAACCTGCATAATGGTCCGGGTCTTAAGTGGTTAAATGCTGCTGCACCATGGGACTCTAGCAGCCATCTTGTGTGCACCACGCTGCACCCCACCAACAGAACCTACTGTACAGTATGCAAGGGGCATTTTCCTCAATAAATTTTAAATTGCCAGGGTTCCCCAAGACCTGAAATTTATTTAGAAAAGCACTTTTGGGTTTAACTAATCTTGTTTTTTTGTACAATTCTCCTTTAAGGGGCCGTGACAAGGGGTGTGTCTTATGCTTGCATACTTTTGCTGATAGGTGTCCCTCATTCCCATCTCAAAAAATTGGGAGGTGTGGCTTAGTACGGTAAAAGCACATTTCTTTTTTTTTAAGATTGGGGTAAAAAAAAAAAACCTTCTAGGTCATGATCATATTTGGTTTATTAAAATAGAATATCTTTCTAGATTCCTAGAGGCAATAATTCCTAAAATAATAATCTATGGCCGCCTTTCTCAACCTTTGTAACCCAACAGAATTTACCCCAATCTTAAAAAAAAAGAAATGTGCGTTTACCGTACTAAGCCACACCTCCCAACTTTTTGAGATGGGAATGAGGGACACCTATCAGCAAAAGTATGCAAGCATAAGACACACCCCTTGTCACGCCCCCTTAAAGTAGAATTGTACAAAAAAACAAGGATTAGTTAAACCCAAAAGTGCTTTTTTTTTACCACTACTATTCCTTTATATTGGCTTTTGGAATGTACAAAATGCAGCAATTTAGAAATCCGATGACATTTTTAGCTCTGGAAACCACTTTTTGATAGATAAAAAGTACATTTTATATACAACTATACAGATCAGACAAAAATGAGGGACAAATGAGGAGGAATGAGGGACAGAGGGACATTGCTACAAATCAGGGACAGTCCCTCGAAATCAGGAACAGTTGGGAGCTATGCTAAGCATGAAAAGAATGTAAATAATACATTTTTGTCTTTTTTGTTGAACTTGATAGACATATGTCTGTGTGTTGCCGGATAAACTCTCTCCTCTATCAGAGATTAATAGAACGGATACAACATATCCTACCTGTTGGATCTCTGCCCATTGAATGTTAATGCTCCATACAAACAGTGGGGGTGTAGAAAACAAATTCCAGGAACACACTTGTCTTGGGCCCCCGTATATAGACGGCTCTACGCCTGGGGCGGGCGACTTTAGGTCCTCGGCTTGTGAATCTCTCAAGTTCTACTATTATCTCGCTTAATCTACATGTAAACATTGCAAATGTTCATCAATTTTTTCTCTCCCCCCAAACAAATAATTGTAGAGTTTGCTATTATTCTGCATGTTTACTGAAGTCTTTGGGTTAATGGTGACAGAACAATCCAACGTGTCACCGCTCATTCATTGCAGACAGAGTGAAACATGTTGGAACACCGATGACATTTTGCACAAAGGAGGGCGCATGTTCTGGATACATTGCTTCAGGGGCATTCTGCCGAATACGTATATAATAAACATCAGGCATTGCATTATGTCCACCTACCATTACATTATGATCACCCACCTAATATTAAGTAGTTCCTCCTTTTTAGCATCAAAACAGCCCTAACCTGTGGTGGCTTGTACGTCACTAGACCAGACTAGACACTGCCTCCGCCAACTTCCCTACTTCCCATACTGCATCTTGGTACCATCTCTTTCCCAGGACTCAACACGCACCTCCATCAATGATCCCTCCCTCCCTGTCTCCAATACCTCCATCAATAAGCCTTCCCTCCCCACCTCCGTCAATGAGCCTTTCCCTCCCCACCTCCGTCAATGAGCCTTTCCCTCCCCACCTCCATCAATGAGCCTTTCCCTCCCCACCTCCATCAATGAGCCTTTCCCTCCCCACCTCCATCAATGAGCCTTTCCCTCCCCACCTCCATCAATGAGCCTTTCCCTCCCCACCTCCATCAATGAGCCTTTCCCTCCCCACCTCCATCAATGAGCCTTTCCCTCCCCACCTCCATCAATGAGCCTTTCCCTCCCCACCTCCATCAATGAGCCTTTCCCTCCCCACCTCCATCAATGAGCCTTTCCCTCCCCACCTCCATCAATGAGCCTTTCCCTCCCCACCTCCATCAATGAGCCTTTCCCTCCCCACCTCCATCAATGAGCCTTTCCCTCCCCACCCCCAATGAGCCTTTCCCTCCCCACCCCATCAATGAGCCTTTCCCTCCCCACCTCCATCAATGAGCCTTTCCCTCCCCACCTCCATCAATGAGCCTTTCCCTCCCCACCTCCATCAATGAGCCTTTCCCTCCCCACCTCCATCAATGAGCCTTTCCCTCCCCACCTCCATCAATGAGCCTCTCCCCACCCCCAATGAGCCTTTCCCTCCCACTCCATCAATGAGCCTTTCCCTCCCCACCTCCATCAATGAGCCTTTCCCTCCCCACCCCCAATGAGCCTTTCTCTCCCCCTCCATCAATGAGCCTTTCCCTCCCCACCTCCATCAATGAGCCTTTCCCTCCCCACCTCCATCAATGAGCCTTTCCTCCCCACCTCCATCAATGAGCCTTTCCCTCCCCACCTCCATCAATGAGCCTTTCCCTCCCCACCTCCATCAATGAGCCTTTCCCTCCCCACCTCCATCAATGAGCCTTTCCCTCCCCACCTCCATCAATGAGCCTTTCCCTCCCCACCTCCATCAATGAGCCTTTCCCTCCCCACCTCCAATGAGCCTTTCCTCCCCCACCTCCATCAATGAGCCTTTCCCTCCCCACCTCCATCAATGAGCCTTTCCCTCCCCACCTCCATCAATGAGCCTTTCCCTCCCCACCTCCATCAATGAGCCTTTCCCTCCCCACCTCCATCAATGAGCCTTTCCCTCCCCACCTCCATCAATGAGCCTTTCCCTCCCCACCTCCATCAATGAGCCTTTCCCTCCCCACCTCCATCAATGAGCCTTTCCCTCCCCACCTCCATCAATGAGCCTTTCCCTCCCCACCTCCATCAATGAGCCTTTCCCTCCCCACCTCCATCAATGAGCCTTTCCCTCCCCACCTCCATCAATGAGCCTTTCCCTCCCCACCTCCATCAATGAGCCTTTCCCTCCCCACCTCCATCAATGAGCCTTTCCCTCCCCACCTCCATCAATGAGCCTCCCCACCTCCATCAATGAGCCTTTCCCTCCCCACCTCCATCAATGAGCCTTTCCCTCCCCACCTCCATCAATGAGCCTTTCCCTCCCCAACTCCATCAATGAGCCTTTCCCTCCCCAACTCCGTCAATGAGCCTTTCCCTCCCCACCTCCATCAATGAGCCTTTCCCTCCCCACCTCCATCAATGAGCCTTTCCCTCCCAAACTCAATCAATGAGACCACTGTAGACAGGGAACATCCTACAAAAGCTGCGGTTTTTGAGTTGCTCTGGCCCAATTGTCTGATTTTTCAGCATGACTGTCTATGGCCTCTAGTCATTGGATTTCAGATTGTTCAATCACAGAGGCTCAGGGAGAGGGAAAGAGAAAGGGGGAGAGGAAAAGAGAAGAAAAAGGAGGTGAAAGAAAGAGAGAAGGAGATGAAAGAAAGAAAGAAAGAGAGAAGGAGATGAAAGAAAGAAAGAAAGAGAAGAGAGGGGAGAGGAAAGAAAGAAAGAAAGAGAGAAGGAGAGGAAAGAAAGAAAGAAAGAAAGAAAGAAAGAAAGAGAGAAGGAGATGAAAGAAAGAAAGAAAGAAAGAGAGAAAGAAAGAGAGAAGGAGATGAAAGAAAGAAAGAAAGAAAGAGAGAAGGAGATGAAAGAAAGAAAGAAAGAGAGAAGGAGATGAAAGAAAGAAAGAAAGAGAGAAGGAGATGAAAGAAAGAAAGAAAGGGAGAGGGAAAGAGAAAAGGGGGAGAGAAAAGAGAAGAAAAAGGAGGTGAAAGAAAGAGAGAAGGAGATGAAAGAAAGAAAGAAAGAGAGAAGGAGATGAAAGAAAGAAAGAAAGAGAGAAGGAGAGGAAAGAAAGAAAGAAAGAGAGAAGGAGAGGAAAGAAAGAAAGAAAGAAAGAAAGAAAGAAAGAGAGAAGGAGATGAAAGAAAGAAAGAAAGAAAGAGAGAAAGAAAGAGAGAAGGAGATGAAAAGAAAGAAAGAAAGAAAGAGAGAAGGAGATGAAAAAAAAGAAAGAAGAGAGAAGGAGATGAAAAGAAAGAAAGAAAGAGAGAAGGAGATGAAAGAAAGAAAGAAAAGAGAGAAGGAGATGAAAGAAAGAAAGAAAGAAAGAAAGAAAGAGAGAAGGAGATGAAAGAAAGAAAGAAAGAAAGAGAGAAGGAGATGAAAGAAAGAAAGAAAGAAAGAGAGAAGGAGATGAAAGAAAGAAAGAAAGAAAGAAAGAAAGAAGGAGATGAAAGAAAGAAAGAAGGAGATGAAAGAAAGAAAGAAAGAAAGAAAGAAAGAAAGAAAGAAAGAAAGAAAGAAGGAGATGAAAGAAAGAAAGAAAGAAAGAAAGAAAGAAAGAAAGAAAGAAAGAAGGAGATGAAAGAAAGAATGAAAGAAAGAAAGAAGGAGATGAAAGAAAGAAAGAAAGAAAGAAAGAGAGAAGGAGATGAAAGAAAGAAAGAAAGAAAGAAAGAAAGAAAGAAGGAGATGAAAGAAAGAAAGAAAGAAAGAAAGAAAGAAAGAGATGAAAGAAAGAAAGAAAGAAAGAAAGAAAGAAAGAAAGAGAGAAGGAGATGAAAGAAAGAACAAAGAAAGAAAGAAAGAAAGAAAGAAAGAAGGAGATGAAAGAAAGAAAGAAAGAAAGAAAGAAAGAAAGAGATGAAAGAAAGAAAGAAAGAAAGAGATGAAAGAAAGAAAGAAAGAAAGAAAGAAAGAAAGAAATGAAAGAAGGAGATGAAAGAAAGAAAGAAAGAAAGAAAGAAAGAAAGAAAGAAAGAAAGAGATGAAAGAAAGAAAGAAAGAAAGAAAGAAAGAAAGAAAGAAAGAAAGAGAGAAGGAGATGAAAGAAAGAAAGAAAGAAAGAAAGAAAGAAAGAAAGAAAGAAAGAAAGAAAGAAAGAAAGAAGGAGATGAAAGAAAGAAAGAAAGAAGGAGATGAAAGAAAGAAAGAAAGAGATGAAAGAAAGAAAGAAAAAAAGAAAGAAAGAAAGAAAGAAAGAAAGAAAGAAAGAAAGAAAGAAAGGGGAGAAGAAAGAAGGAAGGGGAGGAGATAGAAAGGAGGGGGGGAGGACGATAGAGAAGGAGGGGGGGGAGGACGATAGAGAAGGAGCGGGGTCGGAAGAACGAGACCTCGAGGGGGAGAACGATAGAGAAGGCGGGGGGTGAGGACTCATAGAGAAAGGTGGGGGGGAGGAAGAAGGAGAAGGGGGGGGAAGACTCTCGAAGAAGAACGAGGGAGAGATAGAGAACGGGGGGGGAGGGCCGAAAGAGAAGAAGGAGCGGGTGGGGGGTGAAGAAAGAGAAGGAGGGGGGAAAGACGGAAAGGAGGGGGGGGCGAGAGAAGAGAAGGGGGGGGGATAGAGAAGGAGGGGGGGGGGGGATAGAGAAGGAGGGGGGGGGGGAAGATAGAGAAGGGGGGAGGGGGTGAGAAGAGAGGGGGGGGACGATAGAGAAGGATGGGGGGACTAGAGAAGGAGGGAAGGGGGGGGGGGAGGGAGGGGAGATAGATAGAAGGAGGGGGGGGGGGGAAGGATAGAGAAGGAGGGGGGGGGGAAGATAGAGAAGGAGGGGGGGGGGGCCTCATGAGGGGAGGGGGAGGGGGAAGATAGAGAAGGAGGGGGGGGGGAGGAAGATAGAGAAGGAGGGGGGGGGGGAGAGGCGAATAGGGGGGGGGGAGAAGGAGGGAGGGGGGGCGTCAGATAGAGAAGGGGGGGTGGGGAAGATATAGAGGGAGGGGGGGGGGGAGAAGGTGGGGGGGGGGGAGATAGAGAGAAGGAGGGGGGGGAAATAGAGGAAGGTGGGGGGGGAGTGGAAGGGGGGAAATAGAGAAGGAGCGGGGGGGGGGGGAGTTGGGGGGGGAGGAAAGAGAGGAGGGAGATCCAGGAAGGGGGGGAGAAGAGAAGGGGGGGGGGAAGAGAGGTGGGGTCATCTGCATAAAGAAGCACAGAGACCCAGCGTGATGACATCACTGGGTCTAAAACAAGGTATGTAATGGACATGAAAACAATATAAAAATTCCATTTGCATATTGATAGAAGAGGGGGGGGGGGGTATAAGCAGATTAAACCTCAGCTTGAACTATTGGTCCACATTACTGTGACGCAGGCTCACTCTAAGCCTACTGGCTCTGCCACAATCCCGGATTTGCATTTGGCACAGACAGACCAAATAAAGGGAAGTAGTTGGGTGAAGAGGAGGGCACGTTGTCTTTGCAAACGGCGGATCACTCAGAGTATTAATTAGCTGCGACAATAATAATGTGTAAAAGTCACCCATCAAATGACAGAGGAGCTCCACACAAACCAGCTGGCTCTGGTAAAGCCTGTTATTAAACCAGAAGGAGTTTCTTATACGTGGCGTGGCCTCACCTGTGTCCTACTCTCAGTCGGCTACGCTGGCAGCCATGGTGACAACCATAGTAACACAATGCAGCCGGCTCCTGCTCAGCCCCAAGTCCTGCTTCCCATTAGGATTAAATCACACTGGGAGGCAAAATGTTACAAGACTGGCAAATAATTCATCCGAGCACGTGACGCTTCCTCCCCCAGGCCGCTTCTCGGCTCCAACTTTTAGAATTAGTTAAAGCATGCGACTACCTTTAGACAAATCTGTCGGTGACGGTGTCAGGTGAGCCGCTGAAATGAGCAACTTTGTAAATAAAATACTTTTTTTTTTTTTTTTTAAAACACTTCTTTGGCAAACCTCCCGAATAGATTTGCCTCCATTCACACCTGAGCGGGAGCGTAGTCAGGTGATTGAGTTTTTTTATTTTATTTATTTTTTAGCAGGAATTGACAAAAACTGCCTCCCGTCTATTTATTTTTGACACTTTTTTTTGGTGAAAGAGTATCCCATACTCATTTACATAAGGGGGAGCAGGATCTGGGGGCCCCCTTGTTGATAAGCCCCCTGCCGGCTAGGGTGACCACGTGTCCCGGATTGCCCGGAACAGTCCCGCATTTTGCAGGTCTGTCCCGGGCACATTCATTCCAGGACAATACAGTGTCCCGCAATGAAACTGACACAGCCACCCCCCAGGCCAATCTGATGCCCCCAAAAAAAGGGCGCCACATTACCACTTTACTCACTGACAGTACTTGCCCTGGTCAGGAATGCCTGGAGAAGCACAATCCCCGCCCCCTGCTTGCGATTGGAGAAATCATAAATCCCGCCTCTGGTGTCCAATCACTGTGCTGTGATTCGTTACAGCACAAGCTGATTTTTGGGAAGGGGGGGGGGCCCTGAATGGTAGTTTGGAAATGTGGTCACCCTACTGCCGGCAGACCCCCACAACCACCGGCCAGGGTTGTAGGGACAGCTGAGGACTCATCCATTGCTAAGGACACAGCGGACAGCTTCCTGGCCCATTCCCTAACAAGGCAACAAGACCAGCAACTAGGTTGGAGATTTTCATCCAAAAGCCCAATCCCCCCCCCCCCCCCCTCCATCCAAGATAGACACATCTTATTGGATGTCAAAAGACTCCAACAACCAAAACTATTTATGAGAGTTGCCCCCCCCCCCCCCCGAGATTTTAATTATGTCTATCTTTGGGCAGATTTCTCAGCACTTCTCGTGCCGGTGACACCACAGGAAGTGAGGGGAAATCTTGGGTTCCAACTCTCCTCCAAAGTATCTAAAACTAAGAGAAGATTGTTTTGGAAGGAGTGACATTGACGCTCGTGGTCATCCGGCCTCCGTGTTTACATGACTGCCGGAAAAAGAAAGATCTCTCAACAAATCGGCTTGTTTGCGAATGTTCTGCCCCCGCCCACAGCGAGCTTTACAATCCACAAAGAGGAAGTTGTTATTTCTACCACTAGAACTCACATTCATTTCTAGCACATCGAGCGACTCACAGCGAGACGTCGCTACTCATTGCGATATTACGGCTGTCAGGTGGATGCCGCAGAAGGACGCTTCCGATTTACTTATTTTTTCCAGTCATTGCCTCTTCACTCTTAACCACTTCAGCCCCGGAGGATTTGGCTGCCCGATGACCGAGCCACTTTTTGCGATTCGGCACTGCGTCGCTTTAACTGCGTGGTCGTGGCTCCCAAGCAAAATTGGCGTCCTTTTTTACCCACAAATAGAGCTTTCTTTTGGTGGTATTTGATCACCTCTGCGGTTTTTATTTTTTGCGCTATAAACAAAAAAAATGCAAATATTTTGAAAAAAAAGCTATATTTTTTCATTTTTGCTATAATAAATATCACCCCAAAAAAATCTATAAAAAAAAATAAAAAAAAAGCGTTTGCGCAAAAGTTATGATCTCTTAACAATAAACAAAATACAGGAAGAGGAGCAGAGTACTTTATTGGGACCTGGAGGGGGGGGGGGGGGCCTTTGTGATGGACACAGAGAGGGCTTCTGTTAGAGAGTCTGTTAGATGTTCGGCGCCCCCACCTCTGTAGGCGCCTGTGCACCCTGCCTAGGATCGGCCCTGGTGACACATTGTGTTGGTCTATCACATAAAATCCAAATAAAATACATTTACGTTTTTGATTGTAACTTGAGAAGATGTGGAACATTTCAAGGGGTATGAATACTTTTTCAAGGCACTATATATACATCTTTACATTTTAACCCTTTGAATGTTTTTACATTTAAATTGAATGCTGTCATTTTAGCATATTCAGCGGCTGAATATAACTAGATGTGAGCAGACAACTGTTGCCTTATAAAAAAAATTTTTTAAACAAGGATTGCCTTTTGAAATGTAGTGAACTGCTGCGTGGTCACGGGCTCTTTCCTTTGGCATCGGGAATCTTTCATTTGTGTAATGATTGTGAATGAAGTCCTGAGTGTTCTCCATATACAATGGTGTTTTTCTGCTCTTATCTCTCTCTGTGTTTGCTAGATGATCATTCAGATTGCTTCCCTGGAGATACTTTGACAGAAACAACAGCCATTAATACAGAAGCACCTGTGCAGCCTGGCCAGGCACTGAGCTGCCTAGGAATCCTATGGAGGCTGATAGAATGGAATCTCTTTGCTGGCAACTGGCAATGCCCACACACCATGCCACCCTCAGGACAGCACTGTACTGGATATTAAAGAAAGAGAGAGTCATTGGCGTTCAATTGTCCTTCCAACATAAGGGGTCCAGACATCCCCGGTTTCCAGGGGCAGTCCCCGGATTGAGGACACTGTCCCCAAACCAAGTCTGTCCCCGGGTTTTGTCCCCGGATGGGATTTGAACAGGGGCTGGCGCAATTTCAAAGACAGTCAGTACAGAAGTAAAAATAAAAATTCTGAATTACACCCCCCTGCTCCTACTAGCTTAAGGGGGTGTATTTTTCCATTATCTGTGCCCCTTTCTGATGATCATGTGCTGGTCGGAGCGGAGGAAATATTTCTTCATTTTTGGGTGCATGCCCATCCGCTCGCATGTTCTTCTGCCTTGGCTCAAATCCTGGCAAGCCACCTGCCTGCTTATCTCCTTGTCTTCCCTGGCGGAGTGATCTTCCTCCGCTCCCCACCCAGTAGTAACCGGGGGCCCGGAGAGTAAGACTTGACAGGCTGCGAAGTGGGCAGCAGCGGCGACGGGCAGAGAGTTGCCGATTGCCGCCATTACTAGTAAAAAAAATTTTTTTAAAATACGTCCCCGGATTTCATTTTAAAAATTTGGTCACCTTATTCCAACAGGCTCAACCAGTAATGGCCACAGTGCTGCAACCAACCAATACGGTAGTCAGGTCAAAATCTTTGACATATCTACTTGCCAACCCCTATAGCAGTTTACTATTACAGGGCGGGCGCCCTGTGCAGAATCACTTATATACACGTGAGCCTGCACTTCCGGTTATCAGGCACGAGCGCACGCCGGCTCGCTTTCGCTGTGGATTATACACAGCAGGTCTCTCGGACCCGATGTCCGCCGGCACCAACCGATCATTGGGCACACAGGCAGAACCGATGTAGACAAAGTGGATCGCCGTTCTGTCAGTAAGGAAGGCATTGATCCTGTGTTCCTGCAAAGCAGAGATATCGATCTATGCTTTCCCCTAGTAAAAGCCCCCACTAGAGGCCGAAGAAGGGGTTAAAGAGGACGTAAACCCTCTCTAAAAAAAAAATACAAAGGCATAATGAGCTAGTACGCATAGCATACTAGTTCATTATGAATTACTTACCTGAGATCAAAGCCCCTGCAGCCGTCCTCAGTCACCTCCTTCGTCCCCTGCCATGATACCCGGAGTGATTTCCGGAGTATCACTGCTCCGGCGATGTGACTGGCCGGAGCAGCGATGACGTCTGCGCATTGTGCATGGGTGCCGTCACCAACGGCATGATCCAATTCACAATAGCAGGAGAATGTCAATGGCTCTCTATGGAGCCGGTTCACATACCTCCGATGCCGCTCCGGTGCACACTTGCAAAGGAGCCCTGTGCGTCTTTTGGTCCGTTTTAGGTCCGAATTCAGCTCAAGACTCTGGCTGAAATCGGACCTGAAACGGCATACCAGGACACACAAGACCCCTGCTGGGAGCCGCATCGGCATCCAGTGTGAACGGAGCCTAAAAGCCCCCTTGTTGCGGCGCTGCTGAAGCGCTTTGCAGGCACTTCGTAAGACCTGCCCATTAATTTCAATGGGCAGGGCGTTTTGGCAGCGGTGTTGCAGTACTTTTTTTCCCCATCCCGCAAACGCACCGCCCCGGTGTGAAAGCACTTGGGATTTTACCCTGGGGTGGGGGAGGCATGAGAGGCGCTTTTCAGGCGCCATTTTTAGCGTGAAAACGGCTGAAAGCACCCCAGTGTGAAATGGGTCCAATTGTGCTGGTGGTGCACTAAAGTTAGTGCCTTGGGGGTTACGTTCAAAATAACTGGCACCGTGGTACATGCATTGCCAATGCGTTACTGCACATTACCACTATCCTCAGAGCTAAATGGGCCCCTAAAGGGTTCATTCACACCAGACGCATTAGACACATGTACAGTATTGCAGCAATTTATCACACGTTGCCTCGAGATTCAAACACATTCTCATGCGATTTTGATTTTGAAGCTCGATGCATCCAACGTTGCAGAATGCCACAAAACTGTCAAGACGCACCATTACACGTCACTCAGGGAAAGCTGTTTTTAAAAATAAAAAAGCAAGCAAAGGACCTCTTTGCCTGCCATACAGAGCACAGCAATCCGATAAGAATGAGCCGTTTGTTTTTGCAACAAAGATCTAAATTCTCCAGAGAATATTATTCAACATGGCGGCACCAAGACCAAATTCTGCATTATATTATAACATTACACTGACAGGTGCCATGTAAATCAAGTTCCTGTTCTCTAAGGCCTCGTACACACGATCGAATTTGTCCGCTGAAAACGGTCCGATGGACAGATTTGTCCATCGGACAAATTTCAAAGCATGCTTTGAAATTTGTCCGCTACAAACCTGTCCGTCGGATATGTCCGCTGGTTAGTACGGGAAACCAGCGGACATATCCTCCCGCACATGCGTCGTATCCTGTGAATGGATCCGACGCATGCGCCGCGGAAGTGTTTACTTCCTGGTGCGGTGACATGGCGGCGTCAACGTCACCGACACGTCAGCGCGCCGTCTGCTGGCGGGGATTTTGGTTTGCTCGTGTGTACACGCGAGCAAACCAAAATCCCAGCAGACAGATTTGTTCAAATCTGTCGGACGGACAGATTTGAACCAATCTGTCCGCTCGTGTGTATGGGGCCTTATGGGTTGCTATCAGCTACTGCACTTTACAAGTATGACAATTTTTTAAATCATTTATTTATTTTCGTTACCAATTTGTATTTGCACACATTTGTGCATGTTTGCATGTGCATAGCTGTGCACATTTTTTTTTAAATACACATGTAGGCAGCTTAGCAGTTCACCCCAGCACGTTGTGTTGCATTTGCTGAGAAAAAAAAAAAGTATGGCATGTACTACATTTTTTCAGCACAGTGCAACACGCTTAGGGTTCATTCACAGCAGGATGTGCATTTGAGCACGTTCATAATACCAAAAAATACAAAATAATGGTTCCATATAAATACAGTACATGCCAGTGCGATGTGATGCAGTGCATTTGCGCAGCGCTGAAAAAAAGTACAGCACTATTTTTTTTTCAGTGCAATGCAAAAAATACATGCAAATGTGCATAATACGCAAATATATAAATCCTGTATAATAATAATAATAATAATAATAACTAGGCAAAAAATTATAATAAAATAAAAAAAGGAGGAAAAAATTAATGCAACAAATGCATAAAAGAAACGCAAGCCAATGTATTAAGTGTTACAAAAAATAAAAATAAATGCACCACAATGCACATGGGTTCCACATACATGTATGGTGGTATGAATGAACCCTTAAATGTGCAAATGTGCAAACACACTGCAAAACAGTAATAATAATATTAAAAAAAAAAAAATGGAATTCTGCAAATTAATGTAAAAAACGCCAATACTTTACGTGTTACAAAAAAAATGCACCACAATGCGCATTTGTTAAAGCATGTGTTGTGGTTGTATTATATATAAACACATTTAATAATAATAAAAAATTATAAAAATAATGTATTTTATATATTAAAAAAAAAAAAAAATATATATATATATATATATATATATATATATATATATATATATATATATATATATATATATATATACACATACATACACACACATACACACACACATTTAATAATAATAATGAAAAAAAATAATGTATTTTTTAAATATTAAAAATTATTACTAAATGTATGTATGTATGTATATATATATATATATATATATATATATATATATATATATATATATATATACACACACATACACACATTTAGAAATAATTTTTTATATTTAAAATACATTATTTTGTTATTATTATTAAATGTGTGTGCGTGTATATATATATATATATATATATATATATATATATATATATATATATATATACACACATACACACGCACATTTATTAATAATTTTTAATATTTAAAATACATTATTTTTATTTTTTTATTATTATTAAATGTGTGTGTGTGTATGTGTATATATATATATATATATATATATATATATACATACACACACATTTAATAATAATAAAAAAAATGTATTTTAAATATTAAAAATTACTACTAAATGTATGTGTGTGTATATAATTTTCTATATTTAAAATACATTATTTTTATTATTATTAAATGTGTGTGTATATATATATATATATATATATATATATATATATATATATATATATACACACACACACACACACATATACACACATACACACACATTTAATAATAAATAATAATAAAAAAATAAATATAATGTATTTTACATATTAAAAATTATTACTAAATGTGTGTGTGTGTGTGTGTGTGTGTGTGTGTATATATATATATATATATATATATATATATATATACACACACACACACACACACACACACACACACACACACACACACATTTAATAATAATAAAAAAAATAAAAATAATGTATTTTAAATATAAAAAAATATAAAAAATTACTAAATATATATATATATATATATATATATATATATATACATATACATACATACACACACACACACACACACACACACACACATTTAATAATAATAAAAAAATAAAAATAATGTATTTTAAATATAAAAAATTACTAAATATATATATATATATTATACACACACACACACATCTGTATGTAATGAATGCCTAAGTAAATACAGCATATGCACAAATATTTGTAACGAATGCCCAAGTATTATAATAAAAATAATAAAATGACATTGAGTCAAATTAAAGACCGTGTTTTTTACAGCAATATATTTTTAAGTAAAAAAGTCACACAATGCAACTAAAACTATAACAATAAAAGGTCTGTGAACAGACCAGGGGGGGTTGATTTATTAAATCTGGAGAGTGCAAAATATGGTGCAGCTGTGCATGGGAGCTTAAACAATAAAACCTGGAAGCTGATTGGCTCCCATGCACAGCTGCACCAAATATTGCACTCTCCACTTTTAATCATCATTAAACAAATAAATCAGCACCAATGGACCCCCCACACCCCCTTCTATGACCCCAAACCTACAAGGAGAGATCTGCTCCCTCTTCTACAATGTTGCAGTTATACTATGTTTTGCACCTTGAAAACTTAACCCCCCCCCCCCCCCAGATCTCCCAGCACACAAACTGGGATGTGACCCTGAAAACCAGTACAGACATTGTACTCACCAGCAACCGAAGTCTGATCAGCCCTGATATTTCCATGGTCGGGGATCCTATGTGGGGTCAGTCCTCCTCCCTTTTAGTGCCCCCCTCCCCCCCCATATAATACATTGCACAGAGTAATAACTGGAGGGGACACCTACCTGACATCCTAGTCTGTCCTGATATTTCCATGGTCGGTGCTCCTATGTGGGGTCAGTCCTCCTCCCTTTTAGTGCCCCCCCCCCCCATATAATACATTGCACAGAGTAATAAGTGGAGGGGACACCTACCTGAGATCCCAGTCTGTCCTGATGGTGCCCTGCACTGCTCTCTGTCTGATCGGTGTCACTGGCATGAAAGTGGTTTGTTGGGGTCCCCAGTCCAGAGCTGTGATCGGTCCCTCTCCTCCTTCCCCCCCGGCTCAGTCTAATCCAGGACCGATTCTTCTCCAACTTGGCTGGTAGTGAAAAGAAACCTTCCCCTTAACCCCTTCCGGGCCGGATCCAGGAGGGTGACACCTGTCTGGTGCTGGGCTGGGAGTGATGTGGGGATTGCTCAGATTACAGGGCTGGGAGCAGGAATGGAAGTGTCAGAGATGCCAGGGGGGAGGGGGAGGCATTGGGCGCCTCCATGGCCAGACCAGGCGGGAAACTAACCGGGCTTCACTTTACTAAACCCAGGCTGGGGGGGGGGGGGGGGGGGGGTCAGGGACTTCATTGCACCAGGGACAGAGGTGACTGCACTAGGGACCAGGGACAGAGGTGACTGCACCAAGGACAGAACTGACTGCACCCAGGACCAGGGACAGAACTGACTGGACCAGGGAAAGAGGTGACTGCACCAAGGACCAGGGACAGAACTGACTGCACCAGGGACAGAACTGACTGCACCAGGGACAGAGGTGACTGCACCAAGGACAGAACTGACTGCACCAGGGACAGAGCTGACTGCACCCAGGACCAGGGACAAAGGTGACTGCACCAGGGGCAGAGCTGACTGCACCAGGGACCAGGGAGAGAGGTGACTGGACCAGGGACAGAACTGACTGCACCAAGGACCAGGGTCAGAACTGACTGCACCAAGGACCAGGGTCAGAACTGACTGCACCAAGGACCAGGGACAGAGCTGACTGCACCAGGGACCACTGACAGAACTGACTGGACTAGGGACAGAGCTGACTGCACCAGGGACCAGGGAGAGAGGTGACTGGACCAGGGACAGAACTGACTGCACCAAGGACCAGGGTCAGAACTGACTGCACCAAGGACCAGGGTCAGAACTGACTGCACCAAGGACCAGGGACAGAGCTGACTGCACCAGGGACCACTGACAGAACTGACTGGACTAGGGACAGAGCTGAATGCACCAGGGACAGAACTGACTGCTCCAAGGACCAGGGACAGAACTGACTGGACCAGGGACAGAGCTGACTGCACCAGGGACCACTGACATAACTGACTGGACCAGAGACAAAGGTGACTGCGCCAGGGATACAGCTGACTGCACCAAGGACCAGGGACAGAACTGACTAGAACTGACTGCACCAGGGACAGAG